>ML681989.1:3370712-3401651 GCA_007922195.1 Podocnemis expansa | reverse complement strand
TAGATGACCTTGTGGGGTCCCTTCCAACCCTATGATTCTATGATCATCTCAGAACTACGCCATGCCCCTACCAAAACAGTGACATATTGCCTTCAGCTGCTTGGCCACATGGTGCCCCCCACTTTTGTAATAAGGAGAGCCTGCCTCTGCATGAGACCCATGCAGTCTTGGTTATCAATGGTATACCACACACAATGCCATTCCTTAAACCAAGTGGTTACCACCCCAGGGAGAGTACTGAACTCATTGAAGATATGGCAAAACCCAGACTTGGCATGCAAAGGGGTCCCCTTTGAGGCACAGAATCCCTCTCTCACACTTATCACAGGCACATTAGATTTGGGATGAGGAGCCCATATCACGGGAGGTGTCTCCACCCAGGGAGCTTGGCCACGGGAGGATACCTCTTTCCACATAAGTGTGAGAGCGCTGAGGGTGATACTTCTGGCTTATGGGGTTTTCCTGGACAAGATAAAGGGGAAAATGATACAGCTCCTGATGGACAACATAACAGCCACGTTCCATCTCAACCATGGAGGGGTGGGTGGTGCTTCCTCACTCACCCTGTGCAATCTACCAGTGAAATCCAAATTCTACCCAAAAAGCATACCACCTGCCCAGCGCCAGCAACAATCAGGCAGACAAACTTAACAGGAAATCCCTCCCTCAGCATGAGTGGTCCCTACACCCCAAGATAAGGAACCACCTATTTGAGACTTGGGGTCACACCCAGACAGACCTGTTCGCATCACATGAGAACAGGAAGTACAACCAATTTTGCTCACTCAGGGGCAGGGAGAGGGGGTCACTCTTGGATGCTCTCTTCATGACCCCGGAGGACCATCTTCTCCATGCTTTCCCCGAATCCCGCTGATTCACAGGGTCCTATTAAAGATCAAAAAGGACAAAGCAGATATAATCCCGATAGTCCTGGCTCGGCTACACCAGCCTTGGTACTCCACTCTCCTCGACCTATTGAGGGCACCACCTGTCACACTCCCACTCAGAGCAGACCTACTCATGCAGAATTCTGGTCACCCATGGCACCCTGATCCAAAACTCCTACACCTGACAGCATGGAGAATACATGTTTGAAACCTGATGAGCAAACATGCTCTGAAAAAGTCCAGAGGGTCTTGATCAAAAGCAGAAATCCTTCTACTAGGCCACTTACAGAGCAAAGTGGAGACATTTCTCCCACTGGGCGCAAGATAAAGGGGTACCCCCAGAATCCACTCCAATCCAGTCTATTTTGGACTGTCTCCTGGATTTAAAGGAGAGAGGTCTCACAACACCATCTCTCCAGGCACACCTAGCAGAGATTTCAGTGCTGCACAGAACTTATGAAGGTGTGCCTCCCTTTTCTCACCCCACAACGCTAAGATTCTTTAAGGGCCTGAACAGACTAACCCCAAACCCTGGATCCCACTACACACTGGGACTAAACCTAGTACTTGAGGGACTCACAAAAGCCCCGTACGAGCCTCTGGACTTATGCACTCTGTTGGTCCTATCTTGGAAAGTGGCCTTCTTGGTGGCCATCACATCAGCCAGGAGGGTCTCAGAGCTAAAAGCCCTCTCTTCAGATGGTGTTCCACTTTGACAAGTTACAACTCCAACACCACCCAGGCTTCCTGCCCATTGTGATGTCTCCCTTTCATATCAATCAAGATATCTGCCTTCCAGTGTTCTTCCCAGATCCTCAGGTCACAGAGAATCAGAAGAAATGGCACACACTTGACGTAAAGCAAGCCCTCACAACATACACTGAGTGAACCAGAGCCTTCCACAAAACAGCCCAGTTGTTCATGGCAGTCACCGAACATATGAAAGGCTGAGTGGTAACAACCCAAATAATCTCATCCTGGATAACGTTGTATCTAGGACTGTTACCAAAGAGCAAACACCTCCCTTCCAGGCAGAATAAGGGTGCATTCGACTAGAGCACAAATGTCCTCCACTGCATTTCTCACACAGGTCCCAATCCAAGAGATCGGAAGACTGGCAACTGGGTCTTCAGTGCATACCTTTGCATTCCATTACACACTTGTCCAGCAGGCAAGAGACAATGCTGCCCTGGGCAGAGCTGTTCTTTGAACGGGGAAACCTTAACTCTGCCGTATAAATACGGCTTATAAATCACTTAATCCAGAATGACTGTGAGCAGCACTCGAAAAACAGAAGGTTACTTACCTGTAAGCGTCCTTCTTTGAGATGGGCTGCTCGCATACATTCCACACCCTCCATCCCCACTTTTCAGAGAGTTAGCAGAAAGGGACTGAAGGGGCTGCAGGGTCAGGGCCACCTCTATAGCATTCAGCTGATATGCACCTAATCCAGAATGTATGTGAGCAGCCCATCTTGAAGGAGGACACTACAGGTAAGTAACTTTCTGTTCATTATGTATTTATACTGTCCCTAACTCAGTGGGAGTTGGGTTCATGATCTGGGGCTCTCAGGAGCTATATTATTACAAGCAACAATTGTTGATATAGATTGATTGTGCCCCGTTACTTCTAAAGGAAAGGCTAAATTTAAATAATGATTTTGAAGTTGGAAGCCAGTTTACTTGTAGTATATTCCTCTTTTCCCATTATCCAAGGAAAAGTTCAAAGTCTCGGAGTTAGGATGGAAAAATCCCATGTACTGCTACAGGCTGGGGAACATTTGACTAAGTAGCAGCACTGTAGAAAAGGACCTGGGCATTATGGTGGATGGGAAGCTGGACATGAGTCAACAGTGTGCTTTGGTTGCCAAAAAGGCCAATGGCACATTGGGCTGCATCAATAGGAGTGATGTCAGCAGATCGAGGAATGTGATTATTCTCCTCTGTTCGGTGCTGGTGAGGCTGCATCCGGAACAGTGTGTCCAGTTTTGGGCTCCACACTACTGAAAGGATACAGGCAAATTAGAAAGAGTCCAGAACAGGGCAACGGAAATGATTAAGGGGTTGGGACACATGACTCACAAGGAGGAACTGAAGGAACTAGGCTTATTTAATCTGCAGAAGAGAAGTCTTGGGGGGAGGGGATTTGATAGCAACCTTCAACTACTCAAAAGGGGTACTCCAAAGAGAAGGGACTAGGCTGTTCTCAGTACTAACAGAGGACAGAACAAAGAGCAATAGTTTTAAGTTGCAGCTGGGGCAGTCGGGGTTGGATTTTAGGAAAAAACTTTCCAACTATGAGGGTAATGAAGCATTGGAATGCATTACCTAGGAGGTTATGTAATCTCCATCTTTGGAAACATTTAAGGCCTGGTTAAACAAAACATTGGCTAGGATAATTTAGTGGGAGTAGTCCCATTTTTAGCAGGGGGTTGGACTAGATACCCTCATGCGTGCCCTCCCAGCCCTAATAGTCTATGATTCTATCCAACAGGTAAATTTTTTCAGTTTCGTATAATTTGTAAGTGTGTTTCAAGTGTTGTGTCTTTTTGATTTTCATCCAATAAACAAATCCATGGAATACCATTCACTTCACTTGAACAATCCTCTAATTTCCAAAGGGTTAGCGGTCAGTCTAATTCAGCAAAACAAACAAGGAGTCCTTTGGCACTTTTAAAGACTAGCAAATTTACTTATCACATGAGCTTTTATGGGAGAAAAATCCCACTCTGTCAGACACAAAGATAGAGAACTACAGAAGATAGGAGGAAAATAAATGCAGGGAAGTACAACTCATAGGATCAGGTGAAAATGTTACAGCAAATCAGCATAGTTGTTTAGATGTTCTCAATGGAGAACAGCATATTAAAACAGTGGTTCCCAACAATCTCTCTGCTATGGCACACCTTGCTGCCTTCTATTAATTTGAGGCACACCACCATGTAGTTTCCAAATGAACTCATGAATAGTCATGAGCCAATTCAGAGCTCTTTGAATAGTTTTTCAAAAAGTTTTGTGGCACACCTGCTCAGGCCTGATGGCACACCAGTTGGGAAACACCATATCAGAGGGAGATGAGGGGAAAAAAAATTGTCAACTTAGAGTCCAATGGGGACTACAGTTTTTCTCCTTACAACAGGTAATTTTGCTTTCCTTTTTCCCCTCTAAAGGGGATCCTTCATGGTCAGAGCTCAAATACACTGGCAGAGCCAAGCACTGGGAGGTTTGCCCACCCCTGCCCATGATGAATCTCTTTTGCTAAGAAGCCTACATATCCTTCATTCTTCTCAAGTACCAAAACTACCCTCAAAAACATTCTATTCACTGCATGGGTTTAAATTGGTTATTTTAGAGCCAACAATGTGCATAGCACTGCAACCGAAGTCTTTAATCTTGTCCAAGTAGAATTTAAGGATACAGATGCAGTAAGTGAGTTCCTCCAACAAAGATTAACATGCCACTGAAAGTCCCCTCTCCTTCATGTTTCCATAAAGTCTAACTTTTTATAAGCACAATCAACATGACTAGACAGAGGGTCCAGCAAAGAGCTCCAGGATCTCTAGTCTATGATACACAAGGATTTTCAAAAGAAGAAAAATTATCTTAACAATTTTCAGTATTTTTGATTTTGCAGAATAAATAAGTGTACATTATTTATCCATCAGGCAACGTTAAGCCCAGGAAAGGAGGATACACTATGGAGCCTATGTTTTGCATACAAATCACAGCTTACCTTTAACCAGAGGTTCTAAATAAAAAGATAACCATATGCAGCATTAAGTCTGGAACACCCTACCACTATAAAGTCTCTTAGATAAGTAAAGAGATCCAAACTGGCCTATATCTGCTCTGTGGCTCAACTTTCTGATTAAGGATTTTAACTCTTTTCTAGACTGCTGTGGAAACTGTGAGAGAATTTCATCATGTTGCCCTAACATACGTATAATCAGCACTAACTCCTAGCTGGTTTACATTTTCACTGTTGTATACTGTGTTATTGTTTTCACTGATGTATACAGTAAAAGGACAACACAGGTTTCTCTCACTAAGAGAACATGGTGCAACAAAAGATATTTCCTCACTATTTTGTGTTTCTTTGAGTTTCACCTAGTTAAGGCCCTTATATTGCAAGGTGCAGAGTCCCTGTGACTTAAGCAAAGGATTCAAGCCGGGTCATTGAACTAACCATTCCCCTGAGGTAGGGGAAATCTGGCTTTCATTCAATCCAATGGGAGTTGTGAAAGTGTAAAATTTGGTTAACACCACGAATGTCAAGCTCCCTGATGAGGCACTGTGATATTTATTCATACAGCAGCAGGAGCTGGAAAATATTCTGAGCAGTGAAATTATAAGATGAAGTTTACAGAAAATAATGTACACTTATTTTTATGGGTATGTGTAATGAACTCACGGAGTTTAAAGATCAGAAGAATCCCATCTAGCCATATTTCCTTTATATCCACAGGCTATTAAATTTCACCTAGCTACTTATTTATTGAGCCCAATAATTTGCACTGGCTAAAGCAGATCTTTCAGAAAGAATCTCTTATCTATCCCTCATGGTGACTAACCCTTACGTTCTCCTAGAATTCTTCAGTAATTATGTGTACAAAGTATTTTATATTATATATATATATATATATATATATATATATATATATATATATATATGAGCACTTTTATCAAGTTCCGGGCTAGATTCTCACGGTTACCTTAACTTCACTTGGCAGACGACCCAAGTTGGGAGAAGAGACAAAAAAATATCATTATGCCATCTTTCCATCTTCCCGAGACCTGAGGTCAGCTAGGGTCCAATTTAGCTCCTGGTGCAAGTATACAGCAGACTCAGAGCAGCTCGAATTGTACCATTTAGTAGTGGCCCCTGGAAATGTTATGTTAGTTTAGGATAATAAGGCATACTAGCCTGACCCTGGAACATCTCCTACACAGGCTAGGGTAGGAGTGGGAGGCAAGACAGCATAGAAAAGTGGCCCTCAACCTTTCCAGACTACCCCTTCCAGTAGTCTGATTTGTCTTGTGTACCCCCAAGGTTCGCTTGACTTAAGAACTACTTGCTTACAAAACTGGACTTATAAAAATACAAAAATGTGTCCCAGCACACTGTTACTGAAACCTGGCTTTTTGGCTCATTCTTACCATATAATTATAAAATAAATCAACTGGAATATAAATATTGTACATACTGCACAGAGCACTATAAAAAAGTCATTATATAAAATTTTAGTTTGTCCTGACTTTGCTCTGCTTTCTATACATTTGTTCTAAGACTAGGCGACTATCGGATTGGTGGTTTTCAAACTACGGGTGGGTACCCAGTACTGGTTTATGGCATCCCCTGCTGCCACTGCCAAGACAATGGAATGTACTGCTGAAACATGTAAATTATTGGGTCATGGGCATAAAAAATTTTCTTCAACTGGGTCCCAAGAAAAAAAGTTGGAAAACACTGATCTAGGTGAGCTGATGTATACTCTGGAAGATCTCCACCTATGCTCAGGCATATGTCTGCCTCTGGTTGAGAACCACTGCCATAGTCCAGGAAACTCCAGAGTTCTTATTTAAGTCAACTTCCATCTCCACTGCACCTCCAAAGAGACATGATGGTAGCGCAGAAATTCTAAGGATGTGGCTGTGTGTTTTCAATAACCACTATCACAGCATAGCTGGTTGCTATTTTTTGATACCATATGACTGAACAAAAACTTGGGTTAAAACATCTACAATCTCCATGGTTGCCCCCCCATCCACTTCTATTTCAGAATCATAGAATCCTAGGGTTGGAAGGGACCTCATAGGTCATCTAGTCCAACCCCCTGCCAGAGGCAGGACCACTCCCACTAAACCATCCCAGTCAGGGTTTTGTCCAGCCGGGCCTTAAACACCTCCAAAGATGGAGATTTCACCACCTCCCTCGGCAGCTCGTTCCAAGGCTTCACCACTTGCCTAGTAAAGTTTTTTCTAATATCCAGCCTCGACCTCCCTAACAGCAACTTGAGACCATTGCTCCTCGTTCTGTCCTCTTATTACCAAGAAAAGTCGAGCTCCCTCTTTCTTAGAGCCTCCCTTCAAGTAGTTGAAGGTTGCTATCAAATCCCCCCTCAATCTTCTCTTCTGCAGAATAAATAAGCCTAATGCTTTCAGTCTTTCCTCACAGAGCTTGTGCTCCAGCCCTTTAATCATTTTGGTTGCCCTCCTCTGAACTCTCTCTAGCATGTCCCTGTCCTTTTTGTAGTGGGGAGCCCAAAACTGAACACAATATTCTAGATGTGGCCTCACCAGTACAGAATAGAGGGGAAGGATCACATCCCTTGATCTGCTGGTTATACTTCTTTTGTTGCAGCCCAGTATGCCATTGGCCTTTTTGGCCGCAAGAGCACACTGCTGATTCATATCTAGCTTCCCATCCACCATGACCCCCAAGTCCTTTTCTACACTGCTGCTACTTAGCTGAATGTTTCCCAGCCTGTAGCAGTGCATGGGGTTTTTTCGTCCCACGTGCAGGATTTAACACTTGTCCTTATTGGACCTCCTAAGATTTCTGTTGGCCCACTGATCCAATTTATCTAGGTCTCCCTGAATCCTGTCCTTGCCCTCCAACGTGTCTACTGGTCCCCCCCAGCTTGGTGTCATCCGCAAACTTACTGAGAGTGCAGTCTATTCCATCATCCAGATCACTGATGAAAATGTTGAGTAGAACCAGCCCCAGCACTGACCCCTGGGGCACACCACTCGTGACTGGCTGCCAGATAGACATGGAACCATTGATTCCTACACGCTGAAACCGTTGATCTAGCCAGTTCTCTATCCACCCTATAGTCCACCTATCCAACCCATACATCCTTAATTTGCCAATGAGAATGCTGTGGGAAACTGCATCAAAAGCCTTGCTAAAATCAAGGTATGTCACATCAACGGTTCTTCCTGCATCCAGAAAACCAGTCATCTGATCATAGAAGGAGATGAGATTGGTCAGGCATGATTTACCCTTGGTGAATCCATGCTGACTGTTCCTGATCACTTTATTTTCCTCTAAGTGTTTTAGGATGGATTCTTTGAGAATCTGCTCCATAATTTTTCCAGGGATTGAGGTGAGGCTGACTGGTCTATAATTCCCTGGATCCTCCTTTTTCCCTTTCTTGAAAATAGGCACTACATTTGCTTTTTTCCAGTCCTCTGGCACCTCCCCCATTCTCCATGAGTTTTGAAAGATAAACGGCCAGAGGTGCTGCTATCTCATCGGCCAATTCCCTTAGCACCCTTGGATGCAGTTCGTCCGGCCCCATGGACTTGTGCACATCCAGCTTCCTTAAGCAGTCTCTAACCTGACCTTCCATCACCAAGGGCCTGTCTTCTTCTCTCCAGTCTGCCATACCCATGGTAGTGGGCTGGGAGCTGACCCTGCCTGTGAAAACTGAAGCAAAAAAAGCATTGAGCACTTCAGCTTTTTCCTCATTCTCTGTCACAAGGATGCCTGCCCTATTCAGCAAGGGGCCTACACCATCCCTGATCCTCTTCTTGCTATTAACATACTTGTAGAACCCCTTCTTGTTATCCTTTACATCCCTCACTAGCCACAACTCCATTTGTCCTTTGGCCTGATTTTATCCCTGCAGTTCCTAGCAATCTCTTTATATGCCTCCTTGGTCATCTGACCAAGCTTCCACTTCCTGTAAGCTTCCTTTTTATGTTTAAGCTCAGAGCAGAGTTCTCTAAGCCAAGCCATTCTGGCTGCCTCACATGTTTGTTCTTTCTCCTAATTGGAATGGCAACTTCCTGTGCCCTTAGCAGGGTTTCTTTAAAATATAACCAACTCTCTTGGACTCCTTTCCCCTTCAGATTAGCATCCCAAGGGATCCTGCCCATCAGTTTCCTGACGGAGCCAAAATCTGCTTTTTTGAAGTCCAGGATTTTTGTTTTGCTTCTTTCCTTCCTTCCATCTATCAGGATCCTGAACTCAACCATGTAAATGGCAAGCTAGGCAGTAGTGACCATGACCTCTACCTCCCTGATCAATTCTTTCATTTGTGAGCAGCAGGTCGAGCGGTGCAAGGTCCCTAGTTGGTTCCTCTAGCATTTGTGCTAGAAAGTTGTCCCCAACACTCTTTAAAAATTTCCTGGATTGCCCATGCACTGCTGTATTGGCCTCCCAGCAAATGTCAGGGTAATTGAAGTCCCCCATCAGCACCAGGGGGTGTGATCTAGAAGCTTCTGCTAGTTGTCCATAGGACACCTCATCCACCTCCTGCTTCTGGTCTGGTGGTCCTTTTTTTAAAATTCTCAGACACTGTATATTAAAAATACCTGGATTGATTTGCTGAAACCATGACAGAGTTATCCTAAAGAAAACCATAAAGTACTGACATTGAACTACTTTCACTTAAAATGCATCTTAAACCTCACAAAATGAAGTCAGTTGACCAAGTTTCAAGTTAATTACAGGCATAAAGGAAAACAAGAAGGTCACACATTACTACGATTTAAAAATACAGTCAAGCCACACTTTGAGCTTTTCTATCATGCCTAGCAGTATAACTAAATAGACATGAACTTTAGCTGCCCCAAAACACTGCACTGTACCTGGTCCAAGTGGACACTATGGTCATGAACTTAAAGGTCATGAGTTCACACTAATATACTTTGAAGATGGCAGCACTTCAGCGTGCACTACGTTCACACCCTCTTAGTCTGAGCTATGGGGCAGTATGAACTTATTCTAATCTTCAGTCACTTTAGATTCAGCACTAAGTGTTTTGTAATACCATCAGTATTCAAATTTTTCAATACACTGTGCAAAGTGCTCAGTCATGTAAGAGCACTGTATTTAGCATAGAAGCAGTTTAAGTAAAGGAGCATTCTTCTGGTGGTTCCACACTTGGTTATGAGGTACTATAGCAGAACTAGTTTGCACTAGAGACTGGGAAGCCTGTTAAGAGCCACTGAATTTTGTGAACTAGTGATTAAGTGAACAAAAAAATAAATAGCAGAATTTATGCATCGCAAAAGTGTACTTTTGTTCATTTATTTTTCAGACAATTCTTAATGTTAAATATTCATGAAAATACTCTGTAGCATGCTAGAGAAATATCTGAAATGTATTTACCAAAAATTATAAAGTCTTAGCAATAGCAAAAAACTCAACCCAGAACCTGCTATTAAATCTAAAATCTTTGCCAAAAGATAACAAGAAACTACAAATATAGAGATAAGTTTAAGAGAAGTAGTCATGTTAGTTTGTATAGGGCAAAAACACTAAAAAGTTCTGTGGCACATTAAAGACTAACAGATGTCTTCAGGCATAAGCTCTCATTGGCTGCAACCCACTCCATTGCATCCGATGTAGTGGGTTACAGCCCACAAAAGCTTATGCTTCAAGAAATTGGTTAGTCTTTAAGGTGTCACAGGACTTCTGATGTTTTTATAGGTAAGCAGTTGGAGCTGGTCCTGCTCTGAGCAGGGAGTTGGACTAGATGACCTCCTGAGGTCCCTTCCAACCCTAACTTTCTGTGATCCTATTATATCAACATGTGTAGTTTTCCAGGGAAAGGATTACTTCTTCCTATGTATTCATACATTTTAGTACATTTTGAATCTTAATACCTTATAGAAGTACAGAGACTAGGTGGGTGAAAGACCATCTTTTATTGGGCCAATATGTATGGGTGAGAGACAAGCTTTCCAGCTTACAAAAAATCTCTTCTTCAGGTCACCACAGTATTACAGCAATAAAATATATTGTTCAATACCATAACGAGCATGTGGGAAACAGAATGATCTGAGTGGAAACAAAGACAAGTACTGTATATCAAACTGGTTGTCCTGTACTGAACACATGCACACATTACACTTTGTTTCAGCTTAACATTTAACTCAAACAAATCATAAAGGCCTGTTTCTGGGAAATGTATACACACGGGCAAGTGTGGCTTAATGTAAATTGCCCCATTAACTTCAGAATAAAGAAAATGACAACACAGCTCTGCTTTTGTTAAAACATGGTAGCTATTTAATAAGCACTTGCTTAAGTCCTGTGTGGTATCAGAACCTAAAGGAATATGATTTGAAGGAAGAGAATTAATTTTATCACATTCTTCCATCTGCTTCTGTGGCCTTTCTTTACACAGAACTCCCAGCAGCTTCAGCCAGAACTGCATGCAAAGAATGACTGCTGAAATAAACTCTCCAGACCCAGGGACTAGATTTGTAAGATCAAAGTGATCATTATATATACACACATCTAATTTTAAACACATGTACTGCTTTTCAAGATTTGAAAAATCAATTCAAAGATTGCTCAGAAAGAGGCAGATATTACTAACAGTGAACCAATTTATACTGAAAAGAACTTATTACAACAATTGCTGATGATTTTTGAAGCTTTAATCATTAGGATTCGATACAGCCTTTTATGAATCCTGTCCAATGTGCTTTTACATTTCTCAATGAACAGTGTTTATCTGACTTATTTACTAATTACTTACCAATTACAAGCATTCCTTAGGTCTGAATCATTTTTGACAAAGGAATAAGCAGACTCAGACAATTCATAAGACACAAAGAGAAAGTTAAGTGTTTTTGTGGAGTTGGCCAAGCAAATGTAAATACTGGTTATTTTAGGGAGGGTGGAGATGGGAGGTAAAATTTCTAACATTACCACTATACACAGATAACAGCTTGTGTCTGTCAAACCTTTCATGCCACTGTCAGTTCTGGATTTCTCCTTATAAATTTTTAGCAACAAAACCGAGGTAACCATTAAAGCTAGAGCAGAAGAAATACTCCAGCCTGCAGAAACTGTAAATGTCACTGTCTCCATAAGGATACAGAATCTAGACAAGCACATGAAGTATAATCACATATTTTCAAACCACTTAAATAGAACATGCCCAGGGGCATGCTGTAGAGGAGCCAGCATTTTCAGCAGCAGCAGGTAACAGATGCAGTTTCCTTTCCAAGAGTCACAGAATCCAACTTTATGTGAATTCTAATACATTAGCCTGCTGCCAAGCACACTATTGCCAGAAATGGTCATGTTGGTGTGTTTAAAGTCAATTTTGCTTGGCTTGGTAGGGTTCAGAACCTTTTGTGAAGACTCCTAGCATGCTTGTTTTACAAAAGTGTTGTTCTGAGTGGTTCTCCTGTTGCCAATGCCATTCATATGTAATTTTGTTTTCTTCCTTCACACAGTATTTCTGCTACTTTGGTGTTCTGACTGTCATAAATCCACAGCTGCTGAAAGCTTAAAACTGCACATTGTCTCAAATGCCTTCTTTCCAAAGTGGCCACCTTACATTTTAAAACCCCACTGACCAGTAGCACTCCTAACCTTATCAGTCATAGGAGGAAAACCTGTGAACCAGTAACTACACTGGTAACTCTTGACCCAAGTTTCTGTACTACTATGAAATTTTCATCATCTGTTTTCAAAGCATTTGAAATGTCTGGGACTATATCGCACACCAAATTTGTGATGTTCTTCCTCTGCTTGACTTATCCATAGCATAGATAATAAAAAAAGTGACCGGGTGTTTTGATTAGAGAAGTATTACATTTGAGAGAGAGAGCGCGCGCGCGCACCAGCTCACATTGGGGGTGATGAGGAATCACATAAAGGGAGGTTAGGATGGTGGAGTAGTGATCTTCTCTCTATGCTTGGCAAGCTCCATCATTCAGATGAGAAGGGAGAAAGTTCATATTACATACCACTTTCACTTTATGATGGGTCACAGAACCATAGGGTTAGAAAGAATGACCCTAGAAGGAAGGCTGACTACACAGGGGTGACTGAGCAACTGTCCTGACTTTAGCATGTGGGGTATTCTAGGGAAAGAACATCAGTTTCACATACTCACACCAGGTAAATTATGCTGTCATGCCAACAGCAGGCACAATCTCACCCTGAAGTCTAAAGAACTTCTCAGTGTCCATTAAATGCGTTGGTGTTTTTGTAGCTGAATCATATCCTGGCTGTTAAGCTTTCCATCCCATTTACTAGAGAGATAATAGATAAAAGTTAACAACTTAAAAATATCACAAAATTAATTAGGCTTATTTTTATTGTGCTTCAGTTTCAGACAGCTTAATGACTCGACAATAAATATTCAAGCTTTTCTAGAAATACAGTAAACAGCTCTGTCAATGCACAAATTTTAAGTTTCTCAGAAACAATACGTACTCAGTATCTTTCTTGAACTCTTGCTGGTTTTAAATCTGGGCCAGAGAGACATTTTAGCATTGCTGACTCTCTCAATAGCTCTGGATATTATTTACTATTGGCTGCTTCCCAGAGGATTAAAAAACGCTACTGGTGTGTCTGGAGCCTGTCAATGCTATCCAATACATGACAGCCCAAATTATCTATTCTTTTTCCTGTGTTGATAGGATGTTTTGTAAACTTTGTCTCTGAACATAGGATGGAGTGTCATTAGCACAATAATAATCATCAATAATTTACAGCTACATAGTTTTTGCACCTTGGACCCTGCTAAACTGATTTCAGCCCTGAATGAACACATAAATGCTAGCTGAATGTGACAATACACTCTTGGCCTAAATTCTGAGAAGGCAATTTATGAATGAGGGGATTCCCTCTTCCACTATGGCCTTGCTGACTGAGGGAGATGTACTGAACCAAATGAAAAAATCCCACTATCAATTCTGACCACAGAAGTCAAAGTGATTTTTTCAGCTACACAATTTTCTCAGGCTGTGCTGTTATTTAGCTCATGAAAACCTTGCAACAATAACATATACCCAAGTGATGGCAAGGCTTCATTATTGTAATTCCTTGGTACCAAAGCTTCCAGAAAGATCTCTCTCTTTGCCTCTTGCAGCTTTGCAGATTTGAATACAGCCAGATGTTTTCTCACTGGTTCAAGTAACTTCAATCAAATCAAATTACAGTCACATTGTATTCTTTACATGAGATTCCTCTAAAGTGGCACATTGGTTTTTTTTGATGGCTCTGCTGACCTTTCAAATAATATTGACCTGCAATGCCTGAAACTTGCTGATAGGCACTTCACATAAACACCAGTCTTTCAGTCATCCCACTATCATCCCATCCTAGGTGGTGTTGGCATGACACTCATTCCACCACGACATCACCATTAATCCATCCCTCCCTCCACTTTTAAAAGTACACAGTTGAGTTAAAATAAAGATATTTATCTATAGTCCTGGTCCCATGAGGGGGTCTCTCTGCCTATACTTAGTTTTCTCTTAAATTTTTGAGGTGGGCAGGTAAATATCTCAGGCTAATTTTGTAAAGACCTTATAAAGGACAACCCAAAAATTCACCTGAGGAGAACAGACTCCAAGCCTTTTCTAATCTAGACCAGTGGCTCTCAACCTTTCCAGACTACTGTACCACTTTCAGGAGACTGACTAGTCTTTCATACCTTCAAACAGGGGCATCGCTGCACTGGGACCAGCAGAGTATGGACCCTGCTTCTCCTGGCTGCCAGCACAGCAGAAGGGGCCCGATTTAGCTCCAGGCTGCTTCTGGCAAGTGGCAGGAGACTCGGACGGCTCCTGCTGCTTGTGGGAAGTGACAGAAATCGGCTACAGCTTTGAGGCTCCTGCACTCAGCTTGAAGCTAGATCTGGCCCCTGCTGCTGCTGGCCAAGAGCAGCAGCTGGGGCCAGACAGGGCCCTGGAGCAGGATCAAGGCTGCAGGGGGTGGGACCACCCTAGCCAGTAATGCTCTTGCTTTCAAGTTTCACCTTGCTTAAAAACTACTTGCCTACAAAATCCCAACATGTCACAGCACACTGTTACTGAAACACTGCTCGCTTTCTCATTTTTACAATACAATTCCAAATAAAAATCTATCGGAATATAAATATTGTACTTACACTTTAGATTTCAGCATATAGAGCAGTATAAACAAGTCTTTTATTGTATGGAATTTTAGTTTGTACTGCCTTCACTAGTGCTTTTAATGTAGCCTTTTGTAAAACTAGATACATATGTAGATGAGTTGATGTACCCCTGGAATACCTCCATGTACCCAAGAACCATTGCTCTAGACTATTCTCTCTCTAAACTAAATTAAGATTGTTAAAGAAAACACAGTCAACATTAGCAAGAAACAGCAGTGAGCAATTAGTCATTGTAAAAATACAAAGGTTTTTTTTATTAAAGACAGAACGTGACTGAATACAAGCAGGTAGAACTATTTAACATGGAGAGATGCTATAGTTTCTTCCAGACTGAAGCTTTCCATTGCGAACTCCAATTTTGAACTTCTCTACTTCATCAAAGTGAAACACATTCACATGAAGTTTCACAGGCATGCTCTGATGACAGGGTAAAGATTTTCTGGAAAGTCTGAGGCAAATCAAATAAGGCATTTTGAGGAAATGACTGTTCCAAAAAAAGTGAGCTGTTTTCATTTCTTGGACAGTTTCCTATTTCCCCCCCCTCCCCATTGTAACTTAAAAGTGATTTGGCTTTGGAATCCAAATTTGCTTTAATATGTCTTGGCGAGAACTGGTGCCTTTGACTAGTTTCAGGCTATTTTGTTATTAAAAGTGGATTCCATGCTCACTACAAATACCACATGCTGGATTATGCACTGTAGGAAAGCTATGCAGGTCCACTAAAAAACTACTTATTCAGCTCACTACTTCCATATGCCGTTTGAAAGGCATAGAAGAAAAGGGTGGGTGCTATCAAGCTTCATGGAATTTAAGAACTCTTCTGAATTTTAGAAGTTTGATAGCCAATGTGCTTCTTCCCAAGCCAGACAGAAATGTTCCTGTGGTGCCCACAAGACTTGCGAAGACTGAATCTCTTTGTTTGCAAATATTAACAACACTTCTGGCCCCATCTCACTGTCCACTGGGCTCCTTCAATCCAGTCTTCATTCCTAATGCACCTGGAAGCTCCACAGAAAAAGAACATCACACCTTCTGGAGTTCACAAGTAACCTACTGGGCTGTTTCTCTACTTTTACGATATTTACAACCATCACCAGGGCAAATGGCCTCTTCCTTCCAGGCTGAAGGCCACCTCATTGTTGCCATCCCTGCTCCCCTTCTCTGGCATCTTCTTTTCCTCTGCTTGTTCAGCCTTCACCACTGTTCCCTCTAAGCTGTGTGTATTTGTGCGCACACAAAGATCATGAAACCCGCGCAAACAACAAAAATAAAGTGAGCACAAAAAATTCAATAGAGCTAACATTGGTGCTCACAAAGAAATTTTTTTGCGCACACAGCCTACAAATAATTAGAGGGAACATTGGCCTCCACTCCTCTTTTCCAGGTCTAAGTGCCTCTTCCACATACCCACTGCTAAACTATGTCCTTGTGATTTTCCTATGGGTACGCCTATACAGCCGACAGAAATAAGCCTACTGAGCAGGATCAACAGATGCAGGCTAGCTGACCTGTTTGGCTGCTCGAAAAATAGTTGTGTCGACAATGCTTTGAAGCTGCAGCTTGGATTCTGAAGCCAGCTTCAAGGCATTGTCTACTTGGCTATTTTTGGAGTACTAGCTGGTATGCCCTGCAAGCCCAAGGCTGTCAGCCCAGGCTGTGAGTCTCACTTCTTCAGGCTGCGTAAACATACTGCAAGCCCCAGCCCAAGGTATTAACCTCTGCAATTACTCCTATCTTTGACAAATTCTTAAACTCTTTAAACATCCTAAAACATTTGGACAAACAAAAAAACCCCATGGTTAAACATTCAATACAGTGAACCATTTGTGGGTGTTTCAGCCCCCTCAAGATTCAATTTGCTCTCCAAAAAACCAAGAACCTGAATGACTCCTGGGAAGAACTGCAGTCAGGAACGGGCCTCCAGTGAGGAATACTCTGTAAGAAAAGCTTCCAAAACATTTTGTTTATGATAAAGGAGAGGAGGACGACAGCCTCATGCATTTGTTGACATGGCCATCAATATAGGCAACTATCATTCTCTACAATTCCCCTCTTTGTCACTTTCGTTGACAACAATCAACGGCTACGTAGTCTGGAAAATTTAAAAGTGCACAGGTGAGCAATGCTAGAAAATTCTATAAATGTATCCTTGCATTAAAAATGCTTCTCCATGAAGTACATTTCTGAACACAAAGTGCCTCAGCTACAAACGGATCTATTCTTTTTGAGACGCATGTATGCACGACTTCCATTGATGGAAGTTATGAGAGAGCATTGACAGAATAGACTTCAAAAGCTTACACATTTACCAAATGTTGATCCATCCTAGAAGCACATTTTAAATATGACACATTCTTTCCAATACTGCATCTTCTGCTCAGTCCTTCAAAAACAATAGAAAACAGTAGCTAACCAGACTCTTAAAACATAAATACCAATTATAGCTATGACATAAAACCTCAAAAGCCAAAGTCCAAGTTATTTATTTAGGAGGTAAGAATAGCATAAAACTCGTGGCATTTCTCAGTCAACTATTTATTTGTCAGGGCTACATTCTTTGTTATGACATGGGGTACATTACATTTCGCTTCATTTTCTCTCACCCCCCCCCAACCATTTACCTGACAGACTCACTTGTCTCTGGAGAATACCCAGGCTCAGTCAAGCAGCATAAGCCTGACACCATACTGGAGCAGTGCAAGATTGTACTGCCCACAGGGAAGCTATGGACCTTCTCTCCTCCAACTCCAAATCCTCCCCAATGCAAAGGGGTAGCACGCCTGCTGCTCCATCTCTTAAGAAGGCATAACATTATCCTTCTGCTATGTTGGGTCCATTCAATGGGCTGGTATGAAAAAAAAAAAAGCACCCTCTTTGGAGTCACGTAAACCACTAGATTACACTTAGAACTCCTAAGGGAATTCTGTGCCACTGCACAGGTGCATAATAAAAATTCATCGCAGATTTTATGCTGTCCCCACGGAACAATTGATTCTGACAGGAAGGCAAAAGGAAGTTGCGACACAGGTCTCACACCCCTCCCAGGCTTCAATCCCAAGCGGGTGTGTCAACACGGGCTTCAGGAAAAGCCGTGGAAGACATAAATCACCACTGCAGGCAGTGAGGCTTGGAGATCGTGCAAGAATCTTGTCCCTCTCACCTCAGTATAGCGATGGGCCTGGAGCCGGGAAGGGGCAACGTTGGGGGAGCCCCAGTCAGAATCTCCTACGATGTGGCAGGCTCCAGCCGCTAGTCCTGGCAAAACCAGGGAGCAACAGGATTTCCTCTTCCCCTACACAGGCTGCTCCCAAGACCAGGAACTTTCCCCAGCTGCCAGAAGCTCCACGCCCTCTCTCTCCACCTCCTACCCACACTGCTCCCCAGTCACCAGGGGAGGGGAAGAGAAGTGTCACTATAATGGGAGCTGTCCTCCATTTGTCCAAAACCCAGCACATGGGGACACTCTACCCTAGGGCCCATCCCAAACATACCCAAATCCTCAGGCCAAGCCCAACCAGCTGCCACCAGACCTCCACCCTACCAAGCCCCACTCACTCAGCACTCAGACCCTCTCCCCACTCAACCCCCCCCCCACACCCATGAGCACCTAACTGCATCTAGCTGGATCCTCCTGCAGTTATATTCCCCTATTCCTGGAATCCCTAATGGGCTCCTGTGCATCCCAATTCCTGCCATACCCAGAGCCCCCAACCAGCCTTCTGGCACCAAGACTGCCCTACAGAGAACCCCCTTTACCGACACCTGGATCCCTCTACACTAAGCTCTTTTGCATTCAGATCCTGCTGGGCTGAGCCTGCTCACCCCACTTGTGGGTCAGAGGCAGGGCTGGGTGTGCAAGCAAGACTCTATCCCTCTCACTCACTATAGCAGTGTACCCAACACAAAAAGGCAGGCCTAGGGGTATTTCCGGTCCAGGTTTTGGCCTTGCATTGTATCACTGAGTCTGTGTCTTGGGGCAGAGGGGGCTAGGAGTCTAGAGAGTGACATCCTACCTCTGTGCAGCAAGTGGCCTGTGCTCCCCACCAACATGCTGGTGTTTCTGTTCCCATTGCCCTTCTAATCTATTGTGTGCAACAATTTCAAATTCTATTCCAGTGCTGGTATAGGGACATTCTGAGTCTTCCACCAGATATCAGCCAGGCCATTCTGGCCCAATCTTTCAAGGGAAATGCTCAGGTGCAGAACTTTATGTGCAAATTTAAGTAGTGTGCCAGAGTGGCTAGCACCTCTGCTTAACATGCAGAAGGTCCTGGGTTCAATTCCCAGGGGGTTGGACTCGATCTCACGAGGTCCCTTCCAGCCCTATGATTTGATTGATTGATTGATCGATCTTAGCCTAACTTCAGTCCCAAGGATGTGCTCCCATTTAGGCCATGTCTGCACAGCAAAGAAAAATCTCACTTCTGGCCCATACCAGTTGATCAAGGCCCATGGGCCTTGGACTGTTTTATTGCTGTCTAGACTCTTACTTCTGGACTGAGGCTGGAGCCTGGGCTCTAGGACCCTGAAAGGAGGGAGGATCCTAGAGCTCCACCTTTAGTCTGAACCTGGAAGTCCACAAAGCAATGAAACAGCCCTGCAGCCTAAACCCTACAAGCCCAAGATGGCTGGCATGGGCCAACCATGGGTTTTTCTTTGCTGTGCACACACACCCTTAATGTCTTCTGTGCTTTATGTACATGGAAATATTAGTTTTACCATCTGTTCTGTCAGGCTACATAGAAGTGCTAACACACCTAGAAAGGAACCTATTGGCCAAAAAACACACTTCCTGAGTCTTTTCAGTTGTCTATATTGTTCGAAGCGTCTGACAATCTAGGATTTTCTTCCATGAAAGCTCATGCAATAAATAAATGTTAGTCTTTAAGTGCCACAGGATTCCTTGTTTGTATTGTTTCAGACATACTTGCCAACATGCATTTTGAAATAAACTACTAAAATACTTGAAAAAATGGCATGATTATATTGTGTTATTTTTGAGAAAGTAAATATGTAGAATCGTAAAAATCTATGTGCAGACTTTCATTATTTTTGGCAGAGAAATCCCTCAGGAATAACTCAGGGACAGCACTGTGATTGACAAGTAGGAAATGCAAGGGCTGGGGAGGCATCTTAGGCATTCTTCACCCCCTACTGACCCATGAGGCCTGATGCAGTCTTACCCCTGCTGCTTAACATGTGACCAACAAAATATTTCCCCAATGCACATATGGCAGCATAGGGCTCTTAAGATACTTACAAAAAAACCAACCAACCAACCAAACAAAAAAAAACCCCACACAATGCGAGTATGGTCTTTGGTGTAAAATACATGTTTTAGCACATAAAAGTCTTAAGAACCGTTTCTGAAATGTAATCACTGTGTTTGCACAGAAGGCACTTTTCAAAGGTTTGTCAAAATAATTAAAGAAACTGACTGTTCTAGTGGACTTGCAGCTTTCTGTCAGTTTTAAGACTAAGGCATCCAACAATACATGTTTGCAACAGAGAAGACGTCTTTTATTAAACCTGCATTATTTAAACAGTGTCAAGCAATTATTTCTACACTTATTAAAAACTCTTCCTTCTCAAAAGGAGACTTGAGAATAAGCTTCAACCCAGAGTTGACTTTAAGGGTGAATTATAGCCTCTGAAAATAGATTATTAAGGAAGTGCTGACACAACCTCAGTTATGGTCATGCAAATCCATCACCGTAAGAACAATCTTTGAGCACATTAGTTTTGCACTAAACTCCCATTAAACGTTTGTGGAAAGTCTCTGTACATCGAATGAGGTTAGTTTGGTCTCGTCTCTGTATCTTAAGTACAGTATAATACCAACTAAATTTTCTTAATATTTGTAACTAGCTATTTTTAGTACAAACCATATTTGTACTTCAGTTATGTGAACATAAATCTATAAAAAACAGTAAGAATGATTGCTGACACCAGGATTTTTAAACCGTTATATAATATACATTATCTTTTCAAGACTTTTCCAGAACTCTTATTATAGCCCTAGTTTCTTATTTCAAACGCTTATTCTATAATGTCATATGATGCAGTCACACTTGGCAATTTACTCTTTTATAACCAGTGAGATTCTTTGATATATCAAAACACAATCACCCTAATTCTGGGATATTTCCTGCAGAGCTAGTTTCCTGCCTCTTAAGTTTATCATCTGTGGTTGATGACAGTTTGCAATGCTGGTCTAAAAATTACTCTTATCCTGACCCAAAGTTCCTTTCAGACCAATGAGTTCTGAATTAGGCTCAGTGTACTGTATGAATTACAAACTTTTTACACTGTAACCTATAGTTTGGTAAAAGTATTCCTGCACTATTTTTTTCCTGTTCATTTGTTTCTTGTAAATGCTACTTTGCAATGATGTGTGTTTTTCAAGACATCTGAATTAACATCAGTTAGGTGTAATAAACCTCCAATAAAACAACGTGTACAAGACGCCTTACATTTAAAGCAAGAGTTGGATAAAAATTAGCCCCCAACCTCTACATCAATTTATTGGTATCAGACATATATATTCTCAAGTGTAATCCTGCTTCCATTTTTTTCCATGGGACTGGATTGGACCCTCCATAATTGTATGTGGTGAAAACCTTGAGCCACTGAACCCAATGGGAATTTTCCTATGGCCTCCAACTAGAGGATTTCCTCTCGTGTTCCTGTGGATTCTACATTTTTGCTGCTTTTGTGGTGAGGAATAGTTTTCCTGTGTCATAACTATTGGAAATGCTGAAACAGCAGGGATAGTCCCAGACTGACAGAATAGTTCATTCAATTGTTGGCCATTCTCCTGAGTCTTTCTACAAGGATACTGCTTAATCTAATTGTAGTGGCAGTTTCTGTGATCTGGAAAGTTGCCTATTAGGAACTTGAATCCATATTTCACATAGGTGACTAGTCACCATCTGATGGTAATAGGCTTTCATTTGCTACTGAGTGGATTCACAATGGCAGTGTAATGATGGAAGACTCAGCATATCCCATTATCAGTCACCTGAGCCACACAAGATCCACTTTGATACCTAGGAACACAAACTGAATTCAGACAGTTTTTAAAACTAGCATACCTTCTAACTATGAGCAGATTTCTTTCAAAACTGTTATAAAGTAAGTTCATACTACATTTATACCCAGTTGTTCTGTGTGCATGTTTCAAAAAAATATGGAGAGGATCAAATCCTGCAACCCATGCTTAGGCAAAGCTTCCTTGAGAAACAGGAGTGGACTGATTTAAAACCAAGGCTTTTTTTCTTTAAACCATTGGATTTCAATGATAATTAAAATTAGCTGTAAACAGCTTGATTAAACCACGACTTTAAGTGTTATTTTTTGTGGAGTGATACAGCAATGGGCCAAACCCCTGAGGAGAAACTAATATACTATCATAGGCTGTAGCACTTTGGACCATTGCTATAGAATACAACAGAAAAAATTTATAGGCACAGATTTCCTATTTACATACTTTGGCCCTGATCCTACAAAGAGAATCTTGAGGGCAGAGGAGACCTTCTGTACAGGACCTTCCATACGATCAGAGCCTTTGTCTATAGCCAGGTATCACTATGACCAAGTCAAAAGTTGTTCTTTGAAAGACAGACAAAAAGGCAAATCCTCTGCTAAGTTCAGACACGCACACTTCGCACGAGGAAGCTGGGACACCAAAATCACTCTTCTACTCTCAGTACTGCAGCTGCTGCTTCAAAAACCCCACATCTCAATGTGCCAAGCTCCAGGGGGATGGTAGACTGATGGATTCACAGAGCTGCAGATTTATCAGTCCAGCTTCTGAAAACATCCTGCATGATGTGGACAGCTCCATGACATATGGGAGATACGAAGATCCTGCCCGGTCTCCTTTAACTCAAGTTTACAACATCTGAGAGGGGATTGGCAGTATTTGAACCCCTTCCCCCTCATGATTTTAAGGCCTGATCCTCATTTCTCTGAGGAAAAAGGTCATCCTTCTGTTTGCTTCAATGGACTCTGGATTATGAGCAGCCTTTTTTAACACTAGCTATAAAACATTTTTATTTGGTTGTATTTATAGCATTTACTATGAGAAGCAACAGACTACAAGGAAGTGTTGTGAATCCTACTGAGATGACAATTACACAGATGTGTGATGAACAACATTTCTCATTTATGTTTGGGTTCACAAAACACAATCTTCACCGAAGCCCAGAACAAATATACCCAATATAATAAAACATGTAACTAAATACAAGCACTTCTCTTTCAGGAGGTTGTGAGGAAAAGAATATAATCATCTCCTACAACCTTATCTTGCTGAACACCCAGCTTCAAAGAAATCTGAAGCACCATGCAAAACTGGGTGGCTGGAAAACAACTGTGCTTTGCAGGGAAATATACAAAGAATCTGTTAGAGCAAGGTCCAAGGTAAAGTAGTTAGACAACCAAATGCCCATATCTTGTTTCAGTGTCAGTACGATAGTTGGTGTGGTATCCAAATTTCCAGACCCTAAATTTAAAAGGCCCACAAAACCCCATCTCATGATACCTTGTTACTGTTCACCATTTTGAAATGACCACTTCCTATTACCCCCTCCTGATTCACAAGCTCACAAAACAGTGAAACCTCCGTCATTGAATTTGAGTAATTTTTGATGACAACTTTACACTGCTACTTTGTTATGAAATGTAATTAGCTAAGAGTTACATATGCTATATCTGTATTAGTGTCCATTTTAGCAGACTTTCCTCGAGCAGCCTCTTCTTCTCCCTTCCCAAATTGACACCCAAAGGCATATTCTTCCTGAACTGAGTATGTTCTGTGGGTTAAGTTCTTACATGCACTGGCAAGAATTAATTTCCAGTTATAGACATTGTAAGTCAAACACACACCCAGCTGGTTTTTTTTTTTTTTTCCCCATTCAACAATCCCTTAGCCCTAGCCTTCCAAAAAAAAAAAAAACAAACTGGCTCCCAGCTAGGTGCCAGTAATTTTATTTTTGGTCACCAGAGGGTGCTCTTCTGCTGCATTTCTGCAACAGAAGTAGGATCCAGGCTACAAAGCCCAGTCACCAGGGCAACTTGGTTCCCAGGTTTTGTCAAGCCCTGCCTCAGACCCCAGAACAATAGTAAGCATTATCAAGGATAGACTGGCACCACCACCAGCCCATACACACAACACACTTTGGAGTTTGCCAAATGCAAGAATATGAAAAGAGCTGGTCCATCCATTCTATGCTAAAATTTAGTGATGGTAGACACATTGACAGTGACAAACAAAATGTGTACAGGGTGGACCAACAAAGGCATTTGACACTAAACCACACCTATTCATGGGTGATTAGCTAGAAGCAGGTTCACAAGAGGCCGACATTGAGAACAGTTTGTTGGGTAAAATGGCTCTAGTACCATCAATATTCACGAACTCTATTGACATGAGGATTGCTCAGGCTAACCCAAACAAATACTTGCATACAGAGATGTCAACTAGAAAAAAAATTAATTTACAGGAAGCGACCTACACAAATCATTGATGGCACCACAGTTCTTGAGCATCACAATGGCCAGCAAACAAACAATGTTATCAGGAACTTTGTAGCCCATGTCAGAGTCTACCCTAAATACCAGCTACCAGTAAAGAATGCATACCTTCTCTTTGATAGTATATAGACTGCCTCAAAGAGCATGACAAGCTTTAACAGAGCTATAAAAGCAAGTAAAGAGCACCACTGGGGTACAAACACACTGCTAACTCTACATAAAGATGCCTTGACAGTTACTGAAAATAAGGAATACTTCATTTAACATAATTAGCTCAAAACTCATTCAAGACAAAAAATTTCACCCACCACCACATGTGACAGCACAAGCTACATCCATTAGAGGCAGAGAAAACACTCCCATGGAAACAAACCAGGGAGGTGCTGTGATCAATAGAAAAGACCTTTATCTGAGGAAGCCAACAATCTCCTTGTATAAACAACTGGTGGTGGCTGCAAAAGAGAAACCAGTGGGAATATCATTATCATCACATGATGCTGATGTTACTGTCTTAGTCTTGTACAATTACTCTGAACAGGGCCACACATCTTTAATGATTATGGAACCCGAGTCCAAGAGAGCTGAAATTGGCATAGTGCGACTGCAGAGCCACACCAAATCATTGCATCAGGAGAGTCAGCTGCCCCTGCACTCTCAGGCTCTGAAGCAGCAGCTTCTTATTTTTGAACTTGGCAAAGGTACTGTGTTGAATATACCATGAGCTGGATATTCCCCTTGTCTGCTGGTTCTCATCAGTGAAGCAAGGCGTGATGTCACTGAACAAAAAACTAAATTCACAGCTGCATGCTACAGACTGTCAAATTGTGCCCCCATGTCAGAAGCAAAGCAGACACTGTGGGGAGCAAAAACTGGCACAGATAAATACCACTTCAAAATCAAATTTGAGCTTCCCATCACCAAATGTAAGGCAAGCACATTATCACCATATGTAAGAAAAAGTGCTTTGGATTCAGATGCACCACCAGTAGGTCAGCATGAATGGATATGCAATTATAGTTCCAAGTCTCTGTTCCCAAAACACAGATCAGATAGTGCTGTGATTTCTCCTTCAAGTATTCTGAAATTAATCAAGTACTTGTGAGAGTGATGCACCTTGTAAGTCTAAGAGATATGGATATAAGAATGCCAGACTACCATACATATATCCTTCCCATGCCAGGGAAACAGTCAGTTGCTATTATCTGACAAAATCAGCTTCAGCATTTGCAGATGCAAACAGCAATGAGTGACCTCGATTACTCATCTTAAAACACTCGGCTGGTATTTGCATATAGAAAAATATTAGCAATCATTTGTAATTAAAGCAAAATGAAGTATTTGGTTAAAATCATTATTTTGTTGAATACTGTTCACGTCTGAAAGAGTGGTCATTATACCAAAAGAAAATTGAGGTCCTTTCTACACACACCCCCCTATTATATGCTCTGATAATCAAATATATATTACTGATTGACAGTACAAACATTAAACATACATTTTATGTCTTACAAAAATCAAGTAAAAAACGTTCTATTTTAAAATGCCATCAGCAGATTCTTAAAACTTATGGTCTTATGACAATCACTTCTACCACACACCTGCACCCCCCCCCGAGAAAAAAAAAAGTTAAATTGTTTGCTTCCTTAAAGCCAGGGGGACCAGAGTGGAGCCTGCCGGGCTAAATTGTTCCTCAACAAGTTTACCCCATTATCAGCTTCCTGGCATTTAACTCCAAGACATGTTAGTTCAAGAAGCTCACAACATACATCCATCTGGACAAATTAAACCCCAGTTTCAGTTTATACAAATGATTCTCATAATTATGGTAATCTTAACCTTCAAGGGTGATGCCTGTACATTCATGTATTTTTTAAAAAGTCCATTTTTAAAAATATCCAATTAAGCTAAAAAGCCTCATTTGTCTAACTTAAAGAAATAATTTGTTCAAAAAAATTACCACTGATCAGTGATAACAAAAAAATCATTGGTGCTTTGCTTGACTAACAGTTTAAGGACCAGACCAAGAATGTAATCTAAGATCGCTCACAAGGCTAACAAAAGCTTGTTTCGTATGTTTTTAATCTGAAGTCATAATAACTGTTCAGAACACAGTATTTTGCCTCAGTCCTTCAAGTTCTCAGATGCTTAGCTTGCAGCACACAAATAATTCAATTGCATGGAAACAAAATCCATTATAGAACAAATGCATGTGTGTAACTTTAAGCACATGCCTAAGATCAGGGCCTTTGATTGAAAGCTCTTCAGGGCTAGGATTATCTTCCTTCTTATCTGCACAACAGCTAACACAGCTTTAAAAATGTAAGAAGTTATTTTCAGAATAGTCAACATCTGTGAATGAAACAGTCCGGAAGGGAAACTGACTTATGCACCTAAAATGTTAAAGTTTCTAAACTTTCAGGGTTGAATTCACTGAACGTGATTTATGTATAGTTGTACCCCCTTTTTAATAGATCTGGACACCCAATTTTACTGTAATCCATGATATACAGCATATGATGAAGTACACAGTATGATCCGAGTCAGTACAACCAAGAGAATTATATTAAGCAGCTCTATTTTAAGTTATGTAAAAAGTGTGAAAAGCAAGCACCATAATTACAGAACAGGATCCTAAGCACACAAAGTTCTGGGTGCAACAATGCATGCAGCTGCTCTAAAAATAAGCAGGTTCAGTTAAAAAAAAAATCCTGGACACTGTGTACATAGACCAACGCACTAAGCTTACGTAATTAAGCACGATAAAAGGTCATATGGTACATAATAAACCATTTATGACATTAATTATGACTGAGCTGTGGCAGTCTAGCATTTTATAATAGCTAACAACTGTGTAATAATTAGAGGAAAACCTCAGGCTTTAAATTTCTATCATTTTTAATCAATGCCCACTACCATTACCAGCCAATCTTCTCCAATACACTTAAGGTGCACAAAAAGGGCCTGTAGTATCAAAAAATGCTATTTAATGGTTTAGCCTGAAAACCTTTATTTAAGAAAGCCCTGCTGAAATTCCCAACAATCTGATAAAATAAAAGACTTCGGTTCTGCACTTGAAAATGGCAGCAAAACCAGATTTCGTGTCTGAATCAAGGAGCTTAGTTTCGAAGGTACTGCAGCACAGGAGAAAACAAAACATTTTCATAGGGTGGACCACATCACAGAAATTGTCTTACAGATCGCCTCCAGTCCATCTGTATTTTAGTGAACACCTTCACATATCATTTATAAAACAGCAACAGAAAAAACTACAGCAACTGCTTATATAGACAAATCATATTAAAAAAAAAAAAATTGTGGCCTCTCAATGCCATTAACAACTGAACACAAGGAAAAGGATCCAGCACCTCATACCAACCAGCTTTCCATAAACCACCAGCATGCGCTCTACAAAACCACAGTGGTCCACTACCCAGTTTCAAAATTACAGTTTTGGCAGGGCAGTGTGTTCCTACTGAGAGTTTGACATACAGTATGTAAAATAATAGGTCCTTCATGGACAAGCGTATGTTCCAGCACATTGTGTTAATATACAGAGCTTCAAATCCAGAGTATTCCAGTAGTGTAAATCCACAATACCTCCATCACAAACTAATTTTGCATGGTCAGACTGGGCCTCTCTTTATTTTACCAGAGTTCCAACAAAACTAAAGTATCAGATTGTGCCAGGGGTGGGAAGGGGAGAGAGGAGAATGTATGGTTTGCATGGGAGAGCACTCAAAATCAGGAAATGGATATGCAGATTTTGTTAACACATAGCCTTAACTCTGCCCCCAATACACTGTAGTATTACGTTGTGTAACAGAAGAATCATGTAAACCTTATTATAATACATACCCCTAAGGGACAGAGTTAAAGTTGGCGTGTAACTTTTCCTTTGACATCTTCTTACTTGAGCACTTAAATGGGCAGCACTAATATTCTCTTAAAATCACCGTATAAGGGAATATCCTAGTTATTTGGTTTTGTAGTTTTCCTTTAATCTGAGGGATGGCTAGGACACAAGGAAATGACACTTCATAGATGAGCTGTCCTGCTGTCTTCCATTAGTTTGCATAAAGTCCAAAATCCCTGAAAAACCCTGCCTATGCACAGATGTGTCATGTGAAACAACACCTTCTATTACCAACATCAGGTGCTACATCGATTCTAAGGTAAATCACAGTAGGCTTCCTTCCAGCTGCAAACATTGCAAGAAGCAGAGCTCCCCTCACTAAAATCCCCATCCTATACTGTACAAGTCACAGGCATCTGGGGTGCCTACGTACAGCCTCACTGACTTAAATGGTTTCTGCCTGAGAGCTGTAGTTCATCTACTTGTAAACTGCATAATCGGGACTTCACTCCTTGACTGTTAAACAGTGCACAGCACTTAGCCCATGCACAGTTCTGGTGCACTTATCAGTAAAGAGTCAAGTTAGCCATTTGTACACACACAAGTCCTTAGCTGTACAATATAATCTTGGTGTTAAAAACAAACAAAAAACCCAAACAGCAAAAGGTACTGCACATGCCCAACATAATTTCCAATAAATTCTCCAGAAAACTCAGACAAGTCTCTCAAATAAGCTCTATTTCCAAGTGAAATTCCAAATCACTGCCATTCAAAGGGTTGTTAAAAAAAAATATTGGCATGGACTTCATTTTTAAGGCCCCTCTCCTCCCATTATCAAAAAGCCCCCTGCCTTTATCAAAAGGAATTAAATTATTTTTGCCCACCCTTCCAGAAATGAATCATCTTCAGGCACACAGCAGCCCTGAAATGGTTCATCCCAGAAGTTGAAAATGCAGAAAGTTCTGAGTGACTAAAAACAGAAGCTTAAATTAAAAGCCACCATGCAACCTTAACTATAGCCCTTGCTACTACCTCTACTAAAATGTCACTGCTCACTTAACATCTTCACACGCATTAATGAATTAATCTTAAAAATCCGCAAGTGACTGAAGAACTCATTCAGATCAGTGATCAATTCGGAAGGATTTTCCTAATGTCCATTGGCACCAATTAGAATTAAAATAACTATGAATAATAGCAGAATGTGACTGAGGACAAAACTCTGGATCACCATTGAAAAGGATTTTCCTAATGTCCATTGGCACCAATTAGAATTAAAATAACTGTAAAATCATAGCAGAATGTGACTGAGGACAAAACTCTGGATCACCATTGAAAAGGATTTTCCTAATGTCCATTGGCACCAATTAGAATTAAAATAACTGTAAAATCATAGCAGAATGTGACTGAGGACAAAATTCCGGCTCAAACTACAAACCTGCGACCAAAAGGCACAAACTCGCCTATTAAAGACATTGGTAAGTACCTTTTCTCTCTGAAAATATTCCAAGTTCGACCTGAGAAAACAAAGAGGGAGCTAGTTTTTTTTTTTTTTTTTTTTTTTTTTTTTAAAGCAGCCTTGGAAAGCAGCAGTATCACCAAAAGGTCTCATTTAAATTCCTGGAAAGCGCTGCTTCTCTAAATGTATCTATTCAGGTCTCTGCTAAAATCCCACACTGCCTACTGGCAGCCTGACCGAGCTCTGCCTGCGAGCTCCCCACCTCCACCCCCCCAGTCGGTGGTGGCAAGCCCCACCAAAAGTACATTTTGCAAGTGTGCGGCTCTGCAGCCCGACCCCCGCTTGCTCCCTCCGATGCCTGCATGCTCCCGACCGCGGCAGCGTGCGGGAAAAGGGGTCGCTCTGACACCCCCTGCTGCACTCCAGCGCCCCATGTGCAAGCACGATTTGTCACGCGGGCGGGCGGCAAAAAAGCAGCCGGAGAGGTTTGCTGCGACCCTCCCCCCGCCTCTGACCTTCGCGCCTCGCCCGGGCGGCGCAGCCCGTCCTAGGGGCGCCTCAGCATCGCCCCGCGCGCGCGCGCGCGCGCGCCGCCTCCTCCTGCCGGGCTGGGGCCGGCTGCAGCGCGCGCGCCGCTTCCCCCGGCGGGTTGCCTAGCAGGCGCGCGGCGGCGGCGGCAGGGCGGACATGCTGGAGGGCGGCGGCGGCGGCGGCTGCTGCAGCTGCTGCAGCTGCCGCGCCTTTACGGCCCGGGCGGAGGGCGGGCGCGAGGGAGCGGCGCGCGCGCGGGAGGGGCCGGGCTCGGCCCGGCTCATTGTTCGGGCAAGGGCGGGGCGGGGCCTGGGGCGCGGGTGGCACGCGCGCGGCGGCGGCGGCCGGCGCTGGCGCAGCCTAGCCTGCAGGCGGGACCCGTTCCCGCCACCCCGGCTGCAGAGAGGGAAGCCAGCAAAGCGTGGCCTGTGTGTCTGCCCGTCACCGCCCACGCCGGCCTGCCGCTCGCCTTGCAGGTGAGTCTCCGGCGGCAGCCTGGCAGGTCCTGCCCCAGCGCTGTTAGGGTTACCAGATGTCAGGCAAAAGGAGGACACGTCCTCCTTTTTACCGCCATTCAGCAAGCGTTTGAAAAAAGACATGATTTTGTCTGGATTTTTACGTACAGGGGTTAAAGTAGGCTCTGGAACACCCTATTTTTAGGGGAAAGTGTTCCAGACCCCCCCTAAAAACAGAAGACGATTACAGTAATATATTTTCTCCATGGCTGTGTTCACACAAAAAAACAACAAGCAGTTGTGTGGCCCTTTAAGAC
>ML681989.1:3230018-3370312 GCA_007922195.1 Podocnemis expansa | reverse complement strand
CTTTGGAAACTGTGTTCACACAGCCCCCTTATTTAAAAACAATGGAGGTTGTTTCAAAATAAGGTTTTGGCTGTACACACGACGCACAGTTGTTTCAAACAAGTTAAACCTAGTCTGTGGGCGAAACAACGTTGTTTTGCAATGGTTGTTTCGAAACAACGCCATGCAAACGTGTTGTTTTGAAACGACGGTGAGTCGTTTCGAAACAACCGGTGATCCCGGCTTTTTTTTTCCTTATTTCGAATTAACATTTTGTTAATTCGAAATAAGTTGTTGCGAAATAAGCGTTATTTCGATGTACGGTTGTTTCGAAACAACCGTATCGAAATAACCCACTGTGTGGGAACACAGCCCATGTGTCCTCCTTTTTGTCCTTCCCTGTCTTCCTTTGTATGCTTTGGTATCTGCTAACCCTGGACTTAGTGCCCACCAGCTGCTTCGACAAAAAGCAAGGAGTCTTGTGGCACGTAAAGACTACCAGATTTATTTATGGCATGAGCTTCTGTGGGAGAAAATCCACCTTCATCAGGGGCTTTGAAGAGCTTTAAGTGCCACGAGACTTCTTGCTTTTTTTTTTGCTTAACTAGAACCAGTCTTTCCCAACCAGTGCCGTCAGGGCTGAGCAAGCATGCCACCAAATTTTTTGAAAAATCTACTCGAAGAGCTCTGGATTGGCTCATGAATATTCATGAGTCCATATGGGTTGCAACCTATATGGTGGTGTGCCTCCAATTAATTAAAGGTAGCAAGGCGTGCCGCCGCAGAGAAAGTGTTGGGAACCACTGTACTAAGACTAACACGAACCCAGCTGCTTCAGTGTCCCTTTGGGAGGTTGCATGGGGGCGAGGACGAAAAGCATCTTGCAGAACAGCAGCTAATGAAGTGGGATGTTCTCCCATGAAAGTTCATGGATAAATAAATTTGTTCGTTTTTAAAAGCGGCACAGGACTCTTTTGTTTGTTTTGCTGAACTAGACTAACAGAGTTACCTGGTTAGAATCTAAGTTGCAAAGTAGGAGCAGCTGGTGGGCAGAGCAGATCTATGGGGAGGAGAAGGGGGGGCATGTTTAGCCCAGACAAGGAAGTTCTAGGCATAATTTGAGTTCACTAGGGAATGGGGGCATTTGACAGTTACCCTTGTAGAGGGGAATAGAAGCACTGCAGCCAGGAGAAATCAAAAAAGGATGGACTTTTAGAGTCAGGCTAGGAAAAAGATCCAGGGCTCAGGCTCAAACATACAGGATTCAGACGGTTTAAGTGCACCGCTGCTGCAGCGGATCCAGGGCTCTGGCACCCACATTCAGGGCTCAAGCCCCATAAGCCCGGCACCCCTGAGTAGGACTGCATTAGGGAAAAGTTTTAAGTTTACCGTGGTTTAGTTTATTATCTACATATCTCCTGAAGAACCAACTGTGTACAACAAACTGAAAAACAATATAGTGAAACCTGCATGATCAGCTCCCAACAAAGAAAATGAAAAATAAAATGTTCAAATGAGCACTATAAATACTCGTTTGTGATCCTGAAAGTTTAAGTGACCAGCCAAGACTGGTCGCTTCTTGCCTGATTCTGTTTCTTTTTACAGGCGCATAGATTTGAAAGAAAGTTATTTGCAACCGAAATTCTAGGCTAGTGAAGTGTTTGAAAAGACACTGCTTTTATGTTAGGGTTAACCTCTGCTGTGTTTACTCAGATTTACTAGTAATTTACTGCAAATAGGCTCAATGGTTTCTTTCTTTTTTGGAAGTAATTATCTGTATGCTTTAACGACAGTTTTTATTTGAATTGAACTATGCACTTCCTTAAAGGTAAACATCTACGTAAGCAATTGCACAACCGGTTTAACTGTGCCTGCTTCTGTTGTATCTAAACGATTTCAGCGCTTATGGGAAAAAAACTTTCTAAACGATTCAAGCAAAATTAATCAAACCATTGAACATTAAAATTAAATAGGAGTCAACATGATAAGGCAAACTGAAATAAAGCAAGCTGCAACTGTAGAAATAAAACAAAGATGCTAAAGCCAAAACACAACCATGAGACGGTGGGTTAACAATAAGAGTCCAATAGTTGAAACAACCCATAGACTAAATTGGGGGTGAGCAACCTAAAAGGTGAGATGAGCCATTTTTAAAATTCCTTCAATAATCAAATGTTTTGAGCACCACAATGAGTGTAACCTCGTAATAGGGGAGCTGGATCAGGGCACCCGCTGCAGGGTCCCATGGTCAGTGGAGGGAAGCCCAGAACCAGGAACAGGCTCCCCTGCACTGTCGCGCTGTGGCAGGGGGGCCTGAAGCCAGATTAGGGCGGCTAAAGAGCTGAACCCGGCTCTGGAGCCATAGGTTGCAGGCCCCTGGACTAAGCAAATGCTAATAGTCATAAATCCTTAAGGTCTTCATCAACGTAGTCTTTTTATTGTATTTGACTGAAGAAAGAGGAAGTTCGTGAAGGGTAAGTCTGACTGAAAAAACAAAACAACCTTTTTCTTCAAGTTAGGATTCTATGAAGTCAGGCTTTGGAAAAGGAGTGCCTTTATTGGAAGTAAATTAATAAATTGTAGGTATCAGCATGAAACACGAAGGAAATAGTTTGACTTTTCCTGTCCATTTCAAAAAATTGTAACAGCTAAAGTAAAACTAGTAAGTGTTCTCACTAGAGAGGTACATGAGAGTTTGACAACTGTTGGGTAATGTTCTAAAGATTTATTGTTGCCTGAAAGTTATTCCCTTAGTCATTCAAAAATCTAAAATTTTAATTTAATGCTAATCGTATTTATATATGCTCTGCCTACCAAGTTACTTTGTCCCCGCTTCCCTCCCTGCCTCCTGCCCCAGATTTGTTACATCAAACTACAAAGACACCTGCTGGCTGATACAATTAATCATAAGCATGTCATACAAAAATAAAGTACAAGTCACATATTCCTAACTCAATTTTCTTTTTTAAAATAGGAATCTGACTGTGTAGAAATATAGCTCCTGCTATGTGTATTCTAGTTCTAAAGTATGCTATTCTTTATATTCATTGCACTTTTAATATTCAAGCAGACTTAATTTCAGTTTAGAAGTACCATTTAATAGTAAAAGTTAGGTAATATTATGAGAAAGCTGGGAGCACAGAGATACTCTGTTGCCAGAACACCTCCCTATTGGGTTGTTTTTTTTTCCCCCTCCTGATAGAAAGCAGCATTTCCAGGTGAGGTGCTGTGCTTATGTCACATGCAGAGTAAGTTGTTTGAGCACAACTAAGTTATCAGATAGCAAACATGAACAATCAGGATGGAGTGGGGAGGTGATAGATGCCTGTGTTAAGATATAAGAAAATGCCCCAAATACTGGCAGAGTCCCTATTAAATCAGAACATGCCGTCATCCTCAGCACAACTCTCATAGGCAACTGCTACTGATATTAAAGTATGTAAATATAAAATTTATCTCGGGGAAAGCAGCTGGAGATTCCCTGCAGTCAGGTAAAAATAAGCATTAAAGCTAAATAGGCGACAACATGGTAAAGTTTGCTTTTGCCTCTAGCTTGGGTGCATTTTGCCTAAGGCTCAGAGAGTAAACTCTAAACAACAGAGCTTTATATCTCATAGTTCCTACCATTGACTTGATTCTGATTTCACTTACATTGATGTAAATAAAGAGCAACTCAATGGAGTTGCATTGGAGTAAAGACTGTGTGAGATAAGATCAGGTCCCAGTGATTTCAAAACATCTTGGGAGAAGATTTGAGGTTCAGAGGACAGTAACTGTTGGAAAATCCAGCTTTCTGAAGATGTAAGAATCTCTGTCCAAGTGCTTGAATATGGGGAGACTCTTTTATATATGGTTAGCAGAAGGATAAAGTTTTCAGGTGCTCTGTACATGTATATAGTCTCTGTTCTTCTGTTACTGAGTTTAATTAGTGGTGTAAGTGCATCTATTATTTTGTTACTGAATTAGAGGCATATAGAAAAAGGAAATAAATAACCTAACTGAGCCTGAACTTGAGACTACAGGAGGAGCAGTCACTTCTCAAAGTTACGACAGATCCCAGTAGCAATCATCTAAACTGCCAGGATACATTATATAAAGAAAACCTCCAACACCCTGTTAGAAATGAATTAATCACTTTCAGGACTTGTCCATAGTAAATACAAAGGGTGACGTAGTGGGACCAGGATGTCACCCACAGAACATATAAAGGATTAAATTACGGTTATCCCAATATGTTGATAGAGAGGGTGTGTAAGGAGCTTTCACCTTCTCACCTTTCATGGGGACTACTACTCCTACAAATAATGTCTGTCGCTCCACAGTAACACATTCAGGTGGATTAGACCCAATTCCTCTGCAAAGCAGTTTAGCATATAAGGCTATATCCAGGAGAATGTATGACACGTCTGTTTGCCATCTGGGTAAAATAGGGTGACTGGTAAAGTTGTTCCCTCCAATATGTCTGGAAGCAGCGTACCTAGTCTTCAAGCCCAGTGCCTCCAGCTACTTTCTCTCTGGCAGTATGCATCTTCCCTAGTCTAATGTAGCCAAACGAAAATTTAAATACTTTATATCAGTGGTTCCCAACCTGCAGAACTGATGGTCTGCGAGGATACTGCAGGTGGTCCGTGGGAGTGGGGGAGAGACATAATTACTGCAGGTAAATGTACTGTGATGAGTGCAACATTTGTGAGTGAGCATAATAAATTATTAGAAATAGCTGCATTTTCAATACTCCTTGATTCATAAGTTTGATTCCCTTCAGCCATAGTCTATGTTAAAAATGTTTAACATGGTTTGCTTACGTGGTGGTCCGTAAAACCTTCTGATGATGATGTAGTGGTCTGCATAAAGGAAGAGACTGGGAACCACTGCTTTATATATTGTGTTCCTGATAAATGCTGAACCAGGGTTTCCTTTTAATTGTGAAGTTAATTTTTAATGGAAAACTTACTGGTGCTTCAGAAGTGTAGTGAGTTTTCAGTTGTTTGCAGGGGTTAAAGTAAGGGGGAACACACTGGAAAACCATTTCGGGGCCCACAATTTTTAGCAGCCAGCATACCAGGGCCCCTAAAAATTGAGTAATGAGATGGAACACAGCCCTGTAGCATTTTGGAGCATTCCCCCTTATTATCCCCTGCACAGACACTTCCCCCAGCTTGCCCTGCTCCCAGCCAGCCCAGCAGCCCTGGCCCCACGCCATGCATTCTCCGCCTACCACTGCCTCGCCATCACTGCTCCTGGCCCCGCTGCTGTTGCTGCTTGTCCCACAGCTTGAAGAACCCAAAGGGGAAGCACAAGGTGCTGTGCCAGTGGGAGGCAGTGGTGGACGTGGTGAGCTGAAAACTGGGTGTGGGAATTGAGGGAAATTGCTGGAGCAAGGGTTCAGGATGGGGGGCTGGGGAGGGATGGAGAGAGATGGGGGGCTGGGGACAAGGAGAGTGGGTAGGGGTTGGTGGGGGTTGGGTACTGGTGGAGGGGACTATGAAGGGCTGGAAAGGGGTGGAGGCAGTTGGGGGGAGGAGTTGGGGATAGGGATCAAGGGGGCTGTGGAGGGGGTTGGGGGGCTGAAGGGGGTGGAGTGAAGAATCAGGAGTTGGAGAGTGGGGTTAGGAGGGCTGGAGTGGAGACTTGGGGGCAGGGACGTTAGGAAATGGGGAGGGGGGCTGAGGAGGACATGAGGAAAGAGAGGTCTGATGTGGGCACTAGTGGACAAGGTTGGGGTGATATTGTGGATTTGAGGCTGTGCTTCATTTGTGAGGAAAGAACTGGTGGGGCTCAAAAATGCCTACCTGGACTAGGACCCACACATGCGTGAAGGGGGCCCAGACAATATGGGAAGAGGGCCCAGAGATTAGGAGGGTTCAGAGGCTCATCAAATTATACTTTAACTACTGGTTGTTTGTATTTGTAAGTTGATGTAGGAACTGAGCCCATAAGAAATTAATATCCTGCCTTCAGAAGAAGTTGTGGCCTAATTTTCTTTTTTCATATCTTCTAAAACTGTGTTTTCCAACCAGTGTGCCACAGCACATAGGTGTGCCATCAGGTCTGAGCAGGTGTGCCACAAAATTTTTTGAAAAACTACTCAAAGTGCTCTCGATTGGTTCATTGGCTCATGAAAATTAGTGAGTTCATCTGGAAACTATATGGTGGTGTGCCTCAAATTAATTATAAGTAGCAAGGTGTGGCATGGCAGAGAAAATGTTGGGAACCACTGTTCTAGAAGATGATCAGTGGAATAGCTTTATTTCTAAAGGAAACTATTTCTCTGCCCTTCAAAAGCACCATGATGAAATATTAGCAGAATGATAGGGTAGGATTCAGGTATATAGGTAACTTGCATTGGGACTCAGTGACTTGCAGCATCCTGGCTCAAAAGAATTTGGGTGAGAAAATGGGTGGGAAAGATGAAGTGCATATGAAGTCTGTTGCTAAAATAACACTGGTGTTTTGTTTAAAAATCCTTTTCAAATAGATGTATCTGAAAAACAATCTAATCATGGGCCTGATTGTGTACTCATTGAAACTCACTCAGTATGAACAAGAATTTTATACAGAATAAGTGCTATTTACTGTCAGTAAGTCTTATAATAAATCTGGTATTAACTTCACCTCTCCATAAACTTCATGTCTCCTGATGTGGGCTGGTGATACATTGTGATTCAGAGACACACTTCTGAATCATAATTCCTTTCTTGCTTTTTTCTTTGCTCCGGGAAGGCCATATTTTACTTACAGCCAATGCCAGTTGTAAATTCCTCACCCTCGGCACTGGCTTAACTGTCTGACATGGCAGCAAGTAGAGCAAAGGTCCTACCCTCCATGCACTACATCTGTTCCAAGTAGGAAGTAGATATTTAGCCTCACCTACTGCTGCATACACAGATACAAGTTGCCTGCATAAGGCAATGCAAGTTCCCTTGCATTGCATGTAGCACAAGTCACAATAGTGACCTGTGACAACCTGTAGTAGAACTAGACTAACACATTTTAAAAATCTCAAAAGCATTCTGACATTCAATCTTTAATTAAAAGTTTATTCTAAATGTCATATCTTCAGATGGCCAGTAAGCCATAATGCACCTGCCACAAAAAGACTTTATACAAAGTTAAAGAAGAAATCAACAAAGTAGAGATTTCAGTATGAGCAGAGTAAGAAAATGCATCTAGTCTGCTCCAAGGTTTAGCCTCCAACCTCAGCTGATCAGTTCTTCACAATGCCACTAGAAAATTGTGCCTAAATTCTAGAATTGTCACAGAGATAATCATCCGATGGATAAGGATACATATTCCATGCTGAAGACGACTTGCAGTCTCATGAAGCAAAAGAGAATAGCACCAAAAGAAAATGTGCATCAAAACTTATAAAAGTTGCTAACTTTGAGGAAACTCAACCAAAAGTCCTTTACGTTTTCCACTGAGGCTTGACTTGAAGCTGTTACGTTTAAATGTGTGTGTGTGTGTGTGTGTGTGTGTGTGTGCATATACATTAGGTGACTGGATAGCATAGTGGTTAGGCGTGCCGCCCTTGATACGGGAGACTGGGGTCCAAATCCTGGTTAGTACCTACCTACCTTTCCAGTAGGGGTCCTTGGGCAAAAGACCCGCTAACTCCTCACTTGCCTACCTTGAATATGAGAGTGACATGAACTAGGAGAGTCATGCCGGCTCGGACGTCGCCTGGATTAACAAGGTCCACGCCAGATGTTGGGGAACCAGGACAATCTGATGATAAGTGGGCTACTGGGACAAACCATACATGGATGAGACAAGAGAACCTGGAATTGATGGAATGCTACTACAACAGTAGACCTAAGGAGAGGGGATGTATGAAACGTATGAGGGAACTATGGATGGACAAAAGACCTACATCCACACTAACTGAGAAACAGTTAGTTACCCAACGCTTCAACATAGTAAAGAGGCAGCTGCTCTCACAACTTGAGATAGACCAACTCCACATTACATCCTGGACTCAACAAGAAGACCCAGAAGTACAACTAGCTGTGCAGCCAACACCTGAAGCTGGAACTTTGCTGCCACCCCCTCTGTTACAGAGCACAGCAGCTGATATGAGGCACAAGGTCATGGATAAACTAGCTACAGTCAACCCACGAGACCGATTACCAAGGCTCGTTGGAGAAGTACCACCAGATAGTATGCTAGAAGATGCCAATAGAGCCCTAATGACAATTCCTATTACCACCATAACTCAAACCAATGAACTGGTATATGCTACAGCCTCTGTAATCCTGGAGGTGCTTGGCTACACGATCAAAAAGAACAGCAGTACATGCCCCCCCTGGAAAATGAGGTTGGAGGATAAGATCAAGGCAACCCGGAGAGAAGTTAGTCAGCTGGTAGAACTACAGAAGGGTGTAGAGATTAAGGATAAGACTCGGCTACTGAAAAAATACAAGGGCCTGACTCCATCTGAAGCCCTAGAGACTGCTAAACAAAGGCTCACAGCACTAGCTACCAGGCTAAGAAGATACACTAGAGCAGCAGAGGCCAAAAGGATAAATGCCCTGTTCTCCAAAGAACCATCCAAGGTGTACTCCCAACTGCAGTGCAACAACACAATAACAGCAGAGCCACCAACAGCAGAAACTGAACAGTACTGGAAGAACATCTGGGAGAAAAAGAAGATTCATAACACCAGTGCAAAGTGGCTGCAGGACCTGAGAACAGACCACAGCAATCTCCCAGAACAGGAACCAGTCACCATCACAGTAGCAGACATCCAACAGCGGGTCAAGAACATGAAGAGCTGGACAGCACCTGGCCCGGACATGATCCACACCTACTGGCTAAAGAAACTAACAGCAGTGCATGAACGCCTAGCAGCACAGATGAACCAGCTGCTAGCAGCAGGCTCCCACCCAGACCGGCTGACACAAGGAAGGACAGTGCTGATCATGAAAGACCCCCACAAGGGAACAGCACCGTCCAACTACCAGCCAATAACCTGCCTCCCCACAACATGGAAAGTCCTATCAGGCGTCATAGCCGCCAAGCTACAGGACCACATGGGCCAGTACATGAGCACAGCTCAGGAGGGTATTGGGACCAACACCAGAGGCTCAAAACACCAGCTGCTCATAGATAGAGCAGTCGCCCAAGACTCAAGGTCTAGACAGACCAATCTGAGCACAGCCTGGATTGACTACAGGAAAGCCTACGCCTCAATGCCGCACACATGGATCTGTGAATGTCTGGCGCTATACAAAGTCAACAGGACACTAAGGACCTTCCTCAAGAACTCAATGGGACTGTGGAAGACAACACTGGAAGTCAACTCAAGACAGCTTGCACAAGTGGCCATCAAGTGCGGCATATACCAAGGTGATGCGCTGTCCCCGCTGCTGTTCTGCATTGGCTTGAACCCCCTCAGCCAGATAATCACAAGGACTGGATATGGATACAAGTTCAAGAGTGGAACTACCATTAGCCACCTCCTCTACATGGATGACATCAAGCTGTATGCTAAGAATGAACGAGACATCGACTCGCTAATCCACCTGACATGGATCTACAGTGAGGATATTGGGATGTCATTCGGACTGGATAAGTATGGCCGAATGGTAGTAAAGAGAGGGAAGGTAGTCAAGACTGATGGGGTGGAACTACCAGCAGGCCACATAGCAGACATACAGACCAGCTACAAGTATCTTGTCATCCCACAGTCACATGGGAACCATGAGGAGGAGGCAAAGAAGACAGCAACATCCAAGTACCACCAAAGGATAAGACAGGTCCTGAAGAGCCAGTTCAATGGGAAGAACAAGATCCACGCCATCAACAGGTACGCCCTGCCAGTCATCAGATACCCTGCCGGTATAGTGAGCTGGCCAAAGGAGGACATCGAGGCTGCCGATGTGAAGACTTGGAAACTCCTCACAATGTACGGAGGTTTCCACCCCAAATCCAACACCCAGAGGCTGTACACCAGCCGGAAAGACGGCGGGTGGGGTTTGGTGAGTGTCAAAGCTGCTGTCCTGGATGAAACCCAGAGCATCCAGGAGTACATCAGTAAGATGGCACCCAAAGATGAGCTGCTGAGAGAATGCCTGAGGCAGCAGCAGCAGACATGGGAGGAAGATCAAGCAGAAGAAGTGCCATGGCAAGACAAGACCCTGCAGGGAATGTACCATCGACAGATAGCTGAGGTGGCTGACATTGGGAAATCCTACCAGTGGCTGGAAAGGGCTGGACTAAAAGACAGCACTGAGGCACTGATTATACCAGCGCAAGAACAGGCACTGAGCACCAGATCCATTGAAGCAGGGGTCTACCACACTAGACAGGACCCAAGGTGCAGACTGTGCAGAGAGGCCTCAGAGACAGTCCAACACATAATGGCAGGATGTAAGATGCAGGCAGGAACAGCATACACTGAACGGCACAACCAAGTAGCTGGCATTGTGTACAGGAACATCTGCACAGTGTATGGGCTAGACCCTCCCAAGACCAGATGGGAGATCCCACAGAAGGTCGTGGAGAATAACAGAGCTAAGATTCTGTGGGACTTCCAGATCCAGACGGACAGGCAGGTACTGGCCAATCAACCAGACATCATGGTAATAGACAAGGACCAGAAGACAGCAGTGGTGATAGGTGTAGCAGTGCCAAATGACAGCAACATCAGGAAGAAGGAGTATGAGAAGCTGGAGAAGTACCAGGGCCTGAAAGAGGAACTAGAGCGGATGTGGAAAGTGAAGGCCAAAGTGGTCCCAGTGGTGGTAGGAGCACTCGGGGCTATGATTCCTAAGCTGGGAGAGTGGCTCCAACAGATCCCAGGAACAACATCAGAGCTCTCTGTCCAGAAAAGTGCAGTGCTAGGCACAGCTAAGATTCTGCGCAGAACCCTCAAACTCCCAGGCCTCTGGTAGAGGACCCGAGGTTGAGGAAGACACATACCACCCATAGGGGTGAGAGGGGAATTTTTTTTTATTTTATTAGTCGCAAGACCACTCAGACAGTGCTCTGCATTTGCAATTCCTTTTGCTTACAATAGTACTTGAGGGTGCTACACATATTGGAGCATTTAGATATGTATTTAAAAAAAACGATAAATACCAACTTCATTGGAGTTCAGAGACTGGATATTTAAGCAAGCATTTGGGGAGATAAATTTAGAAACTAATTATATTTTATAGAATAAAGAATTATATAGAATTGATGAACTGCAAAGGGTTATATCTTTTGTTGAAAAAATTACCTGAAAATCATTTTTTACGTTACAGGTTTCTGAAGAAAAAAATGCCATGTCTGCTGCTTCATCAAAAAATAAGAATGAAAAGATTATTGGATTTGGAATGACAGTTTTCACAAATTAAAACCGTGTGCATAATTCTGAATGAGAAATGCATCTCTGCTGATAGGGCACATTAACATAGAAATGTATGCATTGCACCAGTCAGCCGAGGGGTGGGGCAGGAGCATGTAGCCTGGCCTCTGGCCCCAGGGCCCTGCCTTCCTCCCAGCGCTGGTAGGGCACGGTCCTTCCAGCACTCCACCAAACCCTGCTGGCACTGAGCAAGGCAGGGTGGGGACAGATTAGGCAGAAGCATTGCAATTGCAGTAGCAATTACCTTTGAACTCCAATGTGAGTCACTGTTTGCCACTAGACACAGGGAAATGACATCAAGAGTATAATATGCATTCAGACAACTAGGGTAGAATTTTTAAAACTATTCAGTCACCCTATATAATGAAAAGGCATATCTTTGTTTGACAGCTGTGTTATGTCAGACAGAGAAACAAGTAGTTCATTAAGCTCACAGCTAGAAATGAGGAAAGGAAGAAGATCCCTTCAAGTGAGGAGGCCCCCATGCCAATTATGTGGTGGGACCTGTGCATGCAAGGTGCTAGCAGATCACAGTTTACAGGGAGCTCATTTGCATGAGACAGCTTCTTCCTTTTGTACAGGATTTTTATACCACTCTTTTTACTGGGCAACTGATCACCTTCCAGTGATGCATTGTGCACAGTGACTACACATCTGTATGTTGTTTGTTCTCTCATCCTCTCCCAAGAAGAAGCAGGTACGTTAGTGTGTCTTGTTTTGGTAGGGTGTTTTTTCTTTTGTTTTTTAAAACTGGAAGTATTCCTCTTGCTAGGTATTTATTTTAGAGAAGGCCTGGTCAAAGACATGTACCCTGCACTCGGAGGAGAAACTGGTGAAATTTGTAATGGTAATTAGTTCCTGGGGCAATTCATTCCAAAGACTCAGAAAGGTCCCCAGAGCAAGTTCTGTCTCCTGCACAGATGAACTTTGCTATTACTGGCAATTCTATTGTGAGAAAGAGTATAGTGATCTAGTGCAGTCTTTGTCCCAGGGTTTAGCTATCTTGGGCCCAGGGCATGGAGTACTTTGAAGATAAGGACAGACCAAGTAGCACAGTAATCTTGTTGGCTTTTCTGAGGTGCTTTATTTTAGCCTTTCATTTCAGGCTGATCTTTTTCTTGAATGGGTCAATCTGCCTCAGAAAATGTATAGAAAGGTCTGTATTAGGACAGGTCCTGTAACAAAGAGGCCCACCGGTAGTTCCCTACTTTGTCAGCACCTCTTGTCAGGCCTGGCCACGTGCTCACTTCACTAACACACTAGTATCATGACATATATGCAAAAGGAGAAATGTAATGATTCACTGATCATTAAGATTTTTGAGCAGTGGATATATGGGATGTGTACTGGATATGTGCCTGGCAAACAATGAGTAAGTTCTAGACAAAGGAATGAGCATTTCTTTTTCTGACCTGCTTGGTTCTCAGGCAGAGATGATGAAGGTACATTTACACAGAAGGTAAACAAGCAATCAGACTACCAAGTGGGGAAGAAAGCCTGTTGTGGGGATCTGAACTTAAATAATTAATTGAATCAATTGTACACAATACTACCATATTACAAAATGTATAGAATGAGGTATTTTATGAAAGCAAATGAAACACTGATGATTAATATCTTTGTAAAATGTGTGTATGAACACTAGATGAAGAATTATGGACAGTCTTGGCTATTATGTTTTAAAGTCTGTGACCAAACACAGGAAAAAAAGGGTTTATCTCAGATAAGAGGGAAAGCAGCTATCTACCCATTTTGCCTGGGAACAAAACAGTGATTTTTAAAAGATATTGGGAAACAGAAGAAGCTATCTTGTCATTCACTGTTGGACAGGCAGACAGGGTCACAACTCTTGTAAACTAAGAAAGGGGGGTTCTTCAGTCAAAGGTGTTGAACTCTCTAGGATCTGACTATAGATGAAACTTGGACAAGGAGTCCTGTGGCACTTCTACAGATTAACAAATTTATGTATCACATGAGCTTTCATGAGGGAAAATGCCACTTCGTCAGATGAAAGCTGATGCAATAAATACATTTGTTAGTCTTTATAAGTGCCACAGGACTCCTTGTTTGTTTTGCTGAACTAGACTAACACATCTACCACTCTGGAACTTGTTTAGTCAAAGATTTTTTTACCTAGGAAGATAAGAGAAACCAGCAGTTTGTGCTTCTATGAACAGTCTTGACTGAGAGAAACTCAGCCATGCCGGGGAAGAAAAAAGATTACTGTATATACTCGTGTATAAGCCAAGAATTTTGTGCCTTGAAATCCCCCTTGAAAAAGGCATGAGGCTTATGCTCAGGTACATTTTTTTTAAAAATATATAGTTGGGAGTTTTGAAATCTGTCCTGTGCATTCTCTGAGCATGCGCAGGATGGGAGCCCCAGCAAGTGGCATTACCTCTGGAATGGTCAAGTAAGGGGGCCCTGGGTGGGGGTGTTGGTCCAGGGGAGCCAGCATCAGGGCAGGCAGGTGGGGGAGGGGATCAGGGACTTCTGGGGAAGTGTCAGCAGAGTTTGGGGGTTAGGGACTCTGGGGGAAGCAGTGGCAGCATAGGGGTTTTAAGGAGGGGCTCAGGGATGAGGCAGAAGCTGGTAGGAACAGGGTGGCATTGGGAAGGGGGTCAAGGACACCAGGAGGGTTTATGCGCAGGTCATGTGTTGTTCGGGGGCTTATGACCAGGGGTCAGCTTGTACAAGGATTAGCTTGTACATGAGTATATAACCTTAAATCAAGACTGCAGCTAAGTCTTAGCCCTTAGAAACTACATTTTATTTTTATTTGCTTGTCCATTTTGTCTTTATCCCTTATACTTGAATTCATTTCAAATCTTTTTTTGTTAATGAACTTGTTTTACTTTTAATCTAAAAACAACACAGTCTTATGTTCTCTGGTTAAAATAATAAACAATCTTCTTTTGTCTCTTAAAAGGACCAACACAGTGTATCACTTCTGAGTATTCCAGGAGAGGGTTGCATAGTTAAAAAGATATGGTTTGGGGAAAATTTGGGCCCGGGACGTGTGTTAAGGTCATCTGCAAGGAGTAACCCAGGCTGGTGAAGTGAATGGTGAAGCTTTTGTGTTGTGGGCAGGCAGCTGGGATCAGAGCACAAACACACTCACAGACCTGCATGCCTGCCTGCTGGCATCCAAAGTTGTAAGCCAGGGAAGCAGAGCATTTAACGTAGCCAAGGTTACAGGGCAGGCAGTGATGCAGCCTTTCACTGATCTGGGCTGAAATCCCAAACATGCCAAGCCCTACGAGATCAGCCAGTTGTTTTCCTACAAGGCAGGAAACAAGGCAGGGCAGAGCAAGCCAGCTCCTGTTTACTCTGCCCTGGGGTACAGGGCAGGCTTGTGCACAGTGCTGCCTTCCAGGACCTGTGGCCCTGGGGGCTGCAGGGGAGGCTGCACCACACAACAGTCAGCCCCACCCCTGGGGGCAGACCAGCCGGAGTGGAGCCGGGGTGGGAGTGCCCTCTGGCCCCAGGGTCACCCCTTCAGTGATGGCCCACTGGCAGGCTGTTATGCTGGGGGGAGGAGGCCCCTGGATGGGGGTGGTGCCCCAGGCTGTGGGGGCACCTACAGTGGTTGGCAGCCTGAGTTCCCCAGTGTGGTTAATCGAGCCCTGTTTTGAATCAGGAGTGTAGTCCCAAGGCATGTGTGGCTACAGTTGTCCAGAAGTTAGAGAGGTTGGTTTCACCAAGCTAGGACCAATTGAAGAATACCAGTGGTCTGATTAGAACACCTCTATCCTTTGAAAATGGTTTCTTATTGTATTAAAATGAGGAAAAGTTTTCCAATGCACAGAACTGTAATTTAGTGACTCACAAACACTTCCTTGTAGCTGAAGTAGGAAAAGTTATATTTACGGTCCAATGGGATCCCATCACAATGGAGCCTAAAATAAACCTACTAGTTTTCATTAGCACAACAGTCTGGACAATCACACTGCAACAAAATATTTTGCAGCATCCATGCACTGCAAAATGTTAAGACAAATAATGAGATACGAGTACAATTATACATATGTTACATTCATCCTTCCTACGCCGATGTTGGCATACAAAGCGGAAATTAGTGTCTTCCATTATTCTCTGTGATTTGTTGCTGCTTCCCTCTGCTTTATGTGTTGCAATTGATTCTTCTACCCTTCCTTCTAAGGGGTCTTCGTAAGTTTTCTCTTGGGTGCTCTCATTTCCTCACACCAGTTTGTTTCTACTTGACAGCTTCATGGAAGTCTGTCTAGGCATCTGGAGTACTTGCTCCAAATATGTAGCTTTTCCTTCAGTTTTGGTGTTAATGAGTTGCTGGTTGATGATTTCTCAGATCTTTTTGTTGTTGATGAAGTTTTTCCAACCAATGCCCAGAATTTTTTTACAGGTGCTTATTTTCAAAAGATCTAGTTTTCTATCTAACATTTTAGTAGGTCTTCAGAGCTCACAGCCATATGTTAGCACTGAGGTTGTGTTTGAACTGAAAAATTTCTGTTCAGTTCTTTTGCTATATATCTCTGATATCCCTACATTGTTGAGTTTAGCAAATGTGTTTACTGGGGAACACTTTAGTAAACAGTGTGTGTACCTTGCTAAAGTTTGCTATTAGACTGGCCCCAGAGCCATAACTAAAGAATCCAAAACCTGTTCTGATCAGAACATGCCCTTTACAATAGCTGGCCCCTGGAGCAATTGTAGTGGCTGTGCCCTTTAATGGAGCAGCTCAATGGAACTGCTCCAGTGTACCTGGAGCAAAGTCCCACTTTCTCTGCCATAGTTACGGCTCTGACTGGCCCAGTTCAGGATATCTAAGTACAAGATGCTTAAATCAACTTTATTTAGGAAGGCGGGGATTGGGGGGGGGGAGGGCAGCCTCTTTTTAATGGGCTTTAAGTCTATCTGGTGAGTGCCATGTTCAAAAGCTTGATACAATACAATTATATAAGGGAAAAATCAGAAGGCCAAGGCACAAACTGAAATCAAACTAGCTGAAGATGTAAAGGGTAACAAAAACCCCATTTTTAAAATACATTAGAAACAAGGATGACCAAGGTCAGCATAGGCCATTATTCAACAAAGAGGGAAAAACAACAGAAAATGTGGAAATGGCAGAGGAACTAAATGATTTCTTCATTTTGGTCTTCACCAAGAAGATTGGTGGCCACTGGATGCCTGATGTAGGGGAGGTCAGTAAAAACGAGATAGGATCAGAAGCTAAAATAGGGAAAGAACACGTTAAAAATTACCTGAACAAGTTAGAGGTCTTCAAGTCACCGAGGCCTGATAATATGCACCCTGGAATACTCAAGGAGCTGCTCAGGAGATATCTGAGCCATTGGCTATCATCTTTGAAAAGTCATGGAAGACTAGAGAGGTCCCAGGGTACTGGAAGAGAGCAGATATAGTGCCCATCTATAAAAAGGGAAATAAGGACAACCCAGGGAATTATACAGCAGTCAGCTTAACCTCTGTACTAGGAAAAATAATGGAGCAAATAGTTAAGGAATCTATTAGCAAGCATCCAGAAGAGAATAACATGCTACGTGATAGTCAGAATTGGTTTGTCAAGAACAAATTATGTCAAATCAACCTGATAGCTTTCTCTGTTGGGGTAACAAACCTTCTGGATAGATGGAAAGCAGTAGATTTGATGTATCTAGACTTTAGTAAGGCTTTTGATACAGTCTTGCATCACCTTCTCATTAAAAAAAATTGGGGAGGTACAGCCTGGATGGAGCTACTATAAACTGGGTGAAAAATTGGTTGGATAACCGCTCCCAGAAAGTAGTTTTCAATGGCTCACAGTCATGCTGGAAGGCCATAATGAGTGGATATCGTAGGGATAGGCTCTGGGTACAGTTCTGTTCAATGTTTTAATCAATGATTTAGATGATGGCATAGAGAGTACACATATAAAGTTTGCCAATGACACCAAGTTGGGATGGGTTGTAAGTGCTTTGGAGGATAGAATTCCAATTCAAAATGATTTGGACAAACTGGTGAAATGGTCTGAGGTAAACAGAATGAAATTCAATAATGACAAGTGCAAAGTACACCACTTAGGAAAGAATGATCCATCACACATATACAAAATGGGCAATGACTGCCTAGGAAGGAGTACTGCAGAAAGGAATCTGGGTGTTATAATGGACCACAGTCTAAATATGGGTCAACAGCAATGTTCCCTCTAAGCTGCGCTGGCGTGCTGCAGCGCAGCCCGCCGCAGCCGCCAGCGCAGGGAAGGCTGCTGGCAACGCACTGCCGGCAGCCAGAGGCCCTCCATAGAGCTCCTCTGGGGCTGGGAGTTTTGAAAACTCCTGCCCAGAGAAGCTCTAACGGAGCATGCCCAGAAAATCTGGGCATGCTCCGTAGAGCTTCTCTGGCCCCAGGAGCTGTGGCTGGGCCGTGCGGCTCCAGCCACAAGGTAAGTTTGTCGGGGCGGGGAGGCTGCTGGGGAGCTGGGAGTGGGCCAGCGGGAGCGGTGGCGGCCAGGAGCAGGCCCGCGGGGATGGGGGGGCCGCCGGGAGTGGGCCCACGGGGGCAGGGGGGTGGCCAAGAGCGGGCCGTGGGGGTGGGGGGCTGCCAGGGGCGGGGGGGGTCTGCAGGGGGCAGCTGGAAGCAGGGGGCAGGGGGGCGGCCGGGAGCGGGGGTGGGGGGGCCGCTGGGAGCAGGGGGGCAGCCGGGGGGGCAGCTGAGAGCAGGGGGCAGGGGGGGTGGCCGGGAGCGGGCCGCGGGGGTGGGGGGGGGCAGGAGCGGGCCCACGGGGGGGTAGCTCAGCAAGCGGGGGGGGCAGCACAACGAGCAACATGAGTTGCTCAGCTGCCACCATCTCTTAGAGGGAACATTGGTCAACAGTACAACTTTGTAGCAAAGAAAAGCAAATACCATTCTGGGATGTATTAACAGGAGTATTTAAGTAAGATACAAGAAGTAATTCTGCTCTACTCAACCCCGATTAGGCCTCAACTGCAGTAATGTGTTCAGTTCTGGGCACCTCATTTCAGGAAAGATGTGGACAAATTGAAGAAAGACCAGAGTAGAACAACACAAATGATTAGAGATCTGGAGCACTTGACTTATGAGGGAAGATTGAGTTTCGTTAGTCTGGAAAAGAGGAGACTCAGAGGGGACATGATGACAGTTTTTAAGTACCTAAGAGGTTATCACAAGGAGGAGGGAGAAAAATTGTTCTCTTTAACTGCCAATGGTAGGACAAGAATCAATGGGCTTAAATTATAGCAAGGGAGGTTTAGGTTGGACATTACAAAAAAATTCCTAACAGTCAGGGTGATTAACCACTGGGAATAAGTTGCCTAGGCAGGTTGTGGAATCTCCATCATTAGAAATTTTTAGGAGCAGGTTAGACAAGCATCTGTCAGGGATGGTGTAAGAGGGTAGTTGGTCTTGCCATGAGTGCAGGGGACTGGCCTTTATGACCTCTCATGGTCCTTTCCACTGTCTCTGATTTTATGATATATGTTTTTATTTGTTGTTGTTATTGTAGGTATGTATTGGTTTGTTTACTTGGTACCTTAAATTGAAAGCAAGTTTTCAAGCTTAAGCACTTGCACTAGATACATTAGGCAAAAGTTTTCTTCAGCCACAGGAGGCTGGAAATTGCACCTCCATATCTCTCTCTCTCTGTCTGGGTTGCAAAGTGTCTTGCCTCCTAATCAAGGACAGTTGGTATTTTGGGGAGAGAAGCTTTGCATTCCAGCAGGAGTTCCACAGGATTCTATGCAGCAGAGGTTTTCCAGGAGGTGCATCTCTCAGCCAGTTGGCACTTCTTCATTTTCCATATGGTCTTGCCCATTTTTTGAATTGCACTAGCTACTTTCAGGTTTCTCTGTAAAGTAGAGGTCCTGGGTAATTTGTGCTATTCTGCCTTCTTCCCTTGCCTCTGGGAGTCCATGGACTGTATTACACATAGGCTTCAAGGCCAGAAAGGGCGATTGTGATCATCTAATCTAACTTTCTGGATAACACAGCCCAGATAACTCCCCAAAATAATTCCTAGAATATGTTGTTTAGAAAAATATCTGATTGCCATTTTAAAGTGCCCAGTGATGGAGAATCCACCATGATCCCTATTACATTGTTTCAATAGTTGATTGCACTCGCCATTATAAATTTATGCCTTAGCTCCAATATGAATTTGTCTGAAGGCTCATGGTGGTGTACCCCAAAGGATGAATTCAGCCCATTCTGTTTCAGATAAAGTGATAATGGGTATATTTGGAAAAACAGTGGAGATGCAGAAACACACTTGGACACCCATATTTGTGTGTGTGTAACTTGGTTAATTGCACTTGCAAAAATATTTGAAATAGGAGTTATTCAGCTGAAGTTGATGTGCATGTAATATATTTCATCTGTACTTTTTTAAAATAAGACTTTACTGTTTTTATCTCTGAAAACAAAAATGTCAGGCAGCCACAAGCAAAAGAAACACACCAGATAAAAAAAGATGAGCAATGATAAGATAGCGTTTTATATCCCTTTCTAAATTATAACACAGTAGTCTTTCAATAGCAGAGGGGTTTAGAGTTGCTGAATGCCTAGTCAATGTCTGCTTAGCAAATTTGCTGCATATACAATGAATCCATTCCTCAATTAATGGACTTGTGACTTTTAGCAGCCAAGAATTCTACTTAAACTGGAGCCCACCTATGAAGGAAGAATAATGGGGTTAAGCAGTTACTGTTCAGAGTGGGATGAAGGAGATCAAATAAACACACCTCCCTGCTGTTACATGAGGACCTCTTATGGCTTATCTATAGTGTTAGTTAAATAGAAGACCTAGTTTTCAGTAATGTTGAGTCAGTTAAGTCACCCCCAGTTAAACTCACAAGAATTCATTCAATGTATATGGGCATCAACTTCCTGGGGCTGATCACATTTGTTGAGTAATCCACACTACCTAAGGTGTTTTTTTTTTTTTTTTTTAATATCCTCAGACATAAGTTTTACTATTGCTTAACAAACCAAAGTTTTAAAAATTGTAAACTAGCAATTCTTGGAGCTTTCATTTAATTAGAGTGAAATTTCACTTTCTGGGCTATTAAACTAATTCTAACAATAAAGCAACTGATAAAACCATGTTCTGAAAGTTGGTTATAATTTTCTGCACTATATTGAGTTGTCTACTGCAACTCAGTCAGTGCCTGTATCTTAATATTTTCACCAATTTTATTCCCATTAGAATATAAAACACCTGCACAGCAGCTGCCATTAAAATTTTGCTAATATTTACCACACAAGGATATTTTAGGTTTATCACACATTTCTTGTTCAGTATAGAAGTAGCTATCAAGCACTAAGCTTTGAATGGCATCCCTAAGGTGCTTTTATAATTTTACATAATATCTATTTCAGATGCTATATGTCTGATTTCTGTTAGCAAATACTTACTCTTTAATGGACACCACTATAGCTTTGTAAATAATGAATAACAACTAGCTAAAGTTAAACATTTTAGTTGAATAGATGTGATAACTTCTCGGGAAGGCCAGCTTCTTTCCAACATGGATTGAATTTAAAAGAGGTTTAAAATCTAAATCATCCCACTGAGATCAAGTAACATTGGGAACCTGATGAGATTAGAACTTTAAATTGACATGCTCAAGAGGCAAATTTTATCATAGAGCAGTTGTACAATGTATATCTATAACTAATGTGTGAAACCTCATTTGTTGTTGCAGAGATTTTCAATTATATAAAACACATTGGTAAAATGTTAGTTTGGTTTTAGAATATGGGTGGTTTATCTTCTGATGTCACACACAAGATAGATTTTGGAGACTTTCCCAGGGGCAACAGAATTACCAGCTTGAGATAATTTCTGTAGGGCTTCTGAACAATAAAATGGAGCACTATATCGCTAAACCCCACCCCCACCTGAATCTAGGTGAGGGGAGAGAAAAGCAGCACAAATTAAACAGGATGACTGGGATTTGAAACAAAGAACACAGGTGTTATGGTGCATGTCATCTGTCTTCCACGCAATGCACAGAGGGACCCTTTTAACCAAGCAAAATAAAGGTGGCAGGTTAGGGGAGATTTATGCATTTAGGCTTTTCTTTACCATTTTAACCCAATGTCCCTGAACACTGTACTCCTGCTGACTAATAATGTCTTGTTTTGAAAGGCTGATCTGAGTCATTGCAAAACATCTGCTGGGCTTATAGCTCCCAAGAGGGTAAGTTTCTTACTGGGGTCCAAGCTCCTTCGAACCTGCTGAAAGAGCCCTGGTGAGATTGGAAATGGTGATGCCAAGGACCCAGTCTTCAAGTAGTGGAGTTGCAGGATTTGCCCTTTATCAAAGTGCAGAGCCTTTCACTGAGAAGGCCCAGTACCAGAAAGACTGAGGATGGGTCTGAGATATCGCATCTCCTGTAATATCAAAGCAGCATCTAAGGGCATTATCCTGCTGTCCCTGCTAGTAAGTGTTTTAAGCTACTAAATTAATGGAAGTACAGTTCCCTTGGCTCCTAGCCCTGCCAGCCCCAAAGCTGCCCTCAGTTTACCAAGAGCTGGCATATAGACCCTCTGAGGCAAATGAGTAGAGTAGAAAACCCCTCCTCAGCTAGTCTCTGATGGCTGCTTTTACCACTCAGCATAAGACAGGGGTTGGCAACCCAAAAGATAAGAAGAGCCATTTTTAAAAATTCCTTCAGTAACCAAGTGTTTTGAGAGCCAGAGTGGGTGTAGCCTCTTGGTGGCGGGCGGGATGAGCTGGGCCTGGGTGCCTGCTGCCAGGTCCCCTGGCAGGGGGGTGAGGTGGGAAGAGCCTGGAACTAGGACCAGGCCTTACTCAGGCTCCCCAAGTGATGGGGGTAGGGGAGCAGCCCAGAGACAGAAGCAGGCCACCTGCAGGGTCTCCTGGTGGCTGGGTAGGGGACCCTGGAGCCTCGATCAAAGAGCCTCATGTGGCTCCAGAGCTACAAGTTGCAGATCCCTAGCTTAAGAGGTTCACAGGCCGTCTGCACCTGGATGAATTCTACCCTTTGTACATTCTATATTGCTGTCTTGAGGGAAATACTTATAATTACTCTCTCTTTTCCCAGAAGCTGCCCGTTCAGTGCCATGAGCTTTCTGAAACTTTGGGTCACTGCCAGTCCCCATTTCTATTTGCTTCTGACTAGAAGACAAATCTTTGCATCCACCGCTAGAAAAAAAAAATGCTCCAATCCTAATAAGATGTTAGAGACCATTCTCTGAGAAGTGTTACTTTTATTTTTCCTGCATTTAAAAGGAAACTTTGTTATTTCAGGTGGAGGCAGTTGTGGTTTCTGCCTATGCAGGAGTCTCCCATGTCTGAAAAGTTTCATTTAGTGATGTAGGATAAGGTGCCAGAGAAATGGGGAAAGGGATGAATATTTAACTCACAAAACAAAGGAGATGCTGAAGAAAAATGTTTGGGTCCAAACTGCTCTCACTTACAACACAGTGACACCCAGGCCACTGAGAGCAGTGTTTGCTCTTTGATTTGGAAGAGAACCTGGGGTTTTCTGGCAAAGTCTGAGTTGAATATTGTGTCTTTTTTTTTTTTTTTTTTAGCACAGTGGCAACAGCACACTACTATTTACTCTCCAGTGTTTCATCTCATCCATCATTCACAACTCAGATTTCTACTGTGATTCTAGGAAGTCAGTTTACTGTACAACACAGAATGAAAGTCAAGTTAATTTCGCGCTCTACCCACCTCACTCTGATTAGCACAAATTAAATTTTGTGCTAATAAGACTGAATGTGTGACTGCAAAGCAGAAATCCATGAGCTTCCTACTGACTGCAGGGCAAAATATAGTTTCTTGCTACTTGTGGAGTGAAAATATTTTATCACAATTATTGGGAATTTCACAGGACATTCTCAACATGCAGCATTTGATTAGGATACCCCTGCTCTCATAAGGTGGTGGAAAGAGAGGGCCCCTTGTGAATTTGAAGCTTAATACATATTTAATGTGATAGCACATATCAAGAAACATATTGTCCCACTGATTGCATGTTAGGTAGACATAAGAAAAAGTTATTTCTTATGCATGTCTATCATCTATGCACTAAATTCCTCAACTCCGGAATCACAGTTGTACAATAAAATTCATTGTAAAACAAGCAAGCTTTTAGAGGATTCAAGCTTATTTCTGTATATCTTTTTTATGACAAAGACAAGAGTCACAGATGTTACAGTTCTACCACCCAGCAATAAGCCATTCTGCAGCTATTTTAAAATCAAATGATGGTCTCTAATCCTGTTCCTATCACAGGCAATAGGAGTTGGGGGGGGGACAAACAAAAACAACGAGTCGTGTAGCACCTAAAGACTAACAGATTTATTTATTGCATGAGCTTTCATGGGAGAAAAATCCCACTTTGTCAGATGCTTCGAAGATGGGGAGCTTACAGAATGGAATGAAAATAAATGCAAGGGACTGAAAAACGTAGGATCAAGTGATACAGTAACAGCAAATCAGAGCAGTTGTTTAGGTTCAAACCCTGGGAAGGCTGAAGTCAAATTACCTTTTGTAATTGGAAAAGAACTCATAGTCTCGATTTAATCTTGCTTTCACACAATCTAATTTGCATATTAATTCCAGTTCAGCTGTTTCTCTTTGAAGTTTTGATGTCCCATTGACATCTCTAAGTACAGTTAACAAATCATTTATAGAGTGATTAGAAAGATGGAAGTGCTCAGTAACTGGGTCTTTTGTTTTGTGACTTCTGGTGTCAGTTTTGTGTTCATTTATTCTTTTGCACAAGCATCGTCCTGTTTGTCTGATGTATAAGGTGTTGGGGCATTTCTGGCACATGATGGCATAGATCACATTAGTAGATGAGCAGGTAAATGAGCCTTTGATGGAGTAGCTGGTTTGATTAGGACCTGTGATGGTATCTATTGTGCAGATATATGGGCAGACTTGGCAGCGTGGTTTGTTGCAGGGGGTTGTGCCTGCTTTAATGTTTCTGTTGTTGGATCTGTAGTTGCTGGTGAGTATCTGTTTAAAGCTGGGTGGCTGTCTGTAGGCGAGGTGTGGTCTGTCTCCCAGGGCTTGAGAGAATGAGGGATTATCTTTTAGAATAGGCTGTAGAGGTATGTCCACCCAGGCTTCTTATTTTGAAACAACAGAGGTTGTTTCGAAATAAGAAGCGGCATTTCCGCATGATGCGCCATTATTTTGAAACCGTTAAACCTCGCATCCAGTGTTCCCTCTAAGCTGATGATGCAGCTGAGCAAATTACGGTATTTGCTGAGCAGCAATTTATTAGCCCTGGGCAACAGTTTTTTGGTGCTGAAAGTATCAGCATGCCTAAGTGCCTTAATTCAAAAGAAAATCATAGATGTCTTTTCATTCAAACTTCAATAAAAATTTTTAATTGAAATACTGTAGTTTTATTAATTTACTAAACAAATGTGAGACAATGACACTTGCTGCCTATCTAGCTTCTACCGTCATCTACACTGCTCAGTTTTTGTTTCCTGTCTTTGTCAGATTTCCAGAATACATATATAGAACTTTAAACATTGTGAGTATCTTCCTTTAATATAAAGTGTCTCTAACATCTCAGTTTTGGAGTTTATGGGGTTTTTTTCTATCCATTCACTTAGGGGATTGTTGTCCCACATTGAGCTTTTGAGAGGTATGATTGGGCATGATAATGTAACAGACTCTAACCTAGCTCTGTTTGATGCAAATTCTTTAGGCACAAAAAATGGCCCTGGTTACAGACATGTGATGCTGTGAGAAACTGTCTTGAAACATGTTTTCTGCCATTGACACCTTTAAAAGTTTTGAATTTCTCAGATAACTTTACTTAAGGTGTTGCCCCGAGGGAATCTGGGAAGCAGTTGATACCTAGTGATTGTGATTTGCAACACATGGTAACTTAATATCTTTACTGAGGGCAGAATAGGTGTATTTTTAAGGTTGATAGCTAGATATTAAATACAATCCCCTCAATATGTCAGTTTCATGATTGAATCTGAAGCTACCTACTTAACTTCAGTCTACGTTTTGGATATTTAGGGCCTGATCCACTTTGAACCCCTTTTACCCCAGTTGGGCAGCAAATGAATCTGAAATTAACCCAACTTGTTTTTGCTTATTTTAAAGAATCACTTTTCTTTCAGGAGCTTTTGTATATTCAAGCCTTTTAGCAAGTGAAAAGCAAAGCATTCACCCTTGATAGAGATGCTAAACGGCTCAATACAGTTTTGCTTAGGTCTTTCGACCTAAGTACCCTCCTCCAGCTCCAGTCTGGCTCTGGCTTCCTTTGACTGCAGCCATGGCAGGGGGGAGGGGCCATCAGCTCTCACTGCTCTGGCAGGCAGCCTCTGACTGACACACAGGGCTCCTCCAGGCTGGGGAGAGGCAAGGCTGCCTGCCCTGCGCAGTCAGACATGCTGCCTGCGCTGGTGAGTGGGGGCCACTGCGCCCCTGCCCACCAGCGCAGCTTACAGGGAACATTGCTCGCATCTAATCGAAACAGCCGTTGTTTCGAAATAACCATTTCGAAACAACGGCATTCGGACACATTTCAAAATAACATGTCTGAACGGCCTTGTTTTGAAAGAACCATTTCAAAACAATGGCTATTTCAAAAGCAGGCTTTCCCTTAATTCGAATTAACAAATTGTTAATTCAAATTTACTTATTTCGAAATAAGAACTTTATTTCAAAATAACTCATTTCGAAATGGGTTATTTTGAAATAATGATGTATGTGTGGACACAGCCTAAGTTTTTGATGATCTGTTGTAGGGGTCTGACTTGAGGGTTGTATGTGGTGACTAGTGGTGTCCTATTGTTTTCTTTCTTGGGCCTCTCCTGCAGTAGATTCCTTTGGGGTACTCATCTAGCTCGGTCAATTTGTTTTCTTACTTCCACAGGTGGGTACTGTAGTTTTCAGAAAACTTGATAGAGATCGTGAAGATGTCTGTCTCTGTCTGAGGGATCAGAGCAAATGCGATTATATCTTAGGGCAGGGGTCTCAAGCACATGGCCCGCGGCCTGCATGCAGCCCATAAAGCTCTTTCCTGTGGCCCGCAGCAACTCTACTGTTACCAATATTTGAAATATCATTGTGTGAAAAGACTTCATTGTTTCGGTCCTCAAGTTAACATACTAGTCCTCATGCGGCCCTCGTGGTGATTTGAGTTTGAGACTCCTGTCTTAGGAGTCGGCTGTAGACAATGGATCGTGTGGTGTGTTTAGGATGGAAGCTCAAGGGATGTAGGTAACTATACTGATCAGTAGGTTTTCAGTATAGGGTGGTGTTGATGTGTCTATCCCTGAGTTGTACTGTAGTGTCAAGAAACTGGATCGCCTGTGTGGAGTGTTCCAGGCTGAGTTTAATTGTGGCATGGAAATTGTTGAAATCTCTGTGAAAATTGTCAAGAGCATCCCTGCAATGGGTCCAGATGATGAAGATGTCATCAATGTAGCGTAGGTAAAGGAGAGATGTTTTGGGATGAGACTTGAGGAAACATTGTTCTAAGTCGCCCATAAAGATGTTGGCATATTGTGAGGCCATGCAGGTGCCCATAGCAGTGCCACTGACTTGGAGGTATAAATTATTCTCAAATCTGAAATGGTTGTAGGTGAGCACAAAGTCACAAAGTTCAGTCACAAGCTGTGCTGTGGCATCATCTCAGATAGTTCTTCTACTATCTTGTAATCCATTATTGTGTGGGAGGTTGGTGTAAAGAGCTTCTGCATCCATAGTGGCCAGAATGGTATTTTCTGGAAGCTCACCAATGGATTGGATTTCCTCAGGAAGTCCATGGTATCTCAAAGATAGCTAGGGATATTGATAACATAGGGTCTGAGGAGGGAGTGGGAGTTCTGCTATTGATTTCTGTGGAAGCAGGATGTGGCTCTAGGACAGTCTTAAATATGCTTCTCTTGTTTGTCTCAAGTTTCTCTGACAAACAGTGTTATAAAAATAAAGATGTAGAAGGAGGAGGAACAAACAAATTGCACATGACTTTAACAATAACACATTTTTGGTCTGCTAACTCTTACATATTTTAAAAGCACACCATATGAGAAATGAAAAATAAGTCTGAGTACCCATCACTGGGTTCTGATCACATGATACCTCACGTGAGCTTCATTCCTGTTGCAACACAAAGTGACATAATATTGTGTTTTGGAGTGATGGTCCTGAATTCTCCAAGCTGTTGTAGTATTATTTAGTTGGCAAGTGTCAAATTTAAGGCTACCTATTTTTAAAAGAGGGGGTAGGAAGTACTGTCTGTTATGCTGCATGTTTTGCAATGCACATACATAACTTAAAATGAAAACATTTTTTCACCTGCAAAGTTGTTGCAGTGTCACAGCAACAGAGATGCTATTGTATCCATCTATCTCTGATTTAGTGCTATAGATGAACCATAGCTACCTTCGAGACCTACTTTTCTGAGTGGCTGTAGCTAGAATTCTCCTTAGTTATTTTATGTTCAGATGGAAATTTTTTAGACTATTGGCCTGCTGGAGTGAGCCTGGGAAAGGAGATATGAGACAACTGAGATATGAAAGAGGCTGAATGAAAATGGACTAGATTTTCTGTTACTTTGCATAGTCACTTCCCCCTCAGTAGGTGGGATGTAAAATGCAGTCACATAAATGACTAGGCAAGAAGGGGGGAATCAGACCCACTATATTAAACAACACAAAGAATCACCTGGTTTTTTTTTAAACATTAGGTAAGAATGGTAGTTTTGCAAATAAAGAATGTATAGTTGGACTAGATTGTGCAGTTGAGGGTGAAGCCACTTCAGCTATAAGTTAACATGTATTAGTTTTATTGTGACTTGGTCTCTTACACATGATCCTCTCTGCCTCAGCTTATGACTCCTTCTTTAAGCAACAGCAGCGGGTAGTCATTGGCTCCCATGGTACAAAGGGCCAAAGTTTCCATGAGAGCTAAGGATTCCTCTTCCACAGAGGAAATCCCTGGCAGCCACAGGCTGGCATAGCTACATTTGCTATCAGTTTGTTGCAGAAGGATAGGACAGGGTTGGTGGCTGGGGCTGTCTCAGTGAGCCATGCTAATGTATTGCTCTTTCTGGGAGTGCTACAAGAGGCTGAAAGTTAGAGCATCCCTTAGTCAAAACACTATCAACATGTCAGAGACGAAACCATCTCCCACAACCTCCCCCAGAATTGGGGATCTACAAAGAAGGCTATAAGTCACTGTGACAGCCTATCTTTATGTTGACCTCTATTACAAGGCTATGATTAATTTTGTACAAAATATGCCTTGTAAGGTATCATTGGAAAAATCATAACCTACTCAATGTTATTGTCCCAGCAACATTTTATGTAAATGTATAAGTTTCTACTGTTTGACTTGGTTGAAGACATGCTCCAAGTTTAGAAAAGGAGCCCAAACCAGTTCCTCTAAGACAAAAGGTTAACCAGCACCTCAGCCCAATGTTAACACAATCACGTGGAGTATTACAGAGTTAAGCAGCTGTTCTTTGGCAGAAAGAAAAGTATGAGCAAGAAGGTTACAGAGAAACTTGTGTCACTTGCTCTCCAGCTGGAGATGATTCTCAAAGAAGAGAAACAATATAAGGAGGGAGAAAAGAGGACACAAATCATGTCTCTCTCCTCATCTCTTCTCATGGCATCAACAATGGTGGAAAGACAACAGGAGCATTATCAAACTGAAGGATGGGTCCAGGCAGACTTCTGTGAGCATGTGGTGAGAAAAACCTTCTTGCCTCAAGTTCACTTAGCTTGTTGATTAGTTTGTGTTTTACCTTTTGCTTCTTTGTAACAAATCCTGACTTTTATGATCACTTAAAATCTATCTTTCTATAGTTAATTAACTTCTTTTTTATTGTCTTGTCTAAGCTAGTGTGTACTAGTCTGAAGTGTTTGGAAAATGCCATTTGAGATAATGGGGTTTGTCAATATCATCCACTGTTAATGAAATGATGGACTTTCTATGAGCTTGTACTGCATAGAAGGAAAGAGCTGAATAGTACAATAAAAAAAAAAAACAACAAGGAGTTGTGTGGCACTTTAAGACTAACAGATTTATTTTTTGCATGAGCTTTCGTGGGAGAAGATCCCACTGTGGGATAGAAACATTGAGAGAACACGACTGTTCATGATTCCAGATTGTACCCTGTAGAATGTCACAGTCATCTCAGTCCACTTTCTTCAAGTGCACCACATAAAGCTCTGGTGCACCTGAGCATCTAGAATTTGTAGCTGCATTCAGTTACACTGACACATTCGGAGTAGTTCATTTGGCCTCGATAGAGTTATCTACAAATTTACCCTGTAGTAAGTGAGGGAAAATTTTGGCCTTTAATGTGGAAAATAGTGTCAGCTTTATGATTGTCACTTCTGTTCCAAAGAGCCTACTTTTGGGGTTGCCACTATGGTATTTATGTTGTTAGATTATCTGATCACAGCATAAAAGAATGCCATTGAAAACATAATTGTCACAATTAAACTTGTAAAACATTGCATAATATATACCTATCTAACAGTATCTCAGATAACTGATTTGTAGTGAGAAGAGTGATGCAGTCCCAGGAACTGAGCTTCTTAAGGATTAACATTATCATTAATTAAAACTAGTGAACTTCTCCTCTCCTGTATATATATTTGTGGTTTTCTCTTCATCATCCTTTCACAACCAAAGGCTGATAAAACAATAACACACTAAAATGCTATAATGTGTGTACTATTGAGTACCCAGGCCTCTTTGGAAGTTACCAAGTTGCCTTATTATTCAGGGGTAATTGATGTTTTGACACTAGTCAACCATATATCCAGGCACAGGTGAATCAGGCCCTAGAAGGAGGCCAAGAGATGGCCTGGTACAGCTCTCCTTTTACAAAAGGAAAGAAAATAAGAAATGTATCAAATTAATTACAGTAGAACCTTTATTTTATGAACAATTAGGTGACTGAGGAGTTAACATAATTGAAAAGTTTATAAAATTGAAGAGATGGTGCATAAGTTACAGTTTTATCACTTTCTACTTCCTTCAAACCACTGCAAAGCAATTTCCAAAGCACTGAAGGCATCAGAATGTGAAGGGACATTCATTCTTCATCAATATCACCTTCATTATGCAATTTTTTTCCCTGTTAGTAAAATAGTTTCATATTATGTTTCATTCCTAAGATAAAAGAAATCAAGGATTTACTTTAATATGGGCTTCAGATTTGCTGAAAATATTTCAGAGTAGTTGTATTTAACTTGAAGTCACACTATTCAAATATGAATTTCATAACAAATATTTATAGGTTCACTATCAGATGGTGCTAAAAACACAACTAGAATGGTAACCATATGATTAGATTCCAGAGTCCCTTTTCACCCCCCCACACACATTGGTGGAAGCCTTTCTAGCTGAACCTAATTATGTACATTTCTTTTTCCCATTTGTGCACAAGTTATTGTAGTAGTGAGAGACCTGAATATATAAACCACTCACTGCTCTATGCATGCTAATAGAGTCACAAGTCATTTCTTGGATGCATCCATCTAAATTTTATATTTATTTATATCATGTCATGCCACCGTGCATGTACTAACAATTACTTGCTTCATTTTGATGAATGTGGATTCTTGCCAATATGCTACAGAAGCTCAGTCAGCAATGTGTTTGTGAGGTATGGTATAATACTGGTAATCAGATTTGAAATAAGGTGTATTTTTTTTAAACAGTGAGAATAGTTAGCCATTGAAACAGTTTATCCAGGGTTGTGGTGGATTCTGTATCACCAACAATTTTAAAATTCAAATTGGATGTTCTTCTAAAGGACACATTCTATTAATTATCTTGGGGAAGTTCTATGGTCTGTGTTATACAGGAGATCAAAGGCATGTTGACACTGATGGTAGCATACTTTCCACTGCCAAATTGATTTTTCAGGATTGTCTGAGAAGTCAGTAAAGACATGCTCAGTCAATCTAGAAGTCGATCTAATAAAACTGCCCTCTCAAGGGATGTAGCACTGGTCAACAGGAATGCATTTTCTGTAGGCATAGCACTGTGAAGGCAGTGAACTAAAGTGAAGTTATGAAGATAACAGATATTGCATAAGCTTTTGCCACCAAATTTTGCTGGCAACATAGACAAGGGTCTAGATCATCACAATGGTCCCTTCTAAACTTAGAATCTATTAATCTTTTCTAGTTTAAAATCCAATAGTGATCACACAGCTTTCTGCTAGTGCTTTAGGATTGGGTTGGGTATCCCAAATTGAGAAAATGTAAGCAAAACACTTTATTTGAGAGGTACACTTGTCTTTTTCCCTAGCAGTCTGGAGCATAACGCTGATTTGCATCATGTTTTTCCATAGTAATACAAAGCACTTTTCATATCTTCAACTGAGCTATTCTGGTTTACACTAGTTGAGAATATAGCTTACAGATTTTGGCATGTATGTTTTGCTTATGTAACCCATCTGACTAGGGAGATACCTCTTTAAGAAGTCTATTAGGACTGAGTTAGTCTAGTCGAGCAAAAACAAACGAGGGGTCGTGTGGCACTTTAAGACTAACAGATTCATTTTTCGCATGAGCTTTCGTGGGAGAAAATCCCACTTCGTCAGATGCTTTCATTCCATTCTGTAAGTTCACCCATCTTCAAAGCATCTGACGAAGTGGGATTTTCTCCCACGAAAGCTCATGCGAAAAATAAATCTGTTTGTCTTAAAGTGCCACACAACTCCTCGTTTGTTTTTATTAGGACTGAGTCATTATTGGTAGGCAGATTTAGCACTCCACATCCAGAAGTTTCTGGAACTGGTGTGGTAGCTTTGGGCATGCTCCAATAGGTTCCATGTTATTGGGGCCAGATGCCATGAGAACAAGCAGCTAGGGTAGTTGCTTTTAGAAGAGCCAGAGGTGGTCTGTAATGAAGAGGGAGAAGCTGAGCCAGGAGCATACAGCAGGTTGTTCCCCCTGGCTCTCAAACATTTTGCATCAGGTTAATGATATTGTTAACCCTCCACAGGAAGGCCTGAAAGCATTAATTATAGAGAAAGGACCATTGGGAGAGGAAAAATAATTTCTAATTGTATATTTTAAATGTTGTTTAATTTGTAAGTCAAACTTTTTAAATTGTCTCAACTAGTATGATGTGCGAATAATTCTTTAATGTAATAACAAGAAAAAAGCCAAATAAATTTTTTCTGTTCTCAGAGTTGCATTTTCTTTATCTATATACATAATTGTAACTGAATGTAAGTTGACTGTATAACTGTGATACCAACAGATGAGAAAGAGTCTGCATGGATTTCAGCTGAAGATTCCTACAAAGAGAGGGAGCTGCTTCTTTCAACTCAAAAACCAGTGAACTTGGTGGACAGAGGCTATAACTAAAACAAGAATCCTGTGACACCTTTAAAGACAAGCACATTTCCTCAGGCATAAGCTTTTGTGGGCTGCAACCCACTTTGTCAGATGTTGTTAGTTTTTAAGGTGCCACAGGATTCTCATAGTTTTTGCTGTACACAGACTAATGACTACCCAATAGAGACTATAACTGAGACTCAGGTGAATACCACGTAAGCTTTGGAAACTCTTGAATTTCTTCTCACAGTGTTTCTATGGGGATTTCACTGTTTAGGTTCAATTTTTTTCTTGTTTATGTTTGTGAAAAGAAAGTTGTGAAAATAATGTGTATGAGTTTATAAAGTGTCCATGTTATATAATAAAAAAAATGAGCTGTTAAGATGAAAAACATAATGGGTATGTCTACATTGGAGTCTTAGGTTGACTTAACCTTCCTTAAGTTGACCTAAGAAAGCTCCATCCACATTGGGAATTTATTGAGTCAACGTAAGCGGTTCCTTAAGTCAACTTAATAACACCATCTTTCAAGGTTAACTTAATAGTTTAAGTCAAACTTATTAAGTCAACTTAAGCCAGTGTAGATGGGGCTTAGCCCTTAAATCAACTTTATAAGATCGACTTAAGTGTTAAGTCAACCTAGCAGCTGCCTATGTGGATGTGGGCAGTCTACAAGAGTTTTGAATGTGGATGCTCTAAGTTGACTTAACCAGGTTGACTTTAAGTTGACTTAAAGTCAGCCTTGTTAAGTTGACTTAACAGAGAATCCAGTGTAGACATATTCAATAAGGCTTATAAAGCTAGTACTTAATAAAGTTAATTAGTTTTTGGGTATGTCCACACGTCTCTTTTATTTCGAAATAACCAGTGTTATTTTGAAATAAAAAAGATTAGGTCCACACGATGTTTTCTTATTTCGAAATGACGGGCTTTGTCATTTCAAAATAAGAACCGTCATTTCGAAACAGCTTAAACCCCATTCATTTCAAAACGGCTGTTATTTTGAAATGGTTATTTTGAAATAAGGCTGTTTGGACATGTTGTTTCAAAACAGTTGTTTCGAAACAATGGTGGTGTTTTGAAACAACATGTCCAAACAGCCTTATTTTGAAATAACCATTTCGAAATAACAGCTGTTTCGAAAGCAGGCTTTCCCTTAATTCGAATTAACTTATTTTGAAATAAGGACTTTATTTCGAAATAACTCATTTCGAAATAACTCATTTCGAAATAACGATGTATGTGTGGACATAGCCAAAATTTGTTCTCATTAAGACCTGAGTGTGAGAAGGTAACCCCGAACAATCTTTGCTGAGAAGTCCTTACAGGCTGAATCCTGGCTCTCCAGTTGTTTCTCCACAGGAGTTGCAAGTCTCTTTTTTTTTTTTTTTTTTTTAAACTTGACATTGGAAAAGGCAATGATGTGAACCTTAGCCCACCTGACGGTTATACTTAAACATGATACCTGGTACTAGCAGCAATCACCAGTAGAGCCAAACAGTCTGGGAGCTGGGTGTGAGAGAGAGAGTTTTGAGAGATGTTCAAATACATTTATATCTATTACACTGATTTGTGCACCAGTTCATGTTAGTGGCAGTTTTCCTCCCTAAAAGTAACTTCTGCTACTATTTCATCTAACTAGTACACTACAGTTGAAATCAGTGCTATTTCTGTCTTTAATGGATGGTGGATAACTTTCATTAAAATATCATCAGTGTTGCACTGTGGTTTCTCACCATCCTATGCATCAGTTAGGATTTACCAAGTTTTGCAAAGTAATTTCCTCTTACAATTGTAATATGTATTTGTCCTTTCAGGGAACATCCAACTGTTGTGTGTGTTCTCCCACATTTGCCCTTGGCTGTCCCTTTGCTTTTAGATTTATTGCTTGGTTGCTTGCAGAGTTTTACTACTCCGTATAGTACCTTCGTGTTAAAAATCAATTTTAGCTGAACTTGCATCATTTTTGTGCTCTAGAACTGTCCCCTGCTTTATTTAAATCAGCTCTTGTTCCCCACCCTATTAGCTTTTGTTACTATGTCTAAAATAATAGCTTATCTTGAATCAGTTCATCCGTGTCAGCAAATGCAGAGTCCTGAACCAACAAATCTGTCATAAACCATTCTGTGGGTTCACTTGGACCTTGTATTGACTCATGAAATTTATAGCATGCTAGCTGTATGGATTAGCTTTTGGGGTGATGGATTTATCACAATCTACTATAATACACTCAGATTTTCAGAAGACATATAGCAAGTATTATACATGTCTATTGCTTTCTCTTGATCAGGTTAGTGAATATCATTTTTCTTTCTCATTTGTGGATTTCAGGGACTGTCAAAGTGAACTGTGTGTGTTGTCTGAAATTCTTCCACTCCTCAGGAGGATTCATATCTTCCTAGTCTCTCTCTGTTGTTAGATTCCATAGTCCTGTACAGTGTTCTTTCCATGCACTCATTCTGAATTCACAAGTAATACAATATTGTAATGTTTTTGTACTGCTAATAAATTGTGTTTGTGGGTATATTCTGTAGGCAGTAATTGTGCCCTCAGGAAAGGATTCAGTGTAAGAAACAATAGTAGTTAATATGCTTGTATGCTCAGCTTCCAAGTACAAAAGCTAACAACAAGGATTCCATCATGCACTAGATAGAATGGGCTGGTACTATTGTAAATAGTCTATCTGGTGGCATCCAATTATGTTACAAATAGCGTATCTGGTATATTTCAGTAATCGCTCACCTCTAAATGTAAGTATTGATATTTCAATTAAAACACAAACAGAAAAATTGATTTTTTTGTGTTTGTATTTTTTACATACACCAATACTGACTTGTGGATATGACTTTCAGAAGGGCATGATTTAGGAGCCTACAATCCCATTTCAAATATGACTTGTCTTAGATGCCCAAGTCTCACTGCAAGTCATTTAAAGAGCTCTTGAAAAATGTTAGCACCATGGTCCTTAACTCACATTGTTATCACCAATCATCCCACACAGAAGCACCTAGTCCTAAAGTATTTATTTATTTTCAAAGAGTCTTTATTTTTGGCCAAAATCAGCATTTGGTAGGCTTCTCCTCAGTCTGATGCAAGCATCTATGGCTGCTATTCAACAATTCTTAAAAGGCATGTACAAGTGTGTAAAGAGGTAACATGGCTGCCCCAAGGTGAGGTAAAATGGCTGCCCCAGGAGAGGCAAAATGGCCACTGGGCAGATGTCCGTCAAAGCAAAGCTCAAGGGGGGCAGGGCAGGAAGTATAACAGCCAGGCCAGGGAGCTCAGTCCAGCCCTGGACACTGAAGAGGAAGGATGGCTTCCCCCTGGCTCCTCAGCCCTGGTCATTCCTCCAGCAGAGGGAACACTTGCCTACCCATGGGCCTCCCTCCAGTACCAGGATGGCTGGCTTGTGCCACCCATGGCCGGTACCCCTGAGGAGGAGCCAGCTCCGCTTGGGGATGGCAGACTGAGGGGACAACCGGAGGCCGGGAACCCCAAGTTGTCCCTGGAAGGCCCAGACTGCCATGACCCAGCCCCGCTGCTGTCTTCCTGTGACTTGGATGAATTGCCACTTGCTATACAGGAAGCTAACCTCCCTGCGGGGCAGGACTTGGATGAGCTGCCCCTCACCAGACCAAGCGAAGCTTCCTGAGTTACCTCCACTGGAGGAGGTGGAGCTTCCACTGGAGCTTCCTGACCTACCCCTGCCAGACGAAATGGATGGACTCTACTCCTTGCCCCTTAGTGAATATCCGGAGGACATGGCCAAAGGGGCCAAACAGGTACTAAAGGGAGAGGGGGAAGACAGTAGCCCAGGGGAATTGTGTCACAAATACTCGGGACTGAGCCCCCTAACAGGGTCGGCGTGTTGCAGCCAGATCCCCGCTGGCCCTGTGGTCAAACCTGTAGCTACTATTAGGGCCCTGGGTTGGGACACAGTAGAGTAGGGTGGGCCTGTATCACCTTCCTTCTCTTCCCTTTCCCTAGAAGGCTACCTCATCTGATACCTTGCATTGTTTACCCCTTCTTATCTAAAGACTTGTTGATTGTGTGACCTGCTTAAAGAGCTTAGAACTATTACTGAACTGCCCCAACTCAGGGCTATAGACTGCTGGTTTGCCCCTCCGAGGGAGTCGTAATGTGTTCCTCCCTTCTTTTTCTGGAAGGAACTGAGCTAATGCTTACCCCTCCCCACTCACTTAGCCTGTCAAGAGTTGCATGGGTGCCAGGGCTCTGGCCCCAGGATAGCGACAGCTTAAGGACCAGCACCCAAGAAGGGGAGGACTACAGGACAGCTTGAGCCGTAATTCCCCAAACCACCCACCAGGGGGCGCACTCTAGGTGGGTCAAGCACAGGGCTCGCTTACAAACTGTTATCCGAGACGTTACGGAGGGATTGTCAAAAATCATCCGCCCCTCGGACTACTACCCCATGCTTCTTATCCACGTGGTACCAATGATACTGCGCGAGGTGATCCTTGGCAGATCAAACGTGACTACAGGGCTCTGGGAGCACGGGTGAAGGAGTTTGGAGCACAGGTGGTGTTCTCCTCGATCCTTCTGGTCAAGGCTAAAGGCCTGAGGAGAGACGGATGCATCCTAAAGGTGAATGCCTGGCTGTGAAGATGCTGTGGTCAGGAGGGATTTGGCTTCCTTGACCATGGAGAACTGTTTCAGGAAGGAGGATTGATAGGCAGAGATGGCCTTCATCTATCCAGGAATGGGAAGAGCATATTTGGGCACAGACTGGCTGACCTAGTGAGGAGGGCTTTAAACTAGGTTCAACGGGGGAAGGAGACCAAAGCCCACAGGTAAGTGACAATGTGGGAGATCTGGGGGAAGGGATGGAACTTGGGAGGTGCTGGGACTGTAACACCAGGAATAAAAGAGAAGGTAGTTGGAACATGGGGTGCGGGGGGATCAAATAATTGTCTTAAGTGTTCTACTGAAGCCCCAATATGTGAGGAGAGTGGGGGCGGACAACTCCAAGAAAAAATGCAAGGAGGTATACGTAATAGAATTGAAAATCAAAATGACAGTAGGGAAATCGGCCTGGTATGTTAGGTGTCTATACACAAATGCAAGGAGCCTGGGAAATAAGCAGGAAGAATTGGTAGTACTAGCACAGACAAGGAACTATGATATCATTGAAATAATGGAGACATTGTGGGATAGTCTGCACGACTGGAGCTCTGCCATGGATGGGTATAAACTGTTCAGGAAAGACAGGCAGGGAAGAAGAGGGGGAGGAGTAGCACTATATGTAAAAGAGCTCTATGACTGCTCAGAGCTCCATTATGGAAGTGGAAGCGTGCCAGTAGAAAGTCTGTGGGTTACATTGAGAGGGGAAAGTAACAAGGGGGATGCTGTGGTGGGTGTCTGCTATAGACCACCAGACCAGAAGCAGGAGGTGGATGAGGTGTTCTAGGACAACTAGCAGAAGCTTCTAGATCGCAGGCCCTGGTGCTCATGGGGGACTTCAATTACCCTGACATCTGCTGGGAGGCCAATACAGCAGTGCATGGGCAATCCAGGAAGTCTTTAGAGAGTGTTGGGGACAACTTTCTGGTACAAATGCTGGAAGAACCAACTAGGGGCCTTGCACCTCTCAACATGCTGCGCACAAACAGGGAAGAATTGATCAGGGAGGTAGAGGTAAATGGCAAACTAGGCAGTAGTGATCATGACATGGTTGAGTTCAGGCTGCTGATTAAAGGAAGGAAGGAAAGAAGCAAAACACAAACCCTGGACTTCAAAAAAGCAGATTTTGGCTCCTTCAGGGAACTGATGGGCAGGATACCTTGGGAAGCTAATCTGAAGGGGAAAGGAGTCCAAGAGAGTTGGTTATATTTTAAAGAAACCCTGCTAGGGCACAGGAAGTTGCCATTCCAATTAGGAGAAAGACCAGCAAACATCTAAGGCACCCAGAATGGCTCAGCAGAGAACTCTGCTCTGAGCTTAAACATAAAAAGGAAGCTTACAGGAAGTGGAAGCTTGGTCAGATGACCAAGGAGGCATATAAAGATATTGCTAGGGACTGCAGGGATAAAATCAGAAAGGCCAAAGGACAAATAGAGTTGCGGCTAGCGAGGGATGTAAAGGATAACAGGAATGGGTTCTATAAGTATGTTAATAACAAGAAGAGGATCAGGGATGTTGTAGGTCCCTTACTGAATGGGGCAGGCATCCTCGTGACAGAGGATTAGGGAAAAGCTGAAGCGCTCAATGCTTTTTTTGCTTCAGTTTTCACAGGTAGGGTCAGCTCCCAGCCCACTACCATGGGTGTGGCAGACTGGAGAGAAGAAGAGAGGCCCTTGGTGATGGAAGGTCAGGTTAGGGACTGCTTAAAGAAGCTGGATGTGCACAAGTCCATGGGGCCGGACGAACTGCATCCAAGAGTGCTAAGGGAATTGGCCGATGAGATAGCAGCACCACTGGCCATTATCTTTCAAAACTCATGGAGAGTGGGGGAGGTGCCAGAGGATTGGAAAAAAGCAAATATAGTACCTATTGTCAAGAAAGGGAAAAAGGAGGAGCCGGGGAATTACAGACCTGTCAGCCTCACCTCAATCCCTGGAAAAATTATGGAGCAGGTTCTCAAAGAATCCATCCTAAAACACTTAGAGGAAAATAAAGTGATCAAGAACAGTCAGCATGGATTCACCAAGGGTAAATCATGCCTGACCAATCTCATTTCCTTCTATGATCAGATGACTGGTTTTCTGGATGCAGGAAGAACCATTGATGTGATATACCTTGATTTTAGCAAGGCTTTTGATACAGTTCCCCACAGCATTCTCATTGGCAAATTAAGGAATTATGGGTTGGATAGGTGGACTATAGCATGGATAGACAACTGGCTAGACCAATGGTTTCAGCATGCAGGAATCAATGGTTCCATGTCTAGCTGGCAACCAGTAACAAGTGGTGTGCCCCAGGTGTCAGTGCTGGGGCTGGTTCTGTTCAACATTTTCATCAATGATCTGGATGATGGAATAGACTGAACTCTCAGTAAGTTTGCAGATGACACCAAGCTGGGGGGAACAGTAGACATGTTGGAGGGCAAGGACAGGATTCAGGGAGACCTAGATAAATTGGAACAGTGGGCCAATAGAAATCTTATGAGGTTCAATAAGGACAAGTGTAAAATCCTGCACTTGGGACGGAAAAACCCCATGCACTGCTACAGGCTGGGGAACATTCAGCTAAGTAGCAGCACTGTAGAAAAGGACCTGGGGGTCATGGTGGATGGGAAGCTGGATATGAGTCAGCAGTGTGCTCTTGTGGCCAAAAAGGCCAATGGCATACTGGGCTGCATCAAAAGAAGTGTTACCAGCAGATCAAGGGATGTGATCATTCCCCCTCTATTCTGCAGTGGTGAGGCCACATCTAGAATACTGTGTTCAGTTTTGGGCTCCCCACTACACAAAGGACAGGGACATGCTAGAGAGAGTTCAGAGGAGGGCAACCAAAATGATTAAAGGGCTGGAACGCAAGCCCTATGAGGAAAGACTGAAAGCATTAGGCTTATTTAATCTGCAGAAGAGAAGTTGGGGGGGGGGGACGATTTGATAGCAACCTTCAACTATTTGAAGGGATGCTCCAAGGAGGATGGAGCTCAACTATTCTCGGTAGTAACAGAGGACAGAACGAGTAGCAATGGTCTCAAGTTATAGTTAGGGAGGTCGAGGCTGGATATTAGGAAAAACTTTTTTTACTAGGTGAGTGGTGAAGCATTGGAATGAGCTGCCTAGGGAGGTGGTAGAATCTCCATCTTTGGAGGTGTTTAAAGCCTGGTTGGACAAAACCATGACTGGGACAGTTTAGTGGGAGTGGTCCTGCCTCTGGCAGAGGGTTGGATTAGATGACCTCATGAGGTCCCTTCCAACCCTATGATTCTATGAAATGCACTAGAGAATTTCCAAAGGGGTAGCTGTGTTAGTCTAGTTCAGTGGTTCTCAACCACTGTGTCGGGACACATTACTGTGACACCACACAACTGTAACTATCTTATGGAGAGTCAGGGAGATGGCTGGATCTGACCTGGAGAGGGTGGACTGGAGTGTCCACCCGGGTCGCAATATGCTGCCAAGTGTGTCGTGAGCTACAAAAGTTTGAGAACCACTGGTCTAGTTCAGCAAAACAAACAAGGAGTCCTGTGGCACTTAAAGATTAACAAATTTGTCACATGAGCTTTTGTGGGAGAAAATCCCACTTAGTCATACTTTTTTCTCCCATGAAAGCTCATGTAATAAATAAATTTGTTAGTCCTTAAGTGCCACAGGACTCCTTGTTTGTTATGCGCTAGAGAGTTAGCTCCAATCTATAATTAGGGCCTTTTCAGCAGTAGTCGATCGCTTGCTATACAAGGAACATAAAATTCCTTGCATAAGCTGCAGCAACGTTCTAAGCCACCATTACACATTAGGGGAAAGCCAACTGAAAATCACTTGCAGTCAGCTTTCCTGTATATCCCTTGATCCCCAGGACTTCTGGCGTCAGCTTCCAGGAGTGGAATGGTGATTTCATACTCATTGTGATCCACTCTCGGAAGGGTGAACTGATGGTGGAGAATTTGCCGCTGTCAGTATAAACATATCCTAAGCCAAGTTCCAAAGGGACTACTCTAGTCCAGCTTTAGTCAGTGGCTAAGCGTGTTAAAATATTAGGTTACGATTTCACTGTTAGATGGCAGTATTGCTTATTCAGCTTCTTTTTGGATTGCTGTTCCTCCACTAAAGAAGGAAGATACCTCTCCTTTGCTGCTTGCAAAATTACTAGAGTGAGTCTGCTGATGTGTTATTGGGTATTACCTCTTCCCCAAGATGAGCTATAGGAAGAGGACCAGGTTACATGTCATTCCAGGAAAGACAAGGATTCCCCACTTTAGCCTCTAGTCAGTAGAGAGATTCCAGAGGCTTAATAAACTGAAAATACTAGTAGTAAGTAGTAGGCGCAGGCGATATGACTCAGGGAGAGAGCCAGAGGGGCAGAAGGTGGTGAGCAGCAAGGTGGAGGCAGCACAGATGGATAAAGGGGACTCAGGGCTCTGGGCCCATGTCACCTCACCTGGGACCCTTACCCTCCCTCCAGCCAGTCTGCCCCCAGAGACGACAATGCCAACTGGCATGTAGTACGGCTTCTGGCGCAGCCCTGGGGGGGCCGCAGCCTGCCCCTGCAGCAGAGCAACTAGTTGTGCTGACCCACCCTGCCCTGCCCTTGGGGGCAGACCAGCCAGCCCATGGGCTGGGTGGGATTACAGAGCCCGGCCTTTGAGTTGGCCTGTCCCACCCCAGGAGGCGAAGAAGCTGACCCATAGGCAGGGTGAGAGTGTGGAGCCCAGCCTCTGGCCCAGGGATCACAGGCCACATAGACTCATGTGGTACTCCACCACTGAGAGGAAGCAGCCTGAGAGCTGGGACAAATAGACCTGGTGAGAAACTGAGAGCAGAGCAGGGAAGCCAGTCATTGCAAAAGGGGACTCTGCAGCTTACCCACGAGAAAGAATCAACTCCCTGGCCTTTATTTTCATCCCATTCTGTAAGTTCCTCCATGTTCAAAGCAGCTGATGAAGTGGAATTTTCTCCCATGAAAGCTCATGCAATAAATAAATCTGTTAGTCTTCAAGTGCCACAGAGCTCCTTTGTGGCACTTAGGTGTGGAATGTATCAATAGGGAGTATTTATTCATACAGTGTGGCTAACTCTCATGACTGTGAGCTTCAGCTCTAATGCTCTGTTTTATTGCTCAAAGAGTGTTTCTGGAGAACAGTTTGTAAGTATGGTGCCCTAATGGCTCGGAAGGCCAATAAAAAGAACCCCAATATTATCTGAAAGAAAAAAACTCATTGATTTTAAGCCAAGTGTGCCTTTCAATTCTTGATGTTGGTAATATTACACATACCCTTCTACTAGATTATGCCCAGGGTCTGAGTAGGAAGTGCTTGTTATCTTTTACAACAGCTGTTTAAGTCTTGTTGCTGAAGCATTTGCACCCTCTCCTTTCTGCAAGCCCTCACAAAGCACTTTGTTCCTTGCCAGAAGTGAGTGTGAGAGTACATTTATCAAAAACCAACTAGTCTAGAATCTGTGGAGCATAGTACTTGGATCATTTCTGAGCTCATGTTACAAAGAGCATACTAGCAAGTACCTGGAAGGGACTTACATGCTACAACTCTCATTAACACCGTGCAGTGGGGGAGCGTTAAAGTGGGTACTCACCCCTAGAATACCCCCCATGCCAGGATGGAGCATTGCAAAGATTATTCGTTTCTAGTGCCCATCTGTGTGCTTCTTCCACAATGGTCTCGTGTCTCTGTGGTCCATCCCTTGGGCCATGTCAGCTCTCAGTTCTGAGGCTAACAGAAAATAAATTCATCTCAAAACAGCTAGCTGGGCATTAAGGGCTATAAATAAAAATGCCTCCTTCATTGAGATCCCAGGTCAGTGTTGTCAGGGTTAGGGCCTTGACTGGGCCAGGCTACTTGAGTTAGGGCAAGGACAGCTTTCCTTCTCTGTCCTGGCTTCACTCAGAAGAAGTTACCCTCTTTGTATGGCCTGCTGGACTCTAATTGATCTCTGCCTGCTCCTGGTCCTTCTGGGTTCAGAGGACCAACTCTCAGTTGTTTTGTGGTAGCTGATTATGGGAGGCCTCCATAGGCAACCTCTGGAGGTCAGAACTCACTTCTTTTCCTTTCAACAGGACAACTTCATAGGGTGAAATATATCAAGGTGGTGAGGTTTTCAGAAGGGGGCAATGGCTGCCTAGTAGACCCTGTCAGAGAGACGATGGAAAGCTAATCCCTGTTTGGGATCTTTACTGCTACAGAAATAATAAAACAGCATCTATATTTATTTTTAGACTACCTTCACTTGATTAAAAGCACAATAAACTCTTTTGCTGCTAGATGCAGATGAACACTTTTGTGTTCCACTAAAAAGACCTAAATGGACATTACAGTAAAATCAATAGATTTTTCAGGATTTCCCAGTTATGTGTAGCACTATAGGAGATTCCAGCGTGTTTTTCTGTAGCAGACAGGGTTGCCAGCCTTGCATTTTAGGTTTTACTGACATGAAGATCTGAAGTTGAGGTTTTTCTACTGAGACGGTAAACTTTTTACTGACATCAGTAAAAATGCTATAACAAATACAGTGATGTTACAATATTATGATGATATCATAATGTCTGCAGCAGAGGAAAAGTAGGGCTGCTGGCAGTGGTGTTGCTGACTCTGGGCACACAAAGCACAAACCCCAAGTCGCAGAGTCAGTGCCCCAAGGCCGGCTGGGGGACTTGGGGCCAGGCTACCACCTGACACTAGGGATGGCTTGTCCATTTACCTGTGTGTCTTCCAGTGGTCTTGAGTCATTTCGATCACATGCCTCTTCCCTTGTTGGCACAGGCCCAGATCACTCTACTTGTGGACTCCTGGTCCTGGAGTTGCATATCTCAGCACTGCAGCCACAGGAAGCCATATATCCCAGATAGCCCTGCCCTCTGCAAGGATTCTAAGAGTATGTCTATACTGGTGGTAGCAAAATCATCGCCATTAGTGTGCTCTTCTGGGTTCGAGTGAGCGGTCTGTCAAGATGCATCAATCACTCTGGAGTTTGCATCAATAACTCCAGCCCTAAAAGTAGCATAGTGCTACGGTGATGGAACGGCTTTTCTGTTTGCCTTAGTGCACTGTGTGAGGGAAGGTATGTGAGAGTTAATAAGTGAACCATAGTTAGACAAGGTATTTTATGTACCTTGCATTATCTCCCGCCACCAAAAACTGCGGCAAGTGTAGACTGGGGTGTAGCTTTTTCCAACAACTGCCATATTGAGGAGGTGTACAAAGCCAGTACTAATGCAGTGGCCCAGAGGGACCCTATTCAGGAGCTCATAGAAATTACAAGAGATCCAAAGTGAAAACTGGAGCTCTGCCAGTACCCCTGCTACCTGTCTCTACTACGAAGTATGGAATGGAATTTTTCCCCATGTCACCAACACTGAATCTGTGTTTCACAGTTGGTAGTCCCAAAGGCACCTATTGCAGAATAAACTCCTTGGCTGTGTTCAGACGAGAGTTTTATTTTGAAACAACAGCCGTTGTTTCGAAATAGAATTTCTTATGTCCACACGACGTTCTGTTATTTTGAAACAGTAAAACTTTGCTTGAAATCAAAACAGCCGTTGTTTTGAAATGACTGTTTCGAAACAATGGTGTTCGGACACATTGTTTCAAAACAACACCATTGTTTCGAAACAACTGTTTCGAAACAACATGTCCTAATGGCCTTATTTTGAAATAGCCATTTCGAAATAACAGCCATTTCGATAGCAGGCTTTCCCTTAATTCAAATTAACTTATTTCGAAATAAGGACTTTATTTCGAAATAACTCACTTCAAAATAACTTATTTCGAAATAACAGTTTACGTGTGAACATAGCCCTTGTGTAATCAGGGCCTGACAGCCATTAAACTCTGGGCAAGTCTTCACTGATGATGGCAAAATGGCAACTGTCAGATCAACCTTCCTGATCGACTGAGCGGCTCTGTAAAGACCACCCCAGCAACTGGGAGTAGCACTGAATGGAAGGGAGGCTCCTCCCTTTGACTCATTGCAGTGGATGTCCTGGGCATACGGCAGTCAAACTGAGAAACACAATTTATTTTAAGTAACTTGAGTATCTCCATTCAACTTCCACTGAAAATGATGGGCAGTGTAGACCTGCATTAAGTGTAGAATTTGACCTCAAATTATATACTCAGCAAAACAAACTGTGTTGTCAGTAACACAGACTTCAGATTTCATTGGAGAAGTGAGAGGAAAGGGAAGCGGAGTGCAGAGAGCTCATTTAAAATCACAGCTAAAATAATACCAAATGAATATGAGAAAATTAATGACAAAGTAAATTGCTTTTTCTATTAAAATAATTTTGAGTTTATTCTACTGTGAAAGTCACTTTTAATATTAATGCACTACATGCTGAAGTTCTCTTCTGCTGCTTTATAGCTGCATCAGAAATGCAGGCAGAGATATCAGATGGAAGAGGCATAACAAAAATCAGAACAATCAGAGATATGGAATCTGGCAGTATGCTCAAAGGTAATATATTTTTGACAAGTTTCTCACTAATCCACTGTGATACACATGTGCTTATAAACCTATGGAAATCAGGTTCCATTAATTGCTTTCTTTTTTTTCTGAATGAAAGAATTTATTCCTCTGGATTCTTTTGAAAAATACTAATCTGCTATGTTTAGAGTCACTTTTACATAGAAGGAAAACAGGCATTTAGGTGACTACAGCTAGAACTCTGAGAATGTTCAGACATATACTGTCTGGATAGAACTGTAGGAACAACACATCTAAGTAACAAAATATTATGCAGTGGAGGCCAAATCCTGCCCTGATTTATAAACACGCAATCCCACACAAGTTAATAAGATAAAATCTGTCCCCCCGTGTTTATCTAGAAAGTCCCTAAAATCCATTGGTTCTCTTAAAACATTTGAGTCCTTAACTTTAACATGCATGTCACAGGGTTGATAGATAGGCTTGACTCAGAAGAGAAAGAAGCGCTTTTATAAGTGTACTTATCAGCACTAAAGGTTGAGTTTAAAAGCCAATAGAAACTCCTGTTTGCAGAGTAAGATGAATTCCCCATTCTATTCCTCTTGGGCTTGTTAAATAGTTTTTATTATTGTTGTTGTTGTTTTGTTGTTTTAAGCCCATAGTGTTCAGACTACCTCTTTTCACAACCAACATTGTTTATTCTTTGACATGACGGTATATACTTATCGAGGGGAAGGAGCAAGGGCTGGCAAGCACAATATGGTGGCTCACAGCTGTGTGTAAGGGGTGGAGGAAAGAGACATTTGACAGGAGAATATTTAGAGAAGCAAAGGTTTTATGTTTTCCTCTTTTTAAAAGCCTTTGCCATCCACTACCAGCATCCAGGAAGCAAACAGGTGAGTCACAGGGAACTTCAGAGTGTTTGAGTCTCATGTTAAACATCTGGCCTTTGGGCACCAGGATAGAGAACCCTAGTTGCTGTTCAAAAAGAACTATATAAAGAAAAGTCTCAAGTGCTATCCCTCAAAGAGGAAGCTTTGAAATCAAAGCCCGATTAACCAACTGCTAAGACAGAGAGCAATATGGAGGTGGGCTTGTCTTCTGCGGAGGTGGATGGGCTGGGAGCCACATTTGTAAAAAATAGTCAGTTACCTTTGGACTGTGCCCAAAAAATCATTGTAATGACCTGTTCTACAGTGCTGAGGCCAGCTTTGTGCAGAGTGGTGTGATGACCATGGGCAGAAGTTGACAAGATCATGGGGAGGGAAAGAGGGGGAAGATCACAAAAAGGTGTTTTACAACACACCCGAAAATGCTGAGGTTATCTCTACTTGCAACAGTTTTGAGCCCTCTGATTTCATCCACTGTTGCCATGACAGTGACAACTGGGAGAACTCCATTCTTGCATTTTAATGGGTCTGCAGCCTGCACTGTTTAATCCTAATGATGCCAGCCCCTCCAGCACCACATGTAAAAAATGACAAGGGGAGATGGGGCCAAGTTATTGCTGGACTGTGTGCGTGTCTGAAAGACACTGCACCCCATCTCTCCCCACTAGTTTTTTCACACTTTAGGCGGGGATGGTGTGATCGGTGTGTGGTGCAGAGGGCTCCCACCTAGTGGCTACAGTTCAAACAGCGGTAGTCCTGCTTAGTGGCTACCACTCAGGTGCAGTAGGGTAACCCAGGCCCCCTCACTTCACTGGGTTCTGAACCAGCTTCCTGTCAGACCTGTTTTGCTGCTCACCCATCTTGGTGTGGCATCAGCCCTCAGTTAGCTTTTCTGGATTTCTTACTCCAACCATACCCCAACCAGTCACCACCCAACTCTGAGGGCTATCATCTTCCGAGCTTCCAGCCTTCATCCCAGTCACTGCCCATTGCAGATCACTTGCTTGTTGGGTTGTGCAGGCTCAGTTCCAGTCCTACATTGGAACTACCAGCGCACATCATCTCTTCTTTGCCAGCCCCAAACTGGGGTGGATGGCTACTATGAAACCCCACCTCCAAACCCAGAAAGAGAGTAAGGGCAAAAACCTCCCCAGCCCATAGCTGTTTCTGGACCCTTTCCTGTCCAATGAAGGGTTTATATGTCCCTCACAGATGGACAAGGAGAGTTGGTACTGATGGCAAGTCCCAATGTGAGACCTGCTCCCTGACCTTCCCACAACTAGGGGAGATCTACCCAATTCAGGAACCAAAGGAGACAATCCAGCCTACCATTATAAGTGGCCCAGTTCCCACCTGGATCAGTCATTTGCTAGGCAGAGGCTATGGAATTATTTACATGCCATCGCTGCTACTGTGAGGAACAGATCCCATGTAGGGAGACAAGATGACCTTTTGTGAGGTATTGAAAAAGGGAAGCATGGTGAATCAAGATATGCAAGACTACAGATTGAAGAGATGAAGAAGGAAATGGCTTTACTCAGGCAATGTCACATATATCACTGACTGAGTCAGTACATTTCTGAGAGAGCCCGATATAAAGTTTAGGCAGCACATCCTTTTAGATTAATTATGACTCAAAGGAATAATGCCTTCTGAGACCTGAGATGTGCACGTCCATCCTTCCCTAGCTGTGTGGTATTATCACTTAAGAGGCACAGTTTTATTCTGTGATTCCATCATTTAGACATCTTGTCCATCTCCATTTATGGATGGAGAATTTGACTACACTCAGTGGTTAAAGTATAATTTGATGAGTCCTGGAATCCTACTAATTTCTGGGTCCCCTTCCCGTATTGTCCAGGCCCCCTTCATGCATGTGCAAGTGCAGTTATGATTACAAAACAAACTGCTAAAGCCCCACCAGCTTTTTCCTCACAAATGAAGCACAGCCTCAAATCCATATTGCCCCAACCTTGTCCACTAGTGCCCACATCAGACCCCCATCCCCATTCCCTAAGCTCCCTGCCCCAACCTCCCACTCCAGCCCTCCTAACCCCCCACCTCCCAGCTCCCCCCCTTCACTCCATCCCCTTCACTCCCCAACCCCCTCCACACCTACCCAGCCCCCTCCATCCCTAGCCCCCACTCCAACCAGCCAACCTCCTCCACCACCCAGTCCTCACTCCAGCCCTTCATGATCCCCTCCACTACTACCTAGCCCCCATCAGTCCCTACCCAGTCTCCTGCCTGGGGGCTCTGGGGATGGACGGTCACATGTGCAGGTCTCTGACTCCTCCACTCACACTGGCTTCTGTGGGAACACGAACCCCAGATGGCCCAGGAAGGAGCAAGCTCTGGGCTGAGCCATGCAGGTTGTGCCAGTGCAGAAATGGCCCTCAGTGCCCAGGCATTGAAAAAATCCCCACCTGGGAGTGGGACCCACTGATGCTCTCAACGCAAATGAACTTTTCCCCAGTGGCATGTAGTGGTGCCTCCCCTACACTCATGTGGGAAGACGTGTCCAGCACCCTCATCTGGTGGCCTGGCCCTATCAGAAACTCCCACCAGCCAGCTGGTGTAGATCTGACCCCCAGCAGTGAGAGGGATCAGCTCTCTTGCCGTGAATGGTCAGTGTGGGACTGGCTAGGCTCAACAGGGAAATGGTGGTACGTGCGCAAGCCAGCATAGCGCTACAGCCCTGACTGCTGCTATCCTGGGAGCTGCTCCCATGTGATCCCCCCACTCAAAGCCAACCTGGCAGCCTCGGGCCATGCATTTTCCGCACACTGCCACTGCTCCTGGCTGCACTGCTGCTCACCCGGCTGCTCAGGGTGTCCAAGAGGCCAAAAGGGAAGCACAAGGCAGCGGAGGTTAAAGTAAGGGGGAATGCACCAAAATGCTGCATGCCACCCCATAATTCTATTTTTGGGGCCCCAAAATGCTGGCCCTTAAAAATTGTGGGCCCCAGAACAGTGTTCCAGTGTGTTCCCTCTTACTTTAGCCCCTGACTACACTAGATGTAAATGACTCAAGAAATGGAACTTCCATGAAATATTTCAGTAGAGAATTAAATGCCCTATTATGAATCAATGTTAGGAACTTTTTCCTACCATTCAGTCTAAATTTTCCTTTGATCAATTTAATTCCTCCACTACTAGTTAATTTCCTCACATCACCCTCAACAATTCCTCTCACGTTCTAGAATATATACTCTTCACTTACTTTTACAGAGCTATCCTATCCCTTCTGAGTCAGTTAGAGAAACTGAGCTAAGCATATGTGGTTCTTTTAATCTTCTTTATAAATTATTCCCTCAAGTTCTTTAATCATTTGCTCCCCCTTTTTAAAAACTTCCTACAGTTTGTTGGACTCTTTCCAGTGAAGATATGCTTAGACTACTTATGTTGGAGTGAATGACGTCCAGATGTCCCCTTTTGGAGGTCTCATGGCCCTGCTTCACACTGTTCCAGAAAAGAGTAGAGAAAAAGTCCTCCAGGCAGCCTAGAATGATCATGGGAGAGCAGCCAATCAGAAGGGCTGCTGGAGTGATCTATCAGGGCTAGAAATGTCATATAAAAGGAAGTAGCAGAACAGTCTGTTGCTACCTAAAGCAGAAAGAGGGCAGACAGGCAGGCAGGGAGGATGGATGGACAGACAGATGGAGGACAGCTCACTTGCAAGCAGCACTGAATCCAGGGAAAGCTGCCAAAGATTGAATGCTTGGCGACTAGAAAACTGGCAGAACCATGGACAGCTTAGCAAGTACAGGGTGAGCCCCTAGGCACTGAGCCCAAAATCAAGCCAGATCAGGCAGTGGTACCATGATGGGTTTTGCTGGTCTGGTTGAAAACTGAGCCCAGATGAAGGTTGCTAGAAGCACACCAACTGAAGGTACTGAATTGGGCCTTGGTTGAGCTGTTAAAGAAAGTAGTACCTCCAGAAGGGAAGTCTTGGTGTTAAGACTCCATGTCAGGGCTCTGGGAAAGAACTAGAGGCTGTATGCCCTGGAAGGGGAGACTGTGTGTGACTCAGCCAGAGCGCTAAGTTGCTGAAGACCTGCTGAAAGAATCACTGACAGGAAGGCAGATGCCACACCGTTGTAAAAACTGAAGAAAAAGAAAAGCAGGCTCACACCTGTCCAGATAGGGCATGACCACCAGACGTGAGTGCAGATGCTATTACACTACTGTTCCCAGTTCTAAGTAGCTTCATTAGCTGCTAAACCATGCCCCACTTTGGGATCTCACATCACCAATACAGATAACTGGCAGAAGTGAAAATCTGGAGTCTTTGGAATATGCAGTGATGTTGAGGGCAGAGGCTGTAAGCCCTACTTTCAATTGAAATCATGCTCTTAGAATTGAGCCCTAAGCATTTTTGTTAGACTTATATAAGGGAGTAAAATTTAGCTTGCATTGCCAAATCCAAGAGAGTATTCTGTTGTACATAGGTTCTTACACTATGCTCATTAGTGTAGTACTTAATGCGATTGTGAAAGATGTTATATGACTAATGTCTATCTCATATTTTGTTCTCATTTTTGCCTCATGGGGAGAAGTGCAAGCAGTGAAGTGTCTTGATTTGTCAGGAGTTTTAAGTTTGAGAGGGTGTAAGTTTGAGAGGTTTTTGCTAGGTATTTATGTTAGAGAAGGCAGGTTGAAAAAAATGCACCTTGTATTTGGAATAGAAAGGAGTGAGGTGAGTGATGAACTTTTATGCCTTAGGGGGCTCATTCCAAAGTATAGGAGTGATCACCAAGAAAGTTCTACTCAGATAAGCTTTACTGTTATTGGAGAAAGCTACATTATGCTGTGGCTGAAGAGCAAAGATGTTGGCCATGGTCTCCACCCCAGAGTTTTGGTGGCCTTCTAGATACCCTGGGCCTAGACCAGTCAGCATCCTGAAAATGAGGAATGAGACCTTGACATTCTATGGGAAGCCAGTATAAAAAGAAGAGAACAGGTTTGATTTGCTCACAATAACATGTGTTTCTGAGAAAACATAGTGCAACATTCTGTACTATCTGCAGGTTCTCAAATGCTGAAGTCTTCACTCCTAGTTATTTCTCATTGCTGTCCAGCAAAGGGGTGGCAAATGCATGACTACCTGTGGCCAAGTCATAGGCTGCTAGGATAGGATGGAATCTCCTAGCCTAGCCAAGATGGTAGGGCATTACCAGTGGTTAAAGTAAGCCAGAACCCACCGGAACAGAATTCCAGGACCCACTGTTTTTAGGGACTCAGCATTCTTGGCCCCCTAAAAATAGAAAATGGAGATGGAATGCTGCATCCTGGGGCCCACCATTTAAAAATAGTAGGCACTGGAATGCAGCATTCCAGCTCCATTTTCTATTTTTAGGGGCCCACCAAATGCTGGTCCCCTAAAAGTAACAGGCCCCAGAAGGCCGATCTGGTGTGTTCCGGTAGGGCAGGGAGCTTCCTCCAGGCCAAAAGGTTTTAAATCTCCTGCCTTGAGCCTGCTCTGACTGAGGATGCTCAGTCAGAGCAGGCTCCCGGGGACAGCCTCAGCCTGGGCTAGGGCAGCTCCTCATGGTGGCCAAGTAAGGGGGTTTGGGAGGGGGGTTCAGGGAAAGGTGAGACAGTCCAGTGGGGAAAAGGCACAGGGGAGGGTGTCAGCCCAGGGCAGTGGGGGAAGACGGTGTGGCATGACAGGAGGTTGGGGGACCAGTGACAAGACGGGGGGGGGGGTTCAGGAGGGAGCTGGGGAAAGGTTTGGGGAACCAGTGGTGAGATGGGGGGATGGGGGCAGTAGCTGGTATGGGGAGTGGGTGGGTGGGGGGCAGTAGCTGGGGTGGGGAGCAGGCATTTGGGGGCTGTAGCTGGGGTGGGTGAAGGGGGCTCAGACCTGTGGGAAGGGGACATGGAAATTTAGGAGGGTTCTGGGGTCCACCAATTTATACTTTAACCCCTGGGCATTACTCATGGGTGCTGCTATGTGAGAGTTTAATGTCAACAAGGAATCCAAGAGTACTCAAAATCTGGCTTGAATTAACCAATTGTGGATGTTTGCCTTCAACCAAAAGAGGCTGTATTCTGGCTGGAAACTACATCCAAATTCTAGGGGAATAACCAAATAAAGCATTTCATGAGCCATTTGTATATGAAAAGCAGAGATCAAAGTCGTGATACTCACTAATGAAAGCAACATGCATTGGGTGGAAGTCACTAGAGGTTGCTTATAACATGCCCTAACCAGCATTGTGCAGAAAGAATCAAAGTTTGTAGTATTTGGGTACTGCATCTTGGTCCAGATTTCTGATGTGGCTGGGCGTTGCTGGGTGAGCCACTTTGTGGCTCTTTGATCTTGTGGCTGACTAAGCACAAACTCAGGCTGTGGCACAGTGTAGGGCAGCCCTACATGCAGCTGCCTTTGGCCCTAAGGGGCATTCAAGTAGTCAGAGACTGATGGAGAGAGAGTGTGCCTAGCCACACTCACTAATGGTGACATAGAACTATTAAGATTGTTCTACCCCAAAGTGGGGAAGTAACTAGATAATTCAGTCACTTTGTAACAACAAAGAGTAGCTATTTTGTAGGAAACAATCCAAGTTCTAGGGTAATCCTTTTCCCATCCACAACAATTAAAATGAGATTCTAGTAAATTTTTATATACCCATACACCTAAATCAAAATACAGCATCTTATTTTCAAAAGAGATCCCATACTTTGAATATAAAGACCAGTATATTCAGTGCACGTTCACAGCATATCACACAAAGAGCTATCAAATTATGCTTTTGTTCTTGTTTCACATGTGTTTTGGCCTCTTTATTTGCATATATCCCTCAAATAAGCAGAGGAACACCTCTTTCTGAAAAAGCTGATGCATATATCTGACACCTTTTTAAATTATCACAGGTTGCTAATTGCAGCAGCATCAAGAGGTGGAAAGGATAAAGCAACATTGCAGTAATACTTTGGAGGTCCTTTATTTAAATTAGGTTGGGGGTTGTAATTTCTTAACATTTTCTCTAGGCTCAGTTTTGACATGCTAGGCCTTAGCTGCTATTAAAATATTTTGAATCCGAGTGTGGGTTGAGCAAATCAATTTTGCCATTTTTAATTTATAGAACCACACAAAAGTGCTTGGCTTTAGACACTTTTGATTCACTATAATTAAGTAATTGCTTTTGGCAGTTTTCTATTGTATACAAATCTGTGGTGTGTTCCACATAGGGATTGATGACTGGAGATGAACTGAAGTCATGGATGCATTCATTCTAAATGTGGGCTACATGTGAGTGTGGAGATGGGGTGAGAATGTATTTCTGTTTGGAAGACAGGTTACTGAATGTGTGCAACATCTAGGATTCAATAGCAATTCATAAGTATTCCATAGGGACTTAATAGGCTCCTGCAACAAATTAATTGACTCAACAGGCTCGTCAACCAGATGGGTATTGCACAGTGATTTTAGCAGGAGTGGAATGCAGAGCATCTGGCATGAGTTCTCTACTCTAGAGTGGAGTTCAGAAGAGTTGTAATCCATTATCTCTGCTCATTTCATGTTTTCAGATTATAGAGCCTTAACACATGAAAGATTCCAAGGGAACAGGATTGGGCCCCTGTAGCAGGGAGCTATGGCCGCCCTCTGAGCCTGAGCCAAAGGACTGGCCCAAACGCCCTCCCTGGCCAGAATGGGGAACTGCAAGCCTTGGGCCCCGGAAGCGGAAGGGCGGGGCCAGAACAGGAAAGGGAAGCATAAAAGCCCAGACCAGGAGCTCAGCTGGGGCTGAGCTCTTGGAGGTGAAGGAGGTACCGGCTTGCAGGGAGCCGAACCAGAGAAGGCAGACCTGAGCTCGCCAAGGGGCTGCTGACCTTTCCACCCGCCAGTCTTATGGCCCACCTAGCCTCCCTGGGCTGGGCGACTGGGAAGGGAACCCGGAGGCAGCAGACTGGGGAGGCCATTTCAAGGCCTGCAGATCCCAGAGGTAGTGACCAGCCCCAGAGCCAGGGCCAGTCCCCAGTGAGGCCGAGGACCCCCTGATTTATGGTCTGTGTGACCTGGAGGAGCTCCCTTCTGCGAAGGAAGAAACCCCCACAGTGTACAGACCCCAGGACCTTGAGGAGCTACCCCTTGCCGAGGAGACTGACGGCTGCGGACCCCAGGACCTCGAGGAATTGCCTCTCGCCAAGGAGACTGAGATGTACCTGGAGCTACCCCCACTGGATGCAGAGGGGTTCAACGGAATACCCCAGGCCTGCTACGAAGGGGATACGGAGGATGGCTACCCCCTCTGGAAGTAGGTACCTGGACCTCAGAGAGGGAGGAAGTGGCCCAGGGAGGGCTGTGAGTTAGGGATCCCCTGTGCCAGCGTCTTGCAGTTGGGGACCCTGCTGGCCCAGTGACTCCCCTCACAGTCACTGGTAGGGCCCTGGGCTGAGATGCAGTGGAGCAGGTGGACCTGCGTCACCCTCCCCAACCCCTCACCTGTTTGCCCTGACAAAAGGAAACCCTACAGTGATCCCTATCCACCCGAGTTGTGCTTGCCCGCCCCGCCTGGGGGCCGGGGCTCCAGACTTTGTGCTTGCCCGCCCCGCCTGGGGGCCGGGGCTCCAGACTTTGTGCTTGCCCGCCCCGCCTGGGGGCCGGGGCGCATAGACTTGGGACAGGCTTTCGCAGCTAGGGGGCCAAGCCAGAGACCTGTGTTCACAACCAGGAGGGGCACCCCGCCAGCTAACTCTCCCATGCTCCACCAGCAGGAGGCGCCCTCCCGACCGGCCAGTGGCCTCGATCACTTACAGCCCCAAATGTGTCTTTACAAATAAATCTTAATACAGGAATTATGGATCCATTCAAGAGTCCACAATGGATTGAGCCAGTGGCGCTTCCATTGCTCTTCACAGGCTGAAACTTCTTGCTTTGTTTTTATTGTTAATGAAATAAAGGAAAATAAATAGAAAGGGCTGTGACAGATACTAAAAAAGGCAAGGCAAGTACAGAGGCCCAGATAGTCTCCTCTACACCTGTGCACAGAAGGGATTCTACATACATGGATGATCCCTGTTCCACACATAAAAGAGTTGGGGGTGGTCTGTCACTATATGGCCCCATGGCCTTTCAATCCTACAGATACATCTCCATGCAGTTCAGCATCCAGTCTGGGGTAAGGCCTGAAGACTCGGCATCTAGGAAGATATATCTCCCTGCTCTAGTCCCACATGTTAAGACATTACAACTCCTACGTTTATTCCTTCACCAGGTTCCTGGGACAATTGCAATTGGGGGGAAGCCCTGCGAGTCGAATCACAGTTCTATGCTGCCAAGAAGGAAGGTTTCCACAGGCTGCAGTCTGTGGGGAAACATAGGGCCTCCCCACATATAGCATTGATCTTTCTATTCCCCCTCTGCATTTCCACGGATCCTAGCATATTGGCAGACTTTTCTCCAGGTGCATGTGTGTGGGTGATGTGCAGAGTGGGGATTGTATATGCACTTACCTTACTAGCCCCTTCCTGTGGAGTTTTCCCCATAAAGAGGAAATGATCTAGGGGTAAAGGGTGGGTGCATTGCATCTTTAGATCATCCATGTTTACTAAAGGGTTACATAGGATTCATGTGTGAATTTTTATACTGCCATACTTTAGGGCAACAGGAGTGTAGGACAGCACAAACCTTAATTCTGAATTTAGCCAGCTTGTGTTAAAACTTTAAGCATAATTTCTTCTGCATTATTTACAAAAATGTTACTATTCATTTCACCATGATGGCACTTACAGATCAGTTGTTTGTTTATCAGAGAAAAAATGTTAGTTTTATTTGCAGGGGGGAAGAAAATAATCTTTCTATATCTGGCTCCTTAATTCCAAGTTTTATATAAAAGAAAATTCTTTCCAAGAGAACAGCAAAAGAAAGGCATCTTTCCTTCTCAGCAAAGTTCTCTCACTCTGTGTAATTAAATTTATTCTATTTAAAGTAAATCCTGTCTTGTCTATTCTTCTTTTGCTGAGGTAGCCTGTGTTTGGCAAGACTCAAATTTAAATAGCTTCTTTCAGAACAAGGACAAATTGTTTCCCCAAGTATAAAAGGATAGTATAAAAGATTATATGTCATGACTTCAAGGATTTCAATGCAAGGACTAGCTGGAGTAAGGCTAGCAGGATCAAATTAAAGTTGCCTTAATTTATTTAAGGCCATAACCCTCTGACCTTGTTCACAAGGAGCATAAACAGTGCTATGTGTTTCAGGGGAACTACTCACAGTAAGCAAGCTGGGAAAAATAGGGCCATCAATAATGCCTAGCAGTGGCTGTTCTGTGATTTTGTTAATCAAACAAAAATCACATAAAAGGAGACTTGCAACTATCTCTGAAGTTGTCTGAGAAGCTTTGGATCAAATTGGACCCTGACTTTCACGCCATGCTCCTAGTTAATTTTAGTTATGGTAGTTTTGATTTCAGTGAGAGTGTCTGGAATTCACATCAGGATCCAGGTTCTCCCACTAAAAACAAAATTGTGCCTTACGCAAACCAGGAAGTTAGATATGTTTGACTGGGGAATAGAGCTATCAAAGCAGATTCACTCAAGGACTTGTCTACATTAAAAAATTTTGATCATTTAACAATGCCACTATAGTAATAGAGAAATCTTCTACCTCCTACAAGTTGGATGGATTTATACTGCTTAAAAATGCTTGTACTGGTACAGTTTATTTAAATTCAGGATGTGAAATAAGCTATACAGATATAAGGCCTGTCTGTTCTGGTAAAACTGCATCCACACTAGGGTTTATGAATCCTGTACAAGGGAAAAACTCTGAGAAATCACATTGCTAATCAGCATTCTTAAACCAGTATTAAAAAAAAAAAAATGAAAACTAGTCTAATGTAGACCAGGCCTTACTCATTTTGGCCAAGAAGAATGCTGATGTTTAGAGAAAAGTGCCAGGCTCTGCAGTCATCGCATAATAAGTGTTATTCTTAGAGAGACATGTCATGTAGTTGGCACATATATAAGGATTTCTATCTCATGTTTCTTCCATATGTTACTGGTCACACATGCTTGGCAACGCTAAAAATCTTCCCTTGTTTTTGTGCAACCAAGCAAAAGGTTGTTTTGGGCCTAATCTATTGCTGAAACTTTTCTGCATTAATCTAGGTGACTTTGTTGAACCTTTCGGAATGCTTTACTCACCACAATTGTGTAATTAATTTTGCCCTGATTCTGTCTCTTTAATACCCAAATCTTGCCCTACTAGTTTAATGCAAAGTGGACACTTTTGTCCTCCGTCCCTCCTTCTTTTCCCTTCCCCTAATAATATTCAGAAGAGCTTCTGACTAAAGCTGGCCAAAACTCAGAATTTCTGGTTTGCAAGAGCTATCAACATTTTGAAATTTCCTATGAACTACACATTTTGTCTTCTTCCTCCACTCCCCGCCCCAGATCATCTTATGGTGTTCCCAAATGGAGAAGCATTCTCAGAATGAAATTGGTATGACTTTTTGTCCATTTTACTATTATGAACCACAGAGTAACCATGAAACTGATAAGATCATGTCAATTTTTCTCAGTAACTGCCAAGGCTGTCTGTGGCAGCCCACCAGGTGTATTGCCCCAGGCCAGGTACTTCTAGGCTTCCAGATACCTGGACAGCCCTGGGCTGCCTGGCTTTAAGCAACTGGTTCATAGAATGAAAAAGGGGTATAGTGAGTGATCACGTAATTAACATAGTATAATGCATATGAACAAGAGGTCTGAATTAGAGTTGCTCAAGCAACTGTGTGTGTGTGTGTGTGTGTGTGTGTGTGAGAGAGAGAGAGAGAGAGATTTCCTGTTTTGTTTTGTTTTTTAAAAAAGAAAAATCATGGAAAAACAAATTCCATCATATGGCTATAAATATGCTATCTATGTCATCAGCAGGATTGGAACCTTTAAAACTACCAAAGACATCTGCTATTTGAGCTAATAGAATAATGGATACCATTAGTAGGTTGCCATGCTCCTTTAGCATTGGTTCACACACAGAAGGACACACACCCTTAGCAAATACAGTATTTGTGAAACCTACCAGCAGATACCAGTTGTGAAACACAGGGATCTTGGGCTCCATTCCATGCTGTGGAAAGGAGTGTTCTTTAGTGGGAACACCACGCTTCTGCAAAGCTTCTTCCACCTCATGTGACCACTTTCGCCTCTCTGCTCTCTAGCCTGTCCCTGTCTCAGTTCTGTCTCTTGCCCACCCTGACTCCCTGCCTCAGCCCCATTATCTGCTTACTCAGCCTCGGTGTACTCACCGCAGGCTTCTCAGTCTCCTTGCCCAGTTTCTCCAGCTCCTCAGCCAATGCCTCTCTCCCTGAACCTGGCTTCCAGTTGCACCCTTATTTCTCCCTGCCCATCTATGAGTCTCCTCATCCAATCTCAGTGTTTCTCCATTCTTTCTCCTTGTTGCAGTTTCCCTGCTCAGCTAGCCCCAGTTTTAGCTATACCCTGCACCCGAGCTCTTCATCTTTTTCTCCCTTGTCCCCACCTCCACACCCACTAGCCATCTGTTTTGAGTAATAGCAGTAAGTTTAAAGAATCCAAAGTATATTAACAATATAAGAAGAAAGTCAATTTAACATATATCAAAGTTACTTTGACAGTTCTTTTGCTTTCTTAGCACTTGTTCTGTCACATCTGTTATAGAATTCTCAACACAAGAAATAAACAAGCTTGCAACCACTACAATTTCAAGGAAAAAATGTTTATAGCTCTCTCATATCTCTACTATCCATTTTGATTTCTGACATAAGAAGACTGGCTGCAGAATGTATGTTTGCAAAACTGAATATTTTGAAAAATTGATGACCACATGCCAAACCATGAATGCTAAGAAATACTTCAACCAGATTGTCTTGTGAATTATAAAGGTACTCTTTAAGTTTACTTCAGTCTAACTGCAGGATACTGTCAAACTTGTACAAGCCTACTAAGCAGAAAGCAAACATAGGTCTGAAGGGAATCTTGAGTTTTAGGATGCTTTAAGAATAAAATATTTTTTTTTAAACTACTCCAGATGAAGTTACCTCAGTAACTAATCAAGAATTGTGTTCCATGTTCATTTACAAACTTCAACTCTGTTCTCAAGTTTCAGCATCTGCTTAAATTTAAGTGCTGCACCTTTTTACACAAATAATCCCTAATGTAGGGAAGGCGAATTTAGCATGTAGGAACAGGACTAGTCACTTTATCTTCTTTATTATTTGGAAAGTGTTTGGGAGAAGTACAATGCTGTAGTTCAAACACCACATCAGATCTGTGCTTATCTCTGAACTCAGCTACAGACTTCCTGGATGACCTCATGAATGGTCACCACGTTTGCTTAGGCTATGTCTACACTAGGAAAAGTAAGTTTGAATTTGTCAATTTTAACTAATAAATTTCAAATTTCATTTGAACAAAACTCAAACTTACCAGTTCAAATTAAAAAAAGTGGACTAATTCAACTTAATGTTAAGTCAAATTAGTCTGCTTTGTTAATTTGAACTAACTGCCCTTAATTTGAGTGTATTAAGTCTGAACTAAGAGTTAATCCTAGTCTACACCATCCTTAGTTCAAAATAACCAGCAGGTTTTACTAATTCGAACTAAACTTTCATTAGTTCAAGTTAAGGAATTCCTTAATTTGAACTAATGAAAGACTAGTGTAGACTGGTACTAAGTTAGTTCAAATTAAGGAGGCTTAATTCAAACTAACTTGCAAGTGTAGGCATACCCTTAGTGCTTCAGTTGCCTTTTCGTAAAAGATGATGGTAATGCATCCCTACTGCACAGGGTGTTACAAGGACAGATTCATTATTAATTTGCTCTCCGATGCTTCTAGGAGCCCTAGTCACAGACTAGAACTCCATCGTGCTAAGTGCTGTACAACAGAATAAAAAGACAGTGCCAGCCCCAAAGTGCTTATAGACTAAATAGATCAGACAGAAACCGAGCAAGGAAAAGGCTATAACACAAAGGCACAAGGAATAATGATGGCAGCTGACATGTTAAGTTCCTTAATTTTGAGTAGGGGAGGCCAAACCAGAAGGCAGACGGGAAACAGAAGTGCAGAGGGAAAACAGTTCAGTTAAAACTGGAGAAAGTTCTCCAAAAGAGGCCCCTGGTTTGTCTGCTTCAGCCCCACCTGTTGGAGAGTGAGGATCTTAGATCCTATGGTGAGGTAGGCCATGTAAAATACACACCATATTTACTATGTTTTAAACAAAAGAGGGAGGATTTCAAACTGTTTCCACTCACATAAGGCTAAGTTCATAGGTTGCTTTTACCAGTGTTGTTGGTGTCAGAGTCCCCTAGGATGGGAGCACTGCCTGCGAATGGGAGTACAGTGGCCAAAAGTCACTGAAAACACCATTTAGAATAAAACTGGAGGTGTCACTGTAAGACCCAAACACAGCAGTGCTGGTTAAGAAAGGCATATTGACAAGGCATCCCTGAAACTTGCTAAAGTAGCAGCTGTTGTCTGAAAGACCTCCCATCTAGAGCCCTGCATGGATACAAATATGTGGATCCGTATCCGATCTACATCTGCAAGAAATGATCTGTGAATATCCGTGTTGTATCTGCAGATGTGGATATAATGTGGATATCCGCATATTTGCAGGGCTCTATTCTCATCTGCAGCATTTCCACAGGGTGCCAAGCAAATTAAAGAGAGGGTGCCCTCCACTTTCTGCAGAAATAGGGTGACCAAGTAGCAAGTGTAAAAAATGAAGATGGAGGGCTGAGGTGTAGTAGGCACTTATATAAGAAAAAGCCCCCAAGATCAGCACTAATCTATAAAATTGGAACATCTGGTCATCCTAACAAGAAACACTGGTTACTGAACCAAGAGAAAGCTCCCCCAGACACAGATGCAATGGGCTTGGCTGATGCGGCTGTATTTTATGGTCGTCTAAGCCAGTTGTGTTGAGCTGGCCTCTCCAGTAAGTCTCATGGGATGTTTCATGACTATACAATAGAGCCTGCAGAGCCCTCAGATCTCTCCCACAAACACTCATGTGATAAGTCTCTAAAAGTGCCGCAAGATTTCTTGTTTGTTTTGTTCAACCATGTGGTTATTAATGCACCATGCTGCAACTGATAGCACACAGCGGACTTCTGTGACCATGTGGCACCCCATTGATTCAGGACTAAGAGTTGTGGGCAAAGCATTTTAGAGAAAACTCTGGTTCCAACCTTGTGACATGGATTTGTAGACAATGCTCAGCTTCCACTGCGGTCTGTCAGAGAGAAAGCTAGTGCACTAAACAGATATTGGCATCAGAATATTGTATTTCAATACACATGCCATGTTTTAGTGGAATTTATTTTACAATATATTTGGAAACCTTTTTTTTATGGCAATTCGGTATCATTGCACTCAGGGTTGAAGCCACTTGGTAGAGATCCTGGAAGCTCTTTTATATCACAGCAGACCACGGCACATTCAAAACTCTGTCTATCATTTGGATGTTGCTATAGCAATAGCCTAGTTCTGGCTGGAAGGAAGTAGTTTACTTGTGCCTGCATACCCTGAACTATGAGCTTGCTTTCTCCCATTGAACTAGAATAAACTGTCATTTGTAAATTGAGGTACGAAACAACACTGGAAAAGTGGAAAGCTGTTTAAAAGATACCTACCCCCCAAATTCACTTCAAAGCCTTCTATTTGCTTATTTTCACCTACATAAAATGGTATTTCTTTTAATGGATTAATTGTGATTATTTCCAATTCTTTTGTTGCTGAACTAGAGTCTATATTAAGAAAAGCAATTTTACAGCATTTGTACCAATTAAGCACTTTTCCAGAATTGCTATAAATAAAGATGCCATTTCATGGTACTTACCAGCTCTCAAGCTTGTTGGAAGGAGAGTGCAGCTTCATGGATCCCTAGTAATTACAAATGATCTCCAGATGGTACAATGACAGGCCAAATTGATTTTTTTTTTTTTTTAAGAACATAATGCTTATCTTCTCAGTCACAAATGAGCAAGTATTTCTAAGGTTTCTGAGGCTTCCCAGGGGGTTCTTTTTCTTTTGCTTCATTTGGACTCTGGGTCAGAGGAAGATTTGTGGGCAACTGAAGCCTGAGGTCAGACCACTGACAGGGTCCGACAGTGAATAAGACCACTCAGGTTGTACAGGCTGTTTCTTTAGGACAAGATAGTCTACATGCCCCAGCTGTCAAAACTGTCCAAGCATCAGGACAATAAGCTGGTAAAGTGCCAGCTTTCCAGTGCCAAGAGAAAGATAGTGATTGAAATGGTGTGCCCATCATCATTATTCAGTAAAGTTTCTGCAGGACAACTTATGCTCACTGGCACTTCTGCAATCTCAGCATTTTCAGATTCTATCAGAGGCCCCAAGGCAGCTCCCATTGCATTTAATAAATTTGTTCAAGTACAACTTACAGCAGTGTAGAAATAATTCTCTTGCTGATGCCCAAAAAGGAATATAATCTAGAGTCCTCTTTCCAGCTCTGCAGAGCCCACACAGCCAACAGGCAGACTTATTTGTCAATAATTCAGGATGTAAGTGGGAGAAGGATAGATTTGCTGAATAAGATCCTGCCATTTTTTTTACGCTGTCTTTTTCAAAGTAGAAACACTTTAAAGTTTCAAGAACAAAACTGACTCTGTCTCACTGCATATCTAGTATGTTTTTCAGTGTACATTTTACAACAAATGAAAATAGGAATAGTAGATACCACAGAGGAACAACGCCAATTTTATTTTTTTCCAAAGAAAAAAGATAGTGCTGAATAATGTTAGTAATTAAATCCCAATTTGCTTGAGAAAGCTACACCTTGTTTAGGTTAATAGGCTGGGGAAGGCCAAGGCTTATATGTCATTGGAGATAATTTTTTCCAAGGCTGGTTTAGCAGGTCAGCAGCATATCTGTTTATGCTGTGATTGGAGTGTCTTCCCAGCAGAAGGAGAACAGCTTTAATTTAATAAAACTACTTCTACCATTTTCAGAATGAAGTAGGAGACATCAAAAATTCTAGACAGCCTAAAACAGCAAGGGCTAAGTGTGCACCCTTCCTCTCCATCCTCAAAATTTTCCACTTGCCCACAGTGTAGGGTGATTAGATAGCAAGCATGAAACATCAGGACAGGGTAATAGGTGTCTGTATTAGACAAAGCCCAAAATATCAGTGCTGTGTCTATATAATGGGGACACCTGGTCACCCCGCCACAGTGTCATACAGAGTATTTCAAGGGTTTTCCTGTTCCCTTTCCAAAAAGACAGCACTAGTGTTTTTATGAAGATGGTGCTAACAGAAAGCAGCAGTACTTTGTGCACGTAAGTCATGAAGGGAGTGCGTTGCTAAAAGCAGAGATGAGGACCTAAGAGTGAAAATGCTGAGCATGTGATGAACTTCATGCTAGTACTGCCATAGATGAAAGTAGGGATGCATGAGCAAAGCTAGTTATATGCTTCAGTGTTTGCAGGACTGGACACCTAGACCATTTTCTGTTATTTATTTCTTTTTAATTTTGTTCCTGAAACTAAGCAAAGACATTATTGCTCACTCATAACTGGTTCTGCCAATGTGGGTGTTTCAAAATTCAGCCATTGTGCCTGTAGCCTTATTCAAATAGTGTGCTTACAATTTTCAAAAATATAAGAAATTTAGTTTTTCCATTTCCCACTAACTCAGCTCTGACCAGAAAACTTTGGTTCAAACTTTAACAAAAGTCTTCAGGTAGAGACATGGATGGAAAAAATCTCATCCCAAAGGGGGAACATTTCTGAAAACTACAAACCCGTGAACAACAGAGCTTATAATGGAAGTAGCTTTGCAACCTTAAAAAAATGTAATCTTCCACCTTCCCTATACCACTTTCATTCATAGACTGATCCTGCAAGCTGCTGTGTGTGGGAGGACCCGACTGCCTGTGTGGAGATTCAGTCATGTCAGTGGGAGCAGTTTGCAAGACTAAGGCTTTCCATCGCAAACTCAACAGTCTCTGAACAATAGGTTACACAATGGGGTATCACTCCTGCCTGGGGTTCCAAGGAGTACAGCAATCATGTAACTATGAAATAGAGGCATGACTGTCAATTAAAGCAGATGCCAAACAGAGCACATATTGTATCCTATTCTAGGGATCTTTTGCATCACTAAGCTCTTCATCCTCTGTCTCCACTTCCTTGCCTCATACAGTTAACTTATAGTATAATTATCAGGAAGAAGTTTATTAATGCGAATGTGATGCATGCTAGACTTATATGCTTAATCGCATGCATCTAAGTCAAATCATTTACCTGCTTTGTTTGCTTTATTATTATTTATTTTGCTTGTTAGAGTGCCTGGGCAAAGAACTATCTGCCTATGTACCTACAGAATGTCACACATTAATAGTGCTATGTTACTGTTCTGTTCAGGTTCTTGTACTACACCAGTTACTCTGTCATTTGACTGGAAATAGGTCAGTCATCTGTTGGCCCTGATAATCTCTTCATTTCCCTATTCTTCAACAGGCCATTCATCAGATTTTAAGCCAGACAGGTCTCCTTTTGTAATGTTTGTCACACATCTAGTACAGAGAGAAAACCAGATGTGGTTTTGTCTGGTGTCAGACCATTTTGAAGAAGATGTTACCACACCCCACTGGCATGATGTTGCATGTGCAGCATGATCTTGCAAACCGCATGTGTGCGAGGTCATGCCAGTGAGGGTGGCCCCATACTGCTCCCAGAAGTACCGGGATATCCAGTGTCCATGAATGGTCACTCTATCCAGCCTCTCTCAGGTTCTGTGACTTAGTCATTATCCTTCTAACTGAGGAGCCTGATCTCTGAAGGCCATTGGAAACCCTCCTAAACTGGCTCAGTTTTTAATGAAATCATCTACAGGTTTTTCTTATTCTGCCCTTCCCACCTCTTGCTCCTGTGTGACACACTGCACTCCTCATAGAATCATAGAATCCTAGGCTTGGAAGGGACCTCATAGGTCATCTAGTCCAACCCCCTGCCAGAGGCAGGACCACTCCCACTAAGCCATCCCAGTCATGATATCCTTTATAGGGTAATTGTGCATGGCTTAATGCAAAGTATGTCATGCAAGATATTTTTGGAGTGCTCATGACAATGATGAACATTGTTGTTATGGTAATATGTTTTTTGCTATGCAGGGGCATCACTGTCACTGGGTCCCTGGGGCATAAGCCCTGTGTGTCTCTGACCCTGCTCCTAGTTGTATGGCTGGCTGGCAGCAGTAGGGGCTGGATCTGGGGTGGGGCTGCCTGCTGCTGGGCGGTAGCGGCTGGGGCCAGATTGGGCCCAAGCCAGCTCGAGGGGGGGCATGGATTGGGTCCAGTGCAGTAGGAGGGTGGGATGGGACAAGGGGAGGGCAAGCCCAGGCCGAGTCCTGCATATTTCTCTGGGGCAGCAACGCCCCTGTTGCTATGTTATGTGTATGGTTATAGGGCTTTACTATGCTATATGCCCAAAGATGTGTCTCAGGCTTGAGACAGATCCAGGCACAGCTCCCTGAGTGGAGAGCAATTTGCAACTCACTAAAGCATGCATAAAACAAACCCAGCTCTGCAACTTCTATGAACAAAACACCTCTCACTCCTTTCCCATACCCACCTTGAACTCATTAAAAGGTAGTGCTGACTGACTTAGGACAGGGATGAACCCATATAAGGACACTGTCATCTGACTCTGAAGTGGGATGTGAAACTTCAATAGGGAGAAGGAACATTTTAAAAAGGGGAGACATTTTGTCTCTCTTTTCCACTGCCATCTCCCCTATGAATGACACCAAGAAATTGAGTTGCTGACCCAGAGGGAGAGCTTGGCTAGAAAGAAATCCAGTCAAGCTTGGTGAGACTCATCTGAGTGTTTCTGAAAGTGTTAAGCTCAGTTTAGGATGCATTTGGCTTTTGTTTATTTTGACTAAATCTGACTTGCTTTCTTCTGATTTATGATCACTTAAAATCCCTTTGTAATTTAATAAACGTTTTATTTTACTGAAAACAATGCATTTGGTTTAAAGAGTATCAGAGACTACATTTGAAAGGGCAAGTCTAGTGCATATCAATTTTTTGATAAACTGATGAACACGTAAGCATGCAGTGTTCAGTGGGCAGCACTGAGCATTGTAGGGTTGCATCCAGTCCTGGGGTGTTGACTGGGGTCATACCAGTGCATAATCCCATGGGTGGCTGTCTAGAGACACTCGCTCATTGAGCTGAGGAGCAACTTGTTTTCTGGGGGCTGTGAGTGAGCTGCCCAGGAAGGGCATTCATGCAGCAAAGCAGAATAAGACAGGCCTCAGGAGTGGAGGGATTGGGGTGAGACAGCGATTCACCAGTTTAGATTGCAATAGGGCAGTGGTTCCCAACTGGTGTGCCGCCACACACTGGTGTGCTGCAGCAACTCCTCTGGTGTGCTGCGAGAAAATTCGTGGAGCTGCAGCCACTGGGAGCACCCCTGCTTGCGGGGGGTTCACCAGAGCTGGATCCCCAGTGGGGGCTGCATATGGCCCTGGGAGGGGAATTCACCGGAGGCAGAACTGTGGTGGCAGCCCCATGGAGGGTCATCCCTAAGAGGCTGCATGGCCCTGGGTGAATTGCCCTTTGCAGGGCCCCACTCAGCCCCTCACCCCCAGCAGTGGGGGGGCAGGGCCAGCCAGCCCAGGGGAGGGGCAGGCTCCTGTGCCCACTGTCCCATGCTGGGAACTGGGTGAGCCAGCAAAAAGCAGCACCCGGCTTAGCACTCCTGACTCCCTCCCCCCCCAGACGTGCTGCTTTCAGCTCTGTGGGGAGGGGGCAGGAGGCAGCGTGGGACCCGTAACGCTACCCCCCCGGACAGTGTTTCCTCCCACTCCCTCCCTGCTGCTTCAGCACAGAGCCGAAAGCAGAACGCTTGGTTGGGGGAGCCACAAGTGCTGAGCCAGGCACTGCTTTTTGCTGGCTTGCCCAGTTCCCAGCACGGGACAGCTGGCACAGGAACCTGCCCCTCTCCTGGGCTGGCTGGCCCCGCTCCCCACAGCTAGAAGATTCGCTCAGGGCCCTGCAGCACCCCAGGGATGGCCCTGGCCCCGAGACAGAGTCCAAGCCACAGGTGGCAGCACCACGCAGCCCCAGCTGGGGGGTTCCCTGAGTTGGAGCCCTGGCCCAGGCAGCGGCCCCGAAACAGGGTGCTGGGGCTCATGAATATTCATATATTGATTTGAGTATTCATGAATTTGTCATGCCAGTGTGCTGCGGCATATCTGAAGACCTAAGGGTGAGCCGCAACAGAGAAAAGGTTGGAAACCACTGTAATAGGGGAACATCACACCCTGACATAATGGTGTTCCTTCACTCAGGGCTAGCCCAAGGGTTTTTGGTGCCCATGGTGAATCAAGACTTTGGCATCCCCATCAGAGGGCACTACTTTCATTTATAAAGAGAACACTAATATATATTTTTAAATAAAGAAAAAAATATTCACATCCATTGCCCCTTAAAGCCTGGAGACCTAGGCAACTGTCTATTTAACCTATATGGTTGGGCTGGCCCTGCCTTCACCCAAGCATTGTCCATTGATATCACTCACAATAGGTCCTGCATAGGGGCTGTACTGCCAGGAGACGGGCACATTCTTCTGCAGCGCAGTCATTCCCTGTCAGCCCATGGAGTGAGGCTTGTTCTGAAGATCCAACTCTATTCTCCCACACGATAGCACAAACCACTAACTACATCCCCTAACATCACTTTTGAACATGATTCTTTAATAAGCACCCTGAGTGTAGGTTGCAGAGTCTAATAAGAAAGATGTCCTAATCTCTGTTCCAAACAATTTGCAAACCAAGGGCTAGACTGTGGCTGCAAGCTACCTCTGGCAGCAAGGGCGTCATGCAGAGGCAGTAGCTCCTGAAGATACACTGACTGCCACAGGAAGAATGCCTGTGGGAGCACAAAGCAGCTGCTGTTGCAGCTACATGTTTTTGTAGCATAAATCATACACTCTGCACCAAGCTTTTTGGTGAGCCAGTTCTGCAGCCAGAGGGGAATGTAGCACCATTGTTAGTCTTTCTGCATCATCAGTACAGTGACCACAACTCTGCCCAAACACACAAGGGGTGGAAGGATGGCAGGGCACCTTGTGCCTTCCCTCTTTCTGCATCTGGGCAGACTTCCTCAAATCTGACCAGCTAATGGCGGTTGTTCCAGGAGCTACAATGACACTTGTAGGGGCAAAACTGATTGCCACTGTTAGTGGGGAAAGAAGGAAGATACATGTAGTTGCAGGTCTAATTAACTGTACCTTGAAAAGTTACCATTGAACTATCCTGATGTTTACATGCCAGTGAAACGCAAACTTTGCTGCTTTTTGTTTTCAAGGCAGCATGGAAGAGACCAGGAGGCTCATCAACCAACCCAAATGTTTCAAGGTAAAACTTGTGCCAGGCACCGTCAGACCACAACCAAAATGGATCTGCTACATCTAGACAAGGCAGGAGTCTTGTTACCTCCCTTGCCCCATGCTGGCAGTTCTGTCAATGCTCAAGATATATGACACCCTTAGAATGTGTAAAGATTTCAAAATAAATAAGAACTGGAGTTTGGAAAAGTTAAATATTTTCACAATTCTCCCACTTCTTTTGTTCCCATCCCCAACCACTGTTATAATTTTCTGTCCAGTGCCACTAAATCCAGAATTAGGTGCAGAATATACACTTCATCACACTGAACATTGTTTCCTTAGATGAGAGTCAAAGGTTTTGCAAAACTGATCTATGAGAGCTTGCTTGCAAATGTAAGTAGAGGTAAAACCGCAATTCATACAGTATAACAATACATAAGGGATGACACCAATATATCACCATTTTCCTTTTGGGTTCTCTATTGTCACACGCCTTGTTCCAGAAGCCTATGAACAATATTTCAAATGGATTGCCAGAATAGTGGTATCATCATACCATTAAAATAACTGGAAAAAGATAAGTGAAGAGTGAACAGCTGAAGAGGCATACTTTGTGGTCACTGATGGGGCATTTTTAGATACAATAGGAGAATTCATCCTTAGCCAGGTAAAAAAAATGCTGAATATTTGATGCAACCAAGAATTACTTTTTAAAAAATCTAATGAGACCCATAGACTCTGACTGCAAAAATGCAGCACAAACTGTATGACTGCACCAGACAGGAAAGCCTGGAAAAATTATAACGGCTCCAAGGGCTTGTTTATGTGCCAGAGTTGTGTGACTTTAACAATGCCGGTATAGATAAAGCAGTACAAACCCCTTGCCTAGATGGAGGTACACTAGTAGAAAGGGGCCTTATGCTGGTGTTGCTTATTCTTGTTTCCATATAGGAGAAAGTGACAGATGTACAAAGGCACCTTTATACGGGTATAACTGTCCACACTAGGGGTTTGTACTCCTTTAACTATTTCAGTAAGAAGAAAAACCCACATACCTAACCACCAAAATACAGCATTTACATCTTTTACTGGGATTTCTCCTGAGGCAGTCCCAATTTTCTAGCCATTATCCCATTCCCATAACACTTAGCCAGGCAGCTAAGAGTGGATGCTAATTGGTTGAATTTAAAATCTCCATTACCAGCTGAGAGATGTAACTGGATTCTGATCATCTGTGTTTTTTCTCAGCCTGCTCAGAAGAGGCTAGAGACTGCATTCCCTCTGTGGGCACCAGAAAAACTGCAATTAGCTGCTGACATATAAAGGGACTGGGGAATGTTAGGTCAGACTTAGACAACAAAAACTGAAATCCACTAATAAGAAGGACCTGCTCCACAACTGCCCTTTGTATAAAAACTGAAGATGGTAATGCTGAAAGACAGATATGTAACCCTGCAACTTTGGGGACCAGACTACGTTATATTTATGACTGTTCTGCCTCTCCCACTAGACTAGAGATTGCATTCTACGTGATGTGGGACAGTTAGCACAGCTCATCCAGGAACTACAGACAGTTGAGAGATGACAATTACAGACCTTGGGATTGTAAACAGCTTCAGGGAAGTACTATCCCCTGGGACCTTTGCATATACTGGTTCAAACCAGAGCAAGAGGCCAAGGAGACAGGAGAAGGCTTTGTAGTATAAAAGGATAATCTTGAACTGAGAGAGGGCTTTCCATTTGGATTCAGAAAATTGATCTGACCTTTGGTCCAAGGGAGGAACTAACCGTTATGAGGTGTTGGAAGAACTGGAACCTGTAGGGTCCTCAGAGGAGTGATGGGCAACTTCTGGTACTTTTAGTATGCACTGAGATCTTGTTTATTGTCATGTTTTCTCTGCGTCCTTTTGTCCTTAAATAAATGTATTCTGCTTTGGAAGAGCTGTTTGGGTCACTGATAAATCACCTTCATTGTCTTTGGAGGGAAACTAAGGACCAGACACTGATTGCTAGTCAGACATACCTGGGGACTCCTGCCTAAAATGCCAGTCAGAAGAGAGGGGGTTGTGGGTCTGTGCCCAGACAGAAAAGATAGCATCTTGAGGCATGTTTCTGGGGCAGACCATTGGGGGGCGGGGAGGGGCAGGGAGCCCCAGGTGCAGTCACTTGAAACTGACATTGTGTATCATTTAGTTCTGAAAATGAATATGAATCATTTAAAACCATACAATAAAGGTGGTAAATTTGTGTGGTCAACAGCTGGTAAAAAGACATTTCATATTTCAAGTTAGAGTGCATTCTTCAGTTCCACTCCTAACAGTATGTTGCCAAGGAGGATTTTTCAGGAACTAATGAAACCTCCCTGATGTAAGTATGGCTGGTACAAAAATGCCATGTTCTAATGAATAAAAAAATGCATTATGGTACTGCTTGCCAAAACCCGGGAGCCAGGTTGCCATGGTGACAGGGGTTTGTAGCCTGGCTCCTTGCTCTGCTGGGGAAATACAGTAAAATAGTGCCCTCTGATGACTAAAAATATAATTGCTGGCACTTAGCTGGGAGCCAGTTTTGTAGAGCCCTGTATTACGTGGCTTACTTTGCTAGGCCTTGGAACACTTTGATGGGGTATGCCCACCATCCAGCACTCGACAGGGTTATTGAGGGCCTTATGTCAATTAGATTACCTGGAAGTACTGGAGAGAAAGAAGGTAGGGGACTGAGATGAGAGAAGCACAAGTGGGGAAGGGCTGGATCTGCACTATAAAACCAGGAATCTCAGCTTGAAACGGGTTGCAGGAGACTGGGTCTGCAGCTGCTTCCTGTGAGGAAGTCCCAAGGGAGAATAAACCCTGGGATCCTACTCTGAGGTGAGGCTTCTGGCAAGAGGCAAGGAGGGGTGAAGAAGTTAAGTGGAGTGAACCATACTCCTCTGGTGAACCAGGACAGAGATAGGGAGGTTTGCTAGAAGAAGCCCAGGGAAACTACAATAGGGATGATGATGATGATGGAGGACCTGGATGGCTGGTAATAGGGTCCCAGGGATAGAACCTGGTGTAACAGATGGACTTAGATTCCCTGCCAGCCAGTGAGATAGAGGTGCGGAGTCAGAGGAGTGCCTGACCATCATCTCGCAATGGCACTTGGACATTGGTCCTGTGGTCCTTTGCAACCCCGGAAGAGTTAGATTAAATGGTGATGTGGGTGGAGGGCCAGGTTACCAGAAGAAAAGGCTATTCTAAAGCAAGCAATGAGCAGCAAGGGGGAACCTGATGCGGTGAAAGCTTCATTCCCTGACAGATGTGGAAAGGCACACTATTGGTGAGTGGGGACCCCATTACACAAACATTTGGTCTGAAAACACTCATGCATCTTGCATCTCTGCCAAGAATAGCCCCGTTAACTTAATCAAACATAATTATGTATTGTTAAGTAATGAGTTTCCTAAAAAGTGCCAAACTTCATGTTCTGCTTTGTGAAAGCAGCTAAGCAAGTGATACTTTTATGTAGAAAGTACAGCAATTAGTGCAATTTACAACTAGCGTCACTTTTGTTTAGACATAATTTCTTTCCTGGGGAAAGTCAGTTATGCTCTCTCAAGAGCAATCTGCAATAAAAGCTCTCAGACCTAGATTCTCCACACTGATACATTCTTAATTGCACTGAAAAGGTAACTATTTATGTATCCAGTTACAGTGCTAATAACTCAGTGACTCAAAAGTTAACTGACTAGTTTTATAAATATATTAGTTTTGTCACATGAAGTTGGTGGAAATGTCATTTTTCATCAGCTGAAAATCTGAATCAGCTCTTGACTCCAGTGTCTTCACACTCCCACTGTTTATGACTGGTAGGGGAACCCCGGCACACCCTTTACCCTGGGTCCAATCCAGGGGCCCAGTACCAAGTAAACAAGGTCTGCACCTTTGTTGTATCTCTGGGCTGCCTCCTACTGGGCCTTCCTCCATCTTTTTTCCCAGCCAACTATTCTGCTCGACCCCAAACAAAGAGGATCAAACTGGTCAAAGAACCAAAACAAATCAAAGGTTCTGCACCAGCTCTACCTGTCTCAAGGAGCCTTATGAGTCTCTAAGGTCCAGCCCCACCTGATGGTTCCTTCTAAGCAGTCTTTAATTAGGCTCTGACTCAAACCAGGCCCTTATTCACAGAGCTAGCTCAAGAGATCTATTTCCTCTCCTAGTCACCTACCACTGACCTGGCTTTTTCTTGTTTTATCTCCTCCTTCCAAGCTTGACACCTAATGAAGGTGTAGCAGGGTGAGGCTGATTGTACCCATAAGTTCTCCTTAACTCCTTCAGACCTAGTATCGGTAATTCCATCTAGGTACAAGGTCTCTTCTCCTTATGGCAATCTCTCTCACCATGAGCACTGAATTCAACTCTTCTCCCCTAGGCCAGCAATCTCTTCTTTGAAGGAAAATGAAGGCATCATCCCTCAACAAGGCCTTCTTTTCTTCTAAGTTCAGATTCCAATTCATCCCACATGCAACTTCCTCGTGGCAAGGGTAAGACATTATGTGAAGCTGGAAGGGTTTTGAAAAGATACAACAATCCCATTGAACAAGCAGAATAAGCAGCTTTGAAAAAAAAAATCTCTCAGAGCCTTATCAATTTAAGTCAGTTTTCATTGTCAGCTGTCACTGCCAGATCTATTTAGGCAGTTTCTAATTCTTCCTGGTGGTGGATCAAGCATGAAGCTTGAGCGAGACATTTCTTGGAAACCTACTTACATAAACATCCAGACTCCTCTTAGAGTTAGTCTATGCCTTTTCCATTCACATGAGGTGTCTTAGATGCCACCTGGCATGAGAAAAGGTCTCCCCATACAGAAGCCTTAGTTTCCCATTCAGAGCTAAGGTAACACCCACTTTCAGCACCACAAGAGCTATCACAGCCCAGGCCCTCCAAAAAATTGTCACTTACGCTTAACAGAAGAGCTGGGTGAAGTCTTTGCTATGGTTTAATTGGTGAGCTCCTATTATATCGCCTTCCTTATTGATGCTGACACTTTTCTGAGAGGAACAGGAGCTGATCCACAAGTTTACTCCCAGAGCATGCATGCCATCTGTAAATCAGATCTTTTGACAGAAGTATGACAGGATGGACCCTGCCATCTTTCCCCTTTGTAAAAATCAGTTTCTATTTTACACATACAGTGTGCTTGTCATCAGTCACTAAGGGTCTGAAAAAGTTACTCTTTAAAAGCACATGGTACATGTTCAGGATGACCCAAAAAACTCTTTACGGACAATCAGACCAAGATGCAGCCTGCTCAACTCAACTCCCTACACAGCCAGAGTAAGGATCACAGTCTAGGCCCCTTCACGCAATTTCAGCTGATCTTAGCTGCCTAATGAGACATTGCACCTATTCATGTTTCAAATTAGACAGGGGCACAGGGCCCAAGGCAGGAAGGGTTTTACAGATTAAAACAAAAATTGGCATTGGCTTCCCATACAGTCTATAGAGGACAGGTGTAATTCTTCATGTGGTAAGTGTCACTAAGTAAACATGCAACACACAAGGCAACATTGTTGACTGAGTTGACCTCAGCTTTACAATTAACATGACTGGAACCTGATTTCCTTGTCCTGTGTCTTTCTGGTTTATAGTTAAGTATGATAAGACCACTAAACATAATGATCTGTTTTTCTTCTGTCTGAAGGATTGAAGTGGTATTATGCCAAGGTATTGTAGCTGAAAGTCTGGCTCCTAGCTGCTAAGTAATGTGTTAGTGATATCCATTTTTTTTAAAAAAGGAAGGTTGTGCTGTTCAAACAGTTCATATTGGAGGTGCCAGCCATTCAAAATTCAATAATATGAAAACTCCACTCAGTTTGAGCATGGATCTGATGATCAGAGTATACCTGCAGAAGTGACTTCCTTAAAATTAGAAGATTACAATTGCTAAACACAGTTACCAGTGAGGGAACACTAATATCCACATTAACCTCACTTCCCATGCCTGTGGCCCACCACCATCATAAAACACAGCCTCTTCAGTTCTACAAATTCCATTCCATTTCCAGCTTCCCATGCCACACATCCCCATTCTCACAAGTCTCACAGCCTGAGCTCCAGACTCAGACAGATTAGGTTGTAAACCATACTGGCGTATGGTACGTTACTTGAAAAAGTATGAGGTAGGAGTTCAAGTCACTTACTTCAGTAAGACTGTGAGGAACTGAACATATGCATTGCTGGTTAAAGCTCACACATCCATGAACTGATACTGCTGCAGTTCTGTCATTTTCTCATGCCATATTAAAGGAGGCTAAGGGCTGTTCTAACTTAAAATGGGTTACAACAGCTCCAGGGGACCAAAAAAATACACAGGGTGACTGGTCGATACATACGGTATCCTGGCCATGCCCTTTTCCTTCAACTATATTTTTTTGGCTAACATTGTTGAGGTGAGGCAAGGAGCCTCAATGCCTTTGTGTCCCCCCCAAAATCAGTGTAATTATTCAGGAAGTTCTCTCTGGTCTAGTTAAGCCATCGTTGGAGCCACATTCTGCCAGTATTATGGTCTAGAGTCCTAGCAGGAAATAAAAATGTCATGAAAATATCCAAGTGTGAGATCTTCAGCATGTGTAAAACAGTGTAGCTACTCTTAGAAGAGGGTTAACCTTTTTTTTTTTTCTTTAACTTTACTGGCTAAGGCAGGGGTCTCAAACTCAAATCACCTTGAGGGCTGCATGAGGACTAGGATATTGGCCTGAGGGCCACACCACTGAAACCTTTTCATTCAATGATATGGAAGTACCACTAAAACCTTTTCATACAATGATATGGAAGTACAGTAAAAAATAAAGAGCAATACAGAATGCTAGTAAAAGTCAATTTATTAACTGTTTCGAAACTGTAACATGAAAAGTCTGTGCTAATTTTGACAGTATTTCTGAAGCCAAAACACACATTTACTTTTAGAATTACTTCCATTCAAGATGGAAAAATCACCAAAAAGACAAAGAGTGAACAAATAAACACACTTAAAATTTTACATTATAATGCAGTGGTTCCCAATCTTTTTTGGTTTGAGGGCCAAAACCATACTTTTTAAAACACTGAAGGACCACCAGTTAATTTAATTAAAATTAAATTAAAATTTAATTTTTGAATTCAAACAGATTTTAATTGAAATACATTAATTGCAGTTTGATTTATTGAAATTGAATTAAATTTAATTGAAATTAATTTTTTTTAAAAAAAATGTTTCAGTGTTTTAAATAAAATTTAATTGTTTAGAAGTTTTTGGCTTTTATTTTAAAAGGGGGGCTGCATGTATCCCCAAACCAAGAGGGGAGGAGAGCAGCCATACCCAGGGACGGGGCTGCAAACGGACTGGGCAGAGTCCATAACTAAGCACCGCTCTTCCGGCCCTGGGGGCAGCGCTGGGGCTGGCAATGGGGAAAACACCTGCCCTGCCCACCAGAATTTAGCTGCGCTGGGGCCAGCAGAGGGGGAAACACCCCTCGCCCACCTGAATTTAGCCATGCTGGGGCTGGCAGGGGGAAAGCACCCCCTGCCTGCCCAAATTTGGCAGCACTGGCGCAGGCAGAGGAGAAAACACCACCCTGCTTTCCCTGGGGAAAACAGCCCCCACCTGCTCAGGCCTGGCCATGCTGGGGCAGCAGCAGGGAAAGCCCTGGGGGCCACAGTGTGGCTGGTGGTGGGGCTTTCTGGCACTCCCCCAGGACAAAGCCCCCCATGAACTGTCCCTACATGCCAAGGCTACCCTCCTTTGAGCTTCTCCCACCTGAGCCTTCTTTAGATGGTCCAACCTGCTCCAGCTGCTTGACCAGCTGCTGCACTGAGTGGGGCAGCTCGGCTCCTCCCTGTCAATGGATGACGATGCAGGGGGGCTGCGATGTAGCTTGGCCCGCCCTGCCCTTGGAGCACTGCCAATGCTGAGCTCTCCACCAGTGGAGAGGCTTGGCACTTGAAAACCCCAAGGGTTCAAGAGGTTGGAGCCCCAGGATTCTGGGGGTTATCAGGGGCTGCAGGAGGCAGCTCCATGGGCCACATGTGGCCCGTGTGTTTCAGGACCCCTAGGCTAAGGTATCACCTAGCAGCAGCCAATGTCCAGGTTCTAGTCTCAGACTTTGAACCTTTGTTTCCTACATCCCAGATGAGGGGCTTAACCACAGAGCAATTCAGTAGAAGAGTCACACTACCACCCTCAATTCTGAATGGCATTTTAGTTGCCTTGTGACTCCCATGTCCCCCACTTTCGCCCGCCAGAAATGGATGTACTGAAATGATCCATTTTGACCTTTCCATTTTCCTCCCCTTCAACTGAAATTATTTGCTGAAACTGACACATTCTCAATGTGTTGGTCATTCCAGATCTTCACTTACCACTCTGCGCTGCATCTGTGACAAAACAAAGAGATGCTCTGGCTATAAAGAAGACTTTGGCAGACCATATTGGGTTCAATTCTTCAGTATGGGGCTAGATAAACTGTTGGAGTCAAACAAGTAAGAGAGACTACTGAGGGACTAGAGGACACACAGCACCATAATTTGAAACAGACTCTGTGCCAAATAAGAGACTTACTCTAAATACACACACAGAGTAACACCTGGCATCCAGACACAAATTCTTCATTCAGCGAGTTAATACGTTCTTGAAGGAAATGACTTGAAAACATTTTTATTTCAATGAAACTCTTACACTGGCAAAATCATAATGTTTGGAATGTTGCTACTTATTATGAATGTGCAGTAGCTGCTTTTCACAGGAACATTTCCCAGCTATTTACATATAAACAACAATACTGCATATAAAGCACCAACTTACCTGATGTGTTTAAGTGCTTGCAAACCCTTAACTTGTAAAATTCTCATCTTTTTAGAGATAGACATGGTAAAAAAAAATCTACTAGAGTTCCTAAACAACTCTCTTCAACTAATTTCAATCATATTTTTAGAACTAAAGTTTTAGAAGGAAAATTGTCCCTGAGCTGTTATCATGAATGGTGAGTTTCCATTGTGGTTGTAAGAAAATGGCTGAGTTATAAATCCTTCAAAAGTGGTGTTTAGAATAAGCACATTAATTCAGAATTAACTATGTGGTCATAAACAGGCTTCTGTACTACATAATGGGTTCCACTGTTTCATAACTTAGTAAATCTTGATTTAGTTTTGAGTAACTGGCAGTGCTCAAATTCATATGTTTATGTAGCACTAGATTTATAATTCATTAAATTGTTTTTATAAAACCTTATGCTTAGTATGGTAAATTTTGCTGGCAATAGAAATCTTGGATGGAATTTCTGCAGTAGGCTAACTTATCCTAAATACTAATGGCTATGTCACACTAATCTTTCATGTCTTAAATTACTTTTATTTTTCTAGATGTCTATAAAATGCACCTTCTCAAAAATCTAGGTATTTTTAGCTGTATGGAAAGAAATAGTCACTACATTAATGGCAAAGAGTGATTTCTCAATAAGTTATGCTTCAGCTGGTAATATTGACCAAAGTGGGGAGGGGAGGAGAGGAGGAAAAGAAGAGGGACAAAAAAATAGTGGCTGTGTTTTTAGTTTGGGGTAAAGATATCAAAGTCAGCATGAATATTTAGGGGAAAAAATCTTCTAGGTATAGGAGTTGACTGGGATTGAGAATTAGGGTGCCCAGGTTATATGCCTAGCTCTACCATGGATTTTGACACTTTCTCAGCCATTTGACATTTATAATACTGCAAAACCTGAGTATTAAAAACTCACTAGTCAGATTCAAATAAAATCTGGGACTGGAGAGGGGTTAGCAGTGTCACAGGACAGCCCTTCTCCCCAACTTCCAAACACTTGCTACCATATTTCATTTGTCCTAAGAGGATCCTCTGAGCAAAGGTACTTCCTAATAATGCAGACAACACCATAAGGTAGCTAGTGAAGAAGTAGATGTTTCTTTCCCAGAGGGGCCAGTAATAAATTGGTATACATCTCTCACAGACATATCCAGAGGGGTAGCTGTTTAGTCTGTGTACAGCATGAACAACAAGAGTCCTGTGGCACCTTATAGACTAACAGATTTCTTCGGGCATAAGTTTTCATTGAAGTGAGTTGGAGCCCACAAAAGCTTATGCCCAAAGAAATCTGTTAGTCTATAAGGTGCCTCACGACTCTCACAGACAGGCGTCACCATCACATCCCTTAAATGGGTGAAGAAGTTTTATTCTCTTAATACAGGCAAGTAAAGCAACACTAGAGTCATCTAAATCACTCCTTTTTCTGTTTTCAGGATCATCCCTTTCAGCTATCCCTTACACTCTTGCTTCTGGGTGCTTCTTAGTTCTAGTCAGCTCTGTTTGCTTTTTGGAGCAGTAGCCCCATGATGCCTTGCTTTATAGACACATTACAAAAGTTAGCTCCACTTGACTATGGTTTTGCTTTCCAAGGTATAGCCTGTTCCAGTCACTCCCAGCCCTTTGTCAGTCTTTTTTTTATAGGCTTAGGTGTAGCACACCCCCTTTAATTGGTTGGATTGGGCTCACCCCAGGGATCAGCTATGCTGTGGCATTGTTTTATTTGTCTTTATCTCTTGAGCCTCTAAGGTTCATTTTCAAGCATTTTTTAATCTCAAAAAACATGAGGCCTAAAAATATCTAACTTATCAATGGAATAAGATTCCAGGGTTGTCACACATTCTGTTTGAATTAGTGTGAGGGATGGCAACAGCTACACGTGTGGTAGAGGGCTCTTCTTGTTGAGAACAGTGCCAGGTTGAATCATCACAAGGATTCATGGTCTGTTACCATCCAATTTTTAAGTTCATGCCCATTTTCATCTTTTTTTCACACTTTATGAATTACAGCTGTAGGACAACATAAGCTTTCAGCTAGTTTTTTTTAACAAAAGGGCAAGATTCTCATGTAGTCACATGACTTCAGCAGCTGGGGCTTTAAGGAAAAACACATATTACATATCCCAAGATTAGCAGTAAAGTTGACAGTAATATATCTGTGTGCTTAAGCTTTCCTATTTGTAACATGAGACTAATACCCTACTTACTGTATTTGCCTTTCCTTTGTCTTCAATGGTTCAATTCATATTAGTAGCACATGAAGTTAATTGAATGAAAGATGGTGTATCAGCGTGCAAAATGTTAGTTTCTAGTTTTGGTGTCTCCTCAACTGTTGGCCATGTAGCTGATGCCTATCTGACCTCCTGACCATTTCATTTGTGTTATAGAACTGCTCTATCAGTGAGATCTCTCTATGCATGTAAATAGTTAATGGATAAGGTTCCAGGAGATAGCTACACTAAATACTTCTGAGTGCCCCTGTTTTTATGGGATTAATAAAAACTTGTTGAGTGCTGCAAATGGCTTCTTCTGTGCAGCTTTTTACAATCTGGGGTCCAATTCTTTGCTCACTTACAGTGGTATTATTGGAATAACTCCATAGAACTCAATTCAGTTGTACTGGTATGAAAGGAGAATCTGGTACAATGTTGCGTAGAGATGGATGATGAAATTATGCCAAACCATTCAGAGGTGTCAGGATTGACTTGCATTGGAAACACCTTTATATAAGAGTAGTTTTCTGGAATCACAATTAGCATTCAGTAGATTTAAAATACTGTCAAAGGTAACATAATGCAGTGTAACAGTTTATCGTTGTTCAAGTAATGAAGTTTTTGTGAAAAACATCATGAATAGCTTTAGGACAATAGGCCTTGATTCTCATCTCACGTATAGCCATTTGATGCTGATCTAATGTCAGTGACTTATTTGCACTGATATAAGAGATCAGAACCAGATCCAATGTACTTTGAAATTCTATATAGCAGTTTTGTAATGAGACCAACAATATTGTTTGAAGTGTGGGGCTGGGGGAGGAAATGGTTCTCCAGTGTGCTCTTCTGTAGCAGCAAAGTAAAACAATGAAAATGGTAGAAAGTACTTTAATGTTTTAATGTTTCTTGATCCATTCCTGAAGTGCTTCCATGTGCTATAAGAGTTCAGCTTCGACCCATGCCAGTGATTTGAATTCTTTAATCTGTTTCCATTACTCCTCCAAATCTCCGTATCAATAAAGGAAGGCATTAAGAAAGGGGAAATCTGTCCCCATCAAAACAAGATTTGTGTAAATATTAAAGGGTTGAAGAGAGAAACTGCAAACTCCTTTTAGCTGGAAATAAATCCTGAAATCCAGAAACTGCCTCAGAACTGGGGGGAAAGGAAAAATGAGACACAGGTTCTGAGACCAATTTCACTAACACTGGGTTAGATCAAGAATAATTCTACTGAAGTAAATGATAGAGTGGTGTAAAATGAGGATCTCTGAGATCAGAATCAAGCCATGAATTTTTCAAACAGCCTCTATCACAGTGGAATTGTGGGGACAACTTACATTTTATTGTTGTAGACATATTACTCTTTTTGCAGTACTTAGTCAGCTAGTAAACATTGTACAAGGCAGCTGGAACCCATGAGAAGCAAGTAATAACATAGCCATTAAGGCATTTAGACCCCATTTACAAGATATTGCAGACTGCTTAACTCCATGCCTTACTGAAATGTAAAAACTTTTGTTTTATCAGTGGAGTGCCATAATATAATGTCACACAGTAATTCTCAAACTATGTGAGCCCAGGAATGCTTTACTATTTTGCCAGTAACATAGGCCTCAATCCTGAAAGATATGCATGGGCCAGTCCCTGTTCCAATACAAACTAGAGCCATATCTGAAATCAATGGAGCTTTCTAATGGTCTGCCCATGTGCAGGAGGGAGGGTGGGAAATGTGCCTATGTCCAGGAGGGAGAGAGATCCATTAGTCTACTAGTTTCCTCCCGCTGGACCCCTATATTGTCCATTCCAATCCATTCAGAATGTAAATGCTGACTAAATTCAATTTCTTTGCCCATTCTCAGTTTCAGCTCTCCCCCTCCTTTCCCTTAAATTACTCTATTGTCTGTTTTCTGAGCCTGGCCCCCAAAGTGGGGCGCCAGCACCAGCACTGTAGTATGCACATCTATGTTCAGCCAAACATCTCAGACCACCTAGCATTCGCTCAAGTGTACCTACACTAGCCCACTGTTCATGATGCAGTGTGGGGGAGAACTCTACCACTCCCCCTCTAAGTCACAGGAAGCTGTCACAGTCTGTCCACACATGGTCTTCAGTCCCAGCAGCTGGAGCCAGCTACAGGGAGGAGTCACTGTTTGAAGAATTTTTCTCAAGTGTACTTTTGCTCTAATTTCAGGAAACGAGCAAAGCTTCCACGAGAGAGTGGTAGATGCATCGCCAGTATTTCTGACACAATGACAGCACCTGGTGGAGCTAATGCAGAAGAAGAAGGATGACAATACAGTCAATGACTCAGAATGGCCACTGCTGCTCATGGCTCTCATCACTGACACTGACACTTCCTGTGTAGACCCATGTTTCTGGAGCAAAGCCATAACCACAGATGTGCTGGATCATATTGTCATCACAGTTACTCATGCCCAGAAGTGGGTCTAGAATTTGCTCATGAATAAAGCTACATTTCTGGAGCTTTGCAAGTAGCTTGCTCTAACCCTTTAGCATCACAACACATGGCATGAAGATGGTCCTATTGGTCCAGAAGCAGGGTGCTGTAACCATCTAGAGACTGGCTACTTCAGACTAGTACAGGGCAAGTCTGAAGTTGGAAAGTCAACTGGGAGTAATGTGGAGGTGAAGGTCTCTGATGCGATCAGGTATATGATTTAAGCAGTGGTGGTGGTCACAAACAATAATTCTAAACTAACTGCTGACTTTGAGAGAATGGGGTTTCCAAATTGCACTCAAGCCATTGATGGGCCTTGTATGCCCATAGTTCCCTCTCCTTAAGAAGCAAAAGAGTACATAACGCACAAAGGATACTACTCCATTCTTATTCCAGCCCTTATGCATCACAGAGGACAATTTATGAATACCTGCGTAGGCTGTACTGGAAAGGTTTATGATGCTTTTTGCCAGGCAGGAGTCTACCCTCACTGAGAGACTGAGATATTATTGCTACCCAAAGATATTGTCATAAAAGGAGTTATTGTCCCTACTGTTGTTCTGGGGGACCCCTGCCTACCTCCTTCAGCCTTTGCTTATGTATCCTCCTTTCCTGATCACAAAGGCCGAGCAAAAAATAAATAAATAAATAAAACTTTAATTACATGCTCAGCAGGGGTAGAATGGTGGTGACTGAATGTGCATTTGGCAGACTGAAGTCCCACTGGTGCTGTTTACAGATTCATTTGGATTCCACCGTCTGCATTATTGTGACTTGCTGTGCTCAGCTCAGCTTCACTTCACAAAGATTTTGAAACGCACTCCTGAATGGACCTATAACAGTCAAAGACCGCTGAACCAGTACAGTCAATCAGAAAATGTAGCAATTGCTGCTGGAGCGAGATGTGCCAGGGCAACAGAAATCAGGGCAGCTCTGTTTTCGCACCTACTAGACTTCTATGGGCCAAACAATGAATATATTTATTAACAAATTTTGTACAGTGAGTGAGCTAATGATGCCTCACACAATGAAAAGGGGTACAGGCTTACCGTTGCTGTATACAATGAATGTGGGGAGTAGTGATATTAATTTTTATTTATCTGTCATCATATTTTTATATGAACGGGTGAGGAAGGGTCTGCGCATTTACATTGAATTATATAAATACACAGATACATCAATCAAAGTATATATAAGATGTGATATAGAGATAGCAATGAATAAACTTCAAGAAAAGCCTTCATATTACGAATGTGTTAGAGCACTGGCAGGTAGGTCAGCTGCCATTGGAACAAGGGCAATGAAATGAACTCTAGCCCACTGAAGATTACAAAAGCTAACTCTACACCCAATAATAAAACAAAATGCACAAGCCAAACATTGAACAGTGTCATTACAAAAATCTCCTAATTTTGTATGTCCTCTAGCACAATGGTTCTCAGTCTTAGGGCAGGACCTCTTTGAGGGAACACCAAAGGGTCAGTAATATTGAGGTCATTTAGCCACCCAGAGCTCTGTGGTGGGCTCACCAGCCTCGAGCTTTGTGCCAGCTGGAGCAAAGAAGCAGCCACCCCAAGGGTGCAGTAACCCCAGCCTCCAGTCTGACCAGAGTAGAGTAACAGCCCCCTCTTCCCGCTCAGTTCTGCCCTAGCTGAGTGCCTGGCTGTAGAAGAGCAGCCCTGGCAAACCTGTCAGGGCCTGTCTCCAATACCCTCTCTCCATGAGGGATGGGAAGAGGTCGAGCCACATTGGGCATTTGGTGGCAGCTGCTCCAAGGAAGGCTTAGCTTCTTACTCATGTGACTAATTTATTATTAATGTAATTTAGAGTGGTTGTTGTTATCATTTTATATGTGTTTATAGCAGTTATATGTGTTAATGGCCTTTGAGGAGACCAGTTGAGGGGGTGGGGAGTCATGTGTTTTAGCTAGTGTTAACTAGTGGAGTTTTCACCAAAAAAAGGTTGGGAACCATTGCTCTAGCATGTTCTCTTTTCCCTTGGTGTGCAGTTTACAAACCTGTTGCCACTGCACAGGGATGGAGGACTGCAGGATGGTAGTAGCTTACAAAGGATAGGGGACCCCTTGGGGGTGGATGTATACAGTGGGAGGAGGTCACTATAGGGACAGAAGTGTGCCTGGAATAACATTGCCCTACCTAGGTTCTGTGAAGTCTCAGTTGCATGGGCTACCGAGCCTTGGACCTGTCTAAAGTGTTCCTGGTATGCAGCACATAGAATCATGGAAGGGACTCAGGCTATGGTGTGGGCACAGCAGGAGGCCACATTCTTGCAGTCATTAGCAAAATCAACTGGCAAAAATAAAAAAGTCTTTTCTTCTGTGCTCTCTATTCCTCCCTCAACTGTACTTTTCCAATTCCAGCAATTGCACTGCAATTCTGTCCTCACATGCTACAGCCTGTCAATTATTTTCTCTTTGCTTCTCCACTTGCCAGGAATCCTTTTTTTCCTCTTGTATTGCCCCTGCTTTTTGGCCTTCTCCAGAACATCCACCATCAGTTTAATCACAGAAATGCTTCCTCTTGGACTGCTCTGTGATGGTATGGAGACCTAATCTACTGGTAGAGTATGTGGAATCTCCAGGACAAAAATTATATTTTCAAATTCAGTTTCACAGTTTATTGTGAGAGGAATACTTCGTATACCAGAAGCTCAGTGGACACAACTGGCTTATCACCATGAGCCGAGTACACAAAAGAATGACATGTTTAACAACTGTGGATGACCTTGGGCTTTAGGGTGGCTATACTGAACTATGCAAATCTTCTCTATCCCAGGCATGCCGCATTTTGGAAGACATAACAATTCTGGTAGTTGTTGTAGCAAAGAGATTATTCTAAACTCTCAGCTGTGTATATCACTGGAGTATTCAAACTTAAGGTGACCAGTGAGCTCATCTTTGGAATAAGCTGGTCAGCTACTGAGGTGGCCCTGGAAAATACAGCTTTCCCCTTAATGTGAATATGTATCAGGAGTTCAAGCTTGCCGCTAACAGAATCTGTGATTGGGCCAAAACGTGGGGTACATGGGGGGAACAGAATACAGCAGTAGGATCTGCAGGGATTAGTGCCTTGCCATTGCTTCTGGTTTAGCTTTTTATGCCTGCATGCAAATACTGCTTCACAAAGAACTCAGGGGCTCCTCTCTCCCAGCATGCTTTTGGACTGCATACAAGTCTCCAGCTATACTCTGGGTAGATGACTTTGTCACCCATGGACTTCCTTTAGTTTATACAGACTGCATTTCAACCTCCTCCAGGCAGTCCACCATTTACCAGCAGCTCATTATACCATTGGGTTGGTATTTAGTGGTGTATGAACAGGGAAGACAATGTAAGGGTCTTATTTTTGACTCACTGGCATATCTTAGCACAAATGTGCAGGTTTCTAGAAAAACTTCATTTTTAAATGCTTGTTTCACTCATTTCTGATCCTGGTCTCCATTTTGAATTCCAGGACTGGGAGTGTAGAAGGGAGGATACCAATGTGCTGGCATGTAGTCTGCCATTAGTGTGACATGCTGCTGCTGGTGGTTTGTAATAACATTTAAATTGGTTCATACCGGAGACTATCTCCCCTTCTGTGTTAATAAAAACAAAGATGGAGACATCCATTTACCAGGCTGTGGGGTGTCTTCTGTATCTTCTGTTGCTTCTGCAGCAGCCCTTTTCTCAAGGTAGATCATCAAAAATCTCTGTATACGCATCCAGGAAGTGCTGCAGCTGATCTGGTAGTAAAGCCTCTTCAGGGACTATGCCCAGTAACAGAGTCACTTCAGTAGCCAGATCTGTTGCCTGCTGGCTCTCCTCTTGTCCCATTCTGTTTTAAATATCAGAAGGTTTCCATCCTAGCTGATTAGGCCTTCATGAAGCACTGTCTGCTTGGTGCAGTACCCACTACCTGCTCAGACTCCTCAAAAGGAGTGGGATGAATGACCCTGAGTTGCTGTTTTTGTAGACTTTAAGCCAGAAGGGACCTGTAGGTGTTTGCAGCACAGGAGCCACTTGGAGGCTACCTCCTGGTGGTGTTACTGGGGAACGCTCAAGTGGTCCCCCTCCAGATGGTCTGTGTGTAACCTGCTAGGGTGGGCTCAAATTCATTCAATTGCCCCTCTCCAGTGCCTCACAGAGAAAACCCCTGATGAAAGCAACTGGAGAGCCAGGATCCAGTTGTTAAAAGGACTCACAGCGAAGACTGCTCAGAGTTTCCATCCCACATTAAACTATTACTCAACAGAAACGTAACAATGAACTTTATTAACTAACTAAACACACCTTATCCTAAGGAACCATAATACTTTTAAACAAAACAGTAAGAAACCCAAGAGTCCCAAAGTTCAGGTGGAGTCACCCTTATCTCAATTGCAGTCTTTTAAGTCCTTGGGGCTTGAATGCAGAACGAAAGCAATCCTCATCCTCTCTAGCTGCAGGAATCTTCAGGCAGATGCCATGCAGTCCTTTCTTCCTCCTGTGCAGCCAGCACCATGCAATCAGGTCACTGGCCATCCAGCTCTCAGTTCCACTGCAGACAACTCCCCTGCAAAGCAGTCGAAAGCTGGGAGAAAACATCCTGCAGTCCACTCCTGCTCAGCTCCTTTCACTGAGTCCCGTAGCCAATGTCCTCTGCAGCTCTCTGTTTGCTCCCCTCCACGCTTCTCTTCTCAGGCTTCTCTCTAGGCATGTAACTCCAGCAAAACAATAAAACTTGTGGAGCATGCTCAGTGTGCTCCCTCACCCTCTTACCAGAAGTTTCTGGGCTGCAAAATCTGCCCAACAACGTAACCCAGCCATAAGGGTCCCTAAAAGAGATTGCACCTATTTAGCTACATGGGTTACATGTGCTCAGCCTTTTGCCACGCTGGACAATGCTCCTCAAGTCCCCTTCTGGGATATTAGTGCTTTGGCCAGGTCCCCTCAGTCCACCCCTTCAGAGGTACGGTCTAGCTTGCCTTGGTCCTGGCCTCTAATTAAAAATCAATGGCCCACAAGCCTGTGCCACATCTGGAAACCATGACACTCCTGGCACACTGCACTGCTTTCCTGGAAAGCCACAGTCACCCGCAGTTGCTCACTATGGGAGTCCAGCTGCCATTTGCTTCCAGCTCCTTGCCCCCAGACTGCTGCTCCAGCCACCAGTGCAGTCTGTTCCCTTGGGATCCCTGGCAGCTGGTTGGCTGCCATACAGAGGCCACTCTTAACCCTGTGTGTGCTGTAGCAGACCAGCTGCACTCTTACAAGGCCCTTATGGCCATCTAGTCTGACTTGCACATCACAGGTCCTAAAACTTGATCTACCTGTAGTAGACCCCTATAGACCCAAAACCTCATCCACCTTTAGTAGAGCCCTATAGACCCAGTAGACCTGTAATAGACCCAATCTCCTGTAACTGATCCATAATATCTGGCTTAATTACTAAAGTCCTTAAATCATGATTTAGACTGTAAGTTACAGGAAATGCACTAATTAGTCTAGTTCAAACCAGCATGTGACTTGTACCCCACACTGAAAAAGAAATGAAAATTTCCAGGGGTTTCTGACAATCTGACCGGGCAGAGATTACTTCCCAACTCCAAAGATGATGATCAGTTAGATCTTGAGCATCTTGGCCATACCCACAGCCAGACACCAGGGAAAGAATTCATTGTAGTATCTCTCAGTCTTCCTGAAATAGTGCCCCATATTTCACCACTGGAGATAGTTGCTGCTAGCATTGCAGATGCATCAGCTGCCATTGTAGGCAGTCTCATCATACCACCCTCTTCATAAATTCACCAAGCTCAGTTTTAATACGCTCTCATCTCTGGCTTTCCAGTAGTCAGTCTGGGGCTATTTAATCCATTCTCTTCTCTGCTCTGAGGAATCCCGAGTTCTGCCAGTTTCTTCACTAGTTCCTGATAGATGTAATTATTCCTGGTACTCTAACTGAAAGTGAACGTTTTGCTTGCTCCTCACCACACACTCACCAAAACCTCGTTGTGATCCCACAACCAGGAAGTCATACAATTGGTAAAGGACTTCTAGTCAGTTGCCAGAGAAGGTTCACTGTATTTGCACCTAAGCAATCAAAATAAATAGAAGGGTCAAATGCCAAGTTACTGCATTTAAAGAAGGCTGGGGGATTGTTTCCATATCCTGGAAGTTGATAGGCTACACTTGGGACAGAAAGAACACAGACTATAGCCTATAGGATTGTGGGATAGAATTGGTGGACTCTCAGGACCCCAGTGTTGGGGTCCCTGAGAGTCAGCTGCAGCCACACTTCAAAACTGCAGAGTCTGGATCTGAGTCTCAGCAAGACTCAAGCTTGAACCCACTCACCCTGTGGGTCCTGCCCCAGTCAGACAGAATAGTATGTAGACAAATAGGATTTTGGACTCACATCTGAGTTTGAACCTGAGCTTACATAGCTATGCAGACATAGATCTTGTCTACACTGGTAGTAGCACATAGGGCACATGTAGCTATGTGCTACAATGAAAAGCAGGCTGCATCCCCACCAAGGATTTCCCTAACACCCCCCTTACACCTCCCCTGAATTTCCCAATACTTCCCCCACCAGTTGCCAGCTAATAACAGTGCTATACTAATTTACTGAGCACCCCCAATACCTGCCTGCATCTCCCCCTACACCCCCCCAATTTCAAGTCCTGGGAAGAATACTGATTCCCATTATAGTGCATAGCTATATGCAGAAGGGGAAGACTCTATCAGAAGAGAGGCAGTGGGACGCTACACTGCCCAAAATAGTACAACTGACCTACAGTCAGTGAGAGGCATTGCTTGTTTGTACAGGAGATGTAAAGAGCCTTGTAAGCTGTATATACCCTGAAGTTCTGATGTGTCTTTATTCATTTAAGCAGTGCCTCACAATCCACACCACTATTTATATGTGTTCTAGGGGTGTATGTAATGAGTGTTCTTTACACACTGTCGTAAGTGTAGACATAGCATCAGTGCATACATGAGGGTCCACTCAGGAGCTACTTTCTGATTGTAGTCTGCCAATGGCAGTACACTGAAATATGGATAATGAGTGTTCAGCATCCATGTGGAAATTAAATTGCAACAGGCAGTCCACATCCCCCCTGCCACCCCCTTCTCAACTACTTCTGTTAATGGGAGTTTCAGCACAGTAAAATCATGGTAAGTAAAATAGAGAAATTACTTCACTTGTAGTTGGAACTGGTGCCTGAATCTTCTAAATTACTCCCCTGAATTTATCTTTTCATTAGAGAAATTTTCCCCTTCTTGCCAGAAAGCAATGTTGCAATTAAAAAGAAACTTGACTCTAAGAAAATAATTAAATGAACAATTTGGGAGAGAGATTCCACTCTATGGAGCCATGCTTCCCAACTTGTATCCATTTTAAACAGTAGTGTAAAGATTGCTTTCCTGCTTCAACTGCAGCTCCCCTAACAACAGCCTTTGCTTCTACACCACACCAGACACAGGCTATTGGTCTTCACTTTTAAGCCCTTCGCCCTCTGTTCCCAATGTACCCATTCTCTTTTAGACAGTACCAAGATATCAACTCCCATCTCTGCTCTGCCAATAAAGCCAGCCCTAGATGTCCTATTTATCTGACTTTCCAATAAGCACCATTGGTCTTTCTCTGATGTCGCCCTTTTATGCATGGGAGGAGCTCCCCATTAAGTACCCACAAAGCCATCATATTGTTCACATTCAATTGCTTTCTTTAAGACTTCTTTACTGCAATACTTGCAAAGCACCTGACACTAGTTAGTCTGCTGGCATGCAGGGTTATCATGCTGTTCATGATCCCACTGTTATTTTGGGCTCCCCTGTCAATTTGCTGCATCCAACTGTTCTTCCTTCCTGCCTTATACTTAGATTATAAGCACTTCAGTACCGAGCCATCTGTTTGTTCTATGTTTGTGCAGTGCCTAGAACAATCGGGTCTGGTTTATGACTGGGGTACTAGGCACTACTCCAGTACAAACAAAAAATAATATTAATGCCATCTTTGAGATCAGTCATTTGATTTTTCTCTATTTTTTTCCCTACAGTACTCCTTCTGTATGAACAAAGATCCAGTTGCTTTAAAACAAGAACATTTTCTAGAGGTAGGTAGTAATTAATTCTCCAACTGCACTTCATTGTTGGGAATTTAGTGTTGTGTAAACCGTATTTCAGCATGAGATAACAGAACTCATGAGGTCAACAAGACTAAACATCAGCATTTTATTAATGCACATCTTCATTTGTATAGGTTTTTCAACACATGAGTAGACAGGTGTATTATCTTCAGAATAGTCATCAAAAGAAAAAAATCAATCACATTCCAGGTTCTGTGCCACATTTTATGAGTATTGCTTATTTCAGCATGTGCTTCAGTCATGAGACCATTTGTTGACTGCAGGGGCCCTAACTCATTACTAGATTTTGTATGCCACAGTTCAAGATCCATCCTGTGTACTCCATTAAAAGATGGACCTACACTCTGTGGCAAACCTTCTGGATTCTTCAGTACACTGTTGCAAATGTTGTGGCAGCCTCAAGTAAAAAATTTTTTAAAAGTTTGTCTTACTCATTTTTAGTTACTCACACTTTAAGGTCAGAAGAGACCAATATGATCATCTGATCTCCTGAACAATGTAGGTCACAGAAATTCACCCGCCTCCTCTCACAATAAACCTCTGACCTATGACAAAGTTATTGAAGTTCTCAAATCATAATTAAAGACTTAAAGGTACAGAGAATCCATCAGCAACTGTGTCATGCCTCATGCTACAGAGAAAGGCAAAAAGCCCCAGAGCCTTTGCCAATCTGCTTTGGGGAAAAATTCCTTTCTGACTCCAATATAGCAATTAGTTAAACCCTGAGCATGTGGGCAAGACTCATCACTCAGACTTTACTCAGCAAAGTATGGTTCTGCATTTATCTAGGGATATGGAAATTTGCTGGACATCTCTGCCAAAGTGACTAGCAGTGAAATATTTAGCGTTGAGATTAAATTTGTCAACCTTAGGTTATAGAGGTAATGCTTCAGATGTCCCAGTTTCATTAATTGTCCCAGTTTCTCAGGAACATCTCTTGGGGGGCCTAAAGTGACCTGGTTTTCTGTTTCATCCATCAAAACTTTTTCTAACTGTGAAATGTTTGTCTGTGATGAGTTGCTGGTCTGCCATTAAAAGTTTTGTACCTCTCTTTCACTCTCCGCACATAGAGAATGTGTCTCATGCCAGCATTATTCAAAACCAGAGCTTACCAGGAAACAGTTTTGCAGTAGCAGACCAAGACGTAGATGACCTGATTTAGCCAGTTCAGAACTCCAGCTTGAGCCTTTTTAGAAGAGGGCAGGATGAGGACCTGATGGTCCCTCTATCCTTCGCTCCCCTTCTCTCTACAGTCAGTGATATAGAGAGAAGGGAACTGAGGGATAATGGGGTTCAGAAAGATGATGCGGAGCTTAGACTGTCTTTGTTCTGCTCTGCTGCTCCAGGGAGAGCTTTTCTGACTGAGGCTGAGCAGATAAAAGAGGAGAAGGAGAGTGCTGATCACATGAGTATTTCACATTCCTTTAAAAAATGCATCCTGATTTTTAATTTGGAAAATAATAAAATGCTACAGTCCATGCCTCTGAGAGCTATTGTTTCCATGCTGTCTGCAAACTTGGGCATACCTTGGCTACACTTTGTTCATAAGTTCAAGCTTCTCTTTGCAACCTCTCCTAGAAATACAAGGCCAGATTCTCAGCTGCGAGTCTCACACTCTGGTCAAGTGAGGCAGAGGACAGAAAGTATGGGGAGAACGTGACTATGCCACATGATCCAAAACACCTCCAACACATCCCCTATGGGAGGTCAAGTAGAGTAAATGCTGTAAAACCTTTTAAAGGCTTTGTGTCAGTGTTTTTATTCCCCCCCCCCCAGGACCCACTTGAAAAAATAATTTATGCCCACGACCCAACAATTACATCTTCGAGCAATGCATTCCAGTCTTTTGGCAGCAGCAGGGGGTGCCACTGCACAGTACCAGAGACTCTGCAACCCAGTATTGGGTCCCGACCCATTGTTTAAAAACCACTGCTCTATATTACCCAAGGATTCCTCAGCTGCCCTTTGAGGGCACCATTATAGCTGATTTCTACTACTAAGATACCGCAAAAAAAAAAAGTCTCATATGCAGCCAGATTTTTATTAATGATATCTTAGATTCTGGAGCAGAGATCTGCACCAAGAGGGGAATTTGATCAGCCAATTCCTCAGCTATAAAAATCACAGAATAACCAGGTCCCTGATTATAGCTGCAGGCTGTCAGCTTGCAGTAGGTACTAGCAAAACATGAAGCACCTTACATTGCTCATTCACGTGTATCACTACTGCAGTCCTGAACGCTGTTATCTTTGTATTCTATGGCATGAGTTAAATGACATTCAGAGTTTTCATATACTAGGACAATTTCAATTACATAGGAATAGAATAGTGAAGTCCTTGACTCCAGTCAGATACTACGGGTGCCTTTCTTACATGGGAGCCTTGAAGGTGACAGATATGTGAACCACCAACACGTACATTACATTAAAGCCCTGAACCTGCATATGAGAGGCACTAAAGCCCTGAACCTACATAATGAATCACACCCATAGTGCATACAGGTGTTAGCCATAAAAGCAGAATTATCCACAAGTGCTTAGGTGAGTGTTTTGGTTTGTTTACAGGATGTGTCTACATTGCAGGCTCTGTGGTAACTGATGCTGCAGGATCAATTGAGCACGTCATACTCACCATTGCTGCAACAGCAAAGCAGTTCATTAAATAAATAGGGTTCTAATTATATTCGGTCTTGCACTTGTGTGTAGTAATGGGAGTGTTTTTTTAAATTGCAACCTTGCACTAAACCCAAGATATGCACTGACAGTGGTTGCCTTGTATTTTAAAAAACAACAAGCAGTTGTGTGGCACTTTAAGACTCTGTTAGTCTTAAAGTGCCACACAACTGCTTGCTGTTTTTTTACTGGACTAGACTAACATGGCTATCCCTTTTGAAATTGCCTTGTACTTTGCATGTCTTACAGTGGAAAATTTGACCTTCAGCACATCCTCCACATAGGCAGAAAGACTTTCACAGATTAGAAGGTGGCAGAAGAGAAAGCATGATAAAATGTTCACAGAGATAATGAATGCCTCTGGGACAGTTAACATGGAGCTAATAGCCTGGAGGATTTAATTGTCTGAAAAACTGCATACAGACATGGAGAACAGGAAAGCATCCCAGGAACATGAGCATGTAACACAGGATGAGATGCTGTGGATTATGACCAATCACATATATTGAGGCATCTGGCTGAGCTTCAAAAAAAGCAGCTTCAGGCTAGAGCTGCTCTGCAGAATGGCCTGCAAACACCACCCCATTCCCAGGCTCCTCCCCAAACATTCCAGGAGGCAGGGAGAAAGATGCAGTTTCACTTTCATGCAACACTGGGGAGGGTCCTAAGACCAAAAAACAGGCATTCAAAGACCTTCAATAAGCAAGACTTCTGTGCTTTCACAGATAAGCTACATTTGTTTCTCCTTTCCAAATTCTATTAGACCATTTCCCCAAGGTTAAATTACTTTCCTGTTCTTTCAGATCCTTTGTGCAATAAAAGTCAACATCTTGTGATTGAAATACTCTATTTATTCTATTCATTGTGGTCTTGGGAGGGGTAAAGGCAGGTACATGGAAACTGATGCAGTGGAGGAGAAGGTATGGGAAGGTGTAACACAGATAAGCGGTGCACATTGCTGCAGCTCATTACTGAAATGGGTTTTCAAAGACTTTCGGAGATGCAGAGCTCCTGGCTGGGCTATTGTTTGTTGTCCAGTATCTAGCTGCTCAAAATTAGCTGCCAATCTATCAGCCTTCACTGTTCATCATTCTAGAGCTGCATAATAATGCAGTCCCACCAGTTAGCACTTGTTTCCCAAGACCAGAAACAGTGTTCCACCATGTTCACCTGCTATACCACTGCCAGCAGCAGCCAGGAATTATTTTGTTCCGTTTCTTGCAGCAGGGCTGCTTGAATGACATTGCAACATTCTCTGCAGCAGCTCCTATCTTGACTTTGAAAATGCTAAAGGATAAGATGCAATAAGGTAATCCTCACAGGATTTCATAGTTGAGCATTGTCCATGCTTCTCAGGCTATGGTGTAGGCATGGATAAGCCAGGTTTTTGACTAAAGTTGCAAAAAAGTAGGAGTTGTTTGCCATTGACAGCAGTATAGAGAAGGAAGGAGGAAACTGCAACATGGTTGATTGAACCCATGTTCCCATCCCCTGTGACAATGTTTTGGTCCCATGAGACTTTGCAAGCCCTTCTCAAAACCTGCTGTGAGACAGCTACCCATGGTGCACTGTTTTGTGCTTTGATCCAAGCCCAATAGTGAGGAGTCACGCCAGTGACCCAATGAGCCTGGTGTGTGCTGTGAGTGCAGGGGACTTGACTTGATGATCTCTCATGGTCCCTTCCAGTTTCTGTGATTCTGTGACTCACCCAACCAACTTAATTACTGTTGACTTAAATTAAGTTGACTGGACTTTGTAGTGTAGACCTGCCTTATCTCTATGTGTTCTGTTTTGTTTTGTTTTGTTTTGTTTTTTTTGTGTAGCTATGTCAGTGTGTGCAGAGCTGTGCCAGCATAAGATCTGAGTGCAGACCAAGTCTTACCTTCTCTGTAACTGCATTTTATTCAGTTCATTTTGTAACTCTTTTTTTTTGTTTTGCTTTTTTTCTTTTCCATCTGTTCTCTTTCTCAGACTTACCTACGAAAAATGAAAACCGAATGCTATTTATGACTGAATTGAAAACACGACTCAACATTGTCTCATGAGTGAGTTGGGAGTTAAAGAACCCCCTTATAATACTTAGCATATATTTAGCAGCTTTGGCTATGTCTACACTGACAAGTTAGTTTGAATTAAGGCAGCTTAATTCAAACTAACTTATCACACTAGACTACACTAGACTTTCATTAGCTCGAACTAAGACATTCCTTAATTTGAACTAATGAAAACTTAGTTCGAACTAGTAAGACCTACCGGTTAGTTCACCCTAAGTCCTTAGTTAGATTGTTAGTTCAAACTAAGGATGATGCAGACTAGGACTAACCTTTAGTTTGAACTTAATAAATTCGAACTGAGGGCAGTTAGTTCAAATTAGTCCATGTTATTAATTTGAACTAATAAGTTCAATTTTAGTTCTAACTAACCTTGAACTTATTAGTTCAAATTAACAAATTTGAACCAACTTTCTGTAGTGTAGATGTAGCCTTTTAGCCTAGCATCCAAGAGTGTTAAACAGTCAGTATTTGCCACACCTTCCCTTACCTCTAATCTCTCTCTGTACCCCACTTTCTCCTCACAACAGGTGTATCTGAGTGTTTCATTAGGACTGTGTTCTTATACTCCCACACAGACACTCAGTCACTTTTACAATTAGTTAACTGAGGATACTGACATTTTATCCACTTGTTTTGTAACCTGTGAATTACTAAACAGTGCTTGTCGATTTGCCTGGTGTTTCCAACAGTAGTAATCAAGGCCTAATCAGCACACCATTAGGACTGACATTTTGCTGTAGCTCTCAAAAAAAGTGAAGGTATTTTTAAATGGCAGTTATCTGAATCAAGACTTTTGGTGTCTGTGATTCTTTATCCTAGAACATTGTTAAACCTGACAGTATCCCTCTGACAGGCCAAAAATGTAGCCTACCAAAATGCTCTTTAAACTGGCACCTATCTTGAATGGGGGGGGGGGCAGAGAAACCAAGCAACAAAACTTCGAGCTGGGGGCAGGTTTAAACTGCTTGCTATTTTTGGCAGTAGTCAAATGGAGATATAGAAGTTACTTAAAAATAACTTTTTTCCTCCCATTCTGTAAGTTCCCTCATCTTTAAAGCATCTGACAAAGTGGGATTTTCTCCCACGAATGCTCATGTGATAAATAAGTTTGTTAGTCTTTAAGTGCCACAGGACTCCTTGCTTGTTTTGCTGAACTAGACTAACGCCTACCCCTTTTAACCTTAAAGTAACTTGCATATCTCAGTTCTTTGCCCTACCCCTGATACGTCCATTGTGCTGAGTTGAAGGGAGGAGCTTCCCTTCAACACAGCACTACTCTAGCTGCTGGGCTGGTATTCAGAGATTGGTTTCCTGATCAACTGAATGGGTCTTCACTGACCAAGTACCCCTATTGAACCACCCCTGACAAGTGTTTGTCTAACCGGTTCTTGAAAACCTCCAATGTAGGAGATTCTACAACTTGCTGAGGCAACTTATTCCAGTGTTTAATCACCCTGACAGTTAGGAATTTTTTCCTAATGACAAGACCAGTAGTTCCTAAACTGGGGTCTGCAGACGCCTGGGGGGCCCGCAGAGTGACTCCAGGGGGTCTGCGGACAGGCTGGGAGCTGGGGCCAGATGCCACTGGGGTCTCCAGTTACCACAGAGACCTAGGCTTCCAGCCAGCAGGGAACTTCCCCCAGGCAGGGAGTTTTTAAAACACCCACCTCTGAGTATGCAGAGCATGCTCAAGAGAGTAGCTTGGGGGGTGGTCAGGTTTCACCAGCTGCAGTGGCCAGGTAAGGGGGAGGGGAAAGGGGCCCTGGGGGGCTTGAGGATAGGAAACCAGGAGGGGCCAGGCAAAGAATGGGCTGGTGGGTGGGAACATGGGGGAGGGGACATAAAGGGGGCCACAAAGGTTTTTAGGTTGAAAGGGGTCCCCAGCCTTAAAAATGTTGGGAACCCCTGGTCTAGGCTGAACCTCCCTTGTTGTAATTTAAGCCTGTAGCTTCATGTCCTATCATCTGTGAGTAAAGAGAATAATTTTTCTCCTTCTTCCTCATAACAACCTTTTAGGTATTTGAAAACTGTTATCATGTCCCCTCTCAGTCTCCTTTTTTCTAGACTATACAAACCCAAATCTTTCAATCTTCCCTCATAGGTCAAAATGTTCCAGTCCTCTAGTCGTTTTTGTTGCCCTTCTCTGGACTTTCTCAAGTTTCTCCACTTCCTTTTTGAAATGAAGCACCCAAAACTGGATGCAGTACTCAAGCTGAAGCCTAATCAGTGCAGAGTAGAGTGGAAGAATCACTTCTCATGGCTTACTCACAATACTCTGGTTAATACACCCCAGAATGGCATTTGTGCTTTTTTTCCCCCTTTTTTTTTGCAACTGTATTACACTGTGGACTCATATTTAGCTTGTGATCCACTATTACACCCAGATCGCTTTCCGCAGTACTCCTTTTTAGGCAGTTATTTCCCATTTTGTATGTGTGCAAAGGGTTGTTCAACCCTAAGGGTAGTACTTGGCACTTGTCTTTATTGAATTTCATTCTATTTACCTCCGACCATTTCACCAGTTTGTCCAAATAATTCTGAACTGTGATCCTATCCTTCAAAGCACTCACAACCCCTCCCAGTTTGGTATCATTTGCGAACTTTATAAGTTTGCTCTCTATGCCATCATCTGTCATTGATAAAAATGTTGAACAAAAATGGACCCAGGACAGATCCCTACAGCAATCCGCTCATTATGTCCTTCCAGCCTCAATGTGAACCATTGATAACTACTTTCGCAGAGCGGTTATCTAACTGTTCTTTTACCCATCTTAGAGTAGCTCCATCTAGTCTGTACCTCCCCAGTTTGTTAATAAGAATGTGATCTTGTTCGAGCAGCTGCTCACATGCATTTCACTGTTGGTGGTGTGCACACGCCATTGTGCACTGTCACTGAAAGCTTTTGTCCTCAGCCTGCCTCGTAGGACCAGCAGCAGGGCCCCCTAGAGTGGCACTCATGGCACCTCAGTGTAGTAGCCACTGCTGGTCTGCTCCACCTTCAGTTCCTTCTTTCTGCCCGAGGGACAGTCATGGAATGACCTCACTATCGCAGCTGCAGTACCCCGTTCTTATTGTTAGATAGTAATTGGTTAGTTTAGTGAGTAGTTTAGTTAGAACACTTAGTAGCTGAGTATCCCATCGGGGATCCCTTTGTTCTTCATTGTTCTTAATTGTGTTTTCTCCCCTGGAGCTATGCCTCACTCCGTGGGGTTTAAGCCGTGTGCCAGTTGCGGCAAAGCTTTTTCTGTGAGTGATCCTCACAATGACTGTCTCAAATGTCTGGGGGAAGCCCATCGGCCAGAGAAATGCCACAGTTGTAAATCTTTCAAGCCAAGAACGAAAAAAGACAGGGACACCAGACTTAAAGCCCTCCTAATGGAGTCAGCATTAAGACCGGCATCAGAGCCAACACACTCCATTTCACACCCAAGTGCCTTGGCTTGGAGTGCTCACTCAGCACCCACACGTCAGCCATCCACCCTGGCGCTGAGGAAACAGCCAGTGCAGGGGTCAGCACTGGCGACACCAGTGGTGCCGATGAAAGCCCCCAGGGGTCGGAGCGCCCCAATGATAGGGCCATCAAGCCTCCCTGGACCCCAGGCAGAGTCCGGGCAGCTTCTCTACCAGCCTCGTCAATGTGTGAAGGGTATAAGGCGGCAAGGGCTTTGACAGCCTTACCTTCCCCTGCATCAGCTGTGGAAACCCACTCCCTGCCACCCTCGCAGGGCAAGCCCCCCATAAGCTCCCCGCTATGGCAGTGCAGACTCACAGACTCAGCGGTACCATTGAAGGCCCTTGCTGGTCTCAAGTATTACTCGGCATGGCCCGCCCAAGCTGCAGTTGGGGCTCAACCACATCAGAATCCAATGTGCACCATGCCAGATCCCTGGTGTGGCTGCACTTTTTGTCTTCAGAGCGGTACCACTCCCCAAATGGGAGACCACTGGGAAAAAGGCACCGCAAGTGCTTAGCACCAAGGGATTGGTGCAGGAAGTCATCATCTTCCTCACACTCAGCGGTGCCTCCTCATTGGCATGCCATGTGCCAGTCCCACTCCAAATCCTCCAAAGGACATTCTAGGAACAAGAAGCTCAGGTACTGCTGGAGGGAAGTCTTCCTTTTCCATTTCTTCGGAAGCCTCAGGCTCACCACCAAAAGGAGTTAAAATGGGTGCCACTCAAGCCCACACCAAAATGGGCACCCTTCCACGGGCATCCCACCCCCATCAAGAATGGCTGTCCAAGTGGCCTTATTGGGGGCCCTGAGTATATCCTTCATGAGCTTCGAACTCTCAAGTTGACTGCCAGCCAGCTACAGAACATCCCTCTGGGTTGGGAGTGGGCTCGGACTGGGCTCGGACCCCACAACCACTGCCCATGCTCAACAATGTGCCTCTCCCTCACCAGATGAGGCAGTGCTTCAGAGTTTCTCCTCCTCCCCTGACAACTTCAAAGCTCATCAGGACCTCCTAAAAAGGATGGTGTCTCATCTCGGCTTGGAAACTGAGGAACTGAGAGATTTGTCGGACTCCCTCTTCAATGTCTTATTGGCTTCAGCTCCTGCTAGGGTGGCCCTTTCTGTTCACGAGGGAGAGTTAAAAATTGTGAGGTCGATCTGGCAGACTCCCTCTTTGGTGGCAACCACAGCGAAAGGGACAGAAAAGAAATATTATGTGCCAGCAGCTTTGTTTCAATACCTTTACACCCACCCTACCCCATCCTCCTTGGTGATAAAAGCAGTAAACCAAAAGGAACGGCAAGGTCAACCTGCTTCAACCCCGAAAAGAAGCAAAGGCCTTTGACCTCTTCGGGAGAAAGATTTATTCAACAGCGACCATGCAGTTCAGAATAGCTAACCACCAGGCCCTGCTGGGGAGATATAATTTTAACCTATGGTCCTCATTAGGCTACTTTGCTGATCTCTTCCCGCTGGAACACCACCTCGATCACAACGATCTTCTCAACGAGAGATTGGCAGCGGCTAGGATGGCTCTTCAAGCCTCCTGGGACACTGCTGACTCAGCTGGCCAGGCCATTGCTTCCACGATTTGTTTGAGCAGAGTGGCATGGCTTCAGGTTTCAGGACTTTCTCCACTAGTACAAAAGTCCATACAGGATCTGCCATTTGAAGGTGCTTCCCCCTTTTCTGACCAAACAGACAGCAAGCTTCACAGCTTAAAGGACTATAGGGTGACCCTTTGTTCTCTGGGGTTATCCTCCCCATGGTCATCGCATCACCCTTATAAACCTCAGGCTTCACAACCCTATATTCAGCCTAGGCAGCCCTTTGCTTCTCGACTAGCAAGACAGAGGGAAGGAGACAGAATGAGAGCAGCCAGGGGTGGACTCACTAGCTCTACAGCCAGGTCCTCTTGTTTCGCTTGGGCTACCAGAGAAGACGCTTTTGATCGGACGCTCAAGGACGACAAAACAATTCTCTCTTCTCAGGATCCTTTCAGATACCATTTCCTAAGACAGGCTTTCCTTTTTCTATCCTCAATGGGATGCAATTACCATGAACCGCTGGGTCTTAGATATGATCCCATATGGTTACCCTCTACAGTTTTGATCAAGGCCCCCCGACCACCCACCCTCTTCTCCGTCCCTTTTCAGGGACCCCACTCACGAGCAACTCCCGGATCAAGAAGTGGACAGATTGCCGTCTCTGGGGGCTGTAGAGAGGGTTCCACAAGAAGAAACGGGAACAGGGCTCTGTTTCCATTACTTTTTGATCCCCAAATCAACAGGCAGCCTGAGGCCCATCCTTCATCTGTGGGGCCTAAACAAATTTCTAAAGAAGCTCAAATTTCGGATGGTCACTCTCAATCACATAACCCTGTCTCTGGATACAGGGGATTGGTTCACCACCCTTGATTTAAAGGACACATATTTTCATGTGACAATCAGACCAGATCGCAGGCAGTTCCTCTGTTTCACAAGAGGAGCCTGCCATTTCCAGTTTACAGTTCTTCCATTCGAGCTCTTCTTAGCCCCGAGAGTCTTCACAAAACATGGTGGTGGGAGCAGCTCATCTGCACAGAAAGGGAGTTCACATTTTTCCTTACCTGAATAATTAGCTAATCAGGGGCTGATCAAGAGACCATGTCCAGTCAAGTGTGTATGTGACCCAAGCACTCTGCAGCCACCTTGGACTGCTGATAAACCACCAAAAATCTCAGCTAGATCCTTTCCAAAGAATAGAGTGCATTGGAGCAATCTTAGACTCTACCAAATCCAGAGCCCTCCTGCCAAAGAGCAGGTTCAATACCATGTCAGAAATGATTTCTGATCTCACCAGGAACCTGATTACCACAGCCCGGTGTTGTCTAAGGTTGATGGGTTACATGGCGGCATCCACTTACATTGTCAGACTCGCTCACCTGCATTTCATACCTTTACAAAATTGGTTAAGAACAATCTTCCACCCTCACAGTCACTTCCTGGGCAAGGTGGTGACTGTTCCTCAGAAGGTTCTCAAGGAATTCCGCTGGTGGCGGCAGCCCCAAATGGTGATGGAAGGCATCCCCTTAAGGAGAACATCCCCGTCAGTTACACTTATCTCGGATGCCTCCGACCTGGGCTGGGATGCCCATCCCAGCCTCAATCTAAGCACCTAAGGAAGGTGGTCGGAGAGGGAGAAGCCTCTTCACATCAACATCAAGGAGTTACGAGCCATCAGGCTGGCTTGCTGAGTGTTCCTATCAGAGCTATGTGGCAGTATTGTTCAGATTTTAACAGACAATACAGCAGCCATGTATTATATAAATTGCCAGGGAGGAGCTCATTCCTTGGCTCTTTGTTGCAACCTCGCTGTGAGGTACGGTTTCCATATGACTGCTTCTCACTTTCTGGGAGTGAGGAACTACTGGGCGGACCACCTCAACAGGCATTTCAATTCACAGCACGAGTGGTCGCTCCACCCAAGGGTGTTAGGTTCAATTTTCCACAGTTGGGGCTATCCCCAGGTGGATCTCTTTGCGACTAGCAGGAACTGCAAATGCCAGCGCTTTTGCTCCTTGAGAGATGCAGAGAGGGGCTCCCTCAAAGATGCATTCCTGATGTCGTGGTTGGGCCTGCTGCTGTATGCGTTCCCACCATTCCTTCGTAAACACAGGGTACTGCTGAAGATAAAGAGAGACAGGGTCCACGTCATGATTGCCCCAGCATGGCCACGTCAGCATTGGCTCCACATGCTGTTAGACATGTCAGTAACACCTCTCCAGGAGCTTCCCCACAGGCATAAGCTACTGACCCAGGACCATGGTCGCCTATTGCACCCAAACTTGAAATCTCTGCACCTGACAGCTTGGAAGCTCCATGGCTAACTTTAGAAGAGAAGCCTTGTTTGACCAAGGTGCAACAGATCCTGATAGGCAGTAGAAAAATGTCCACTCAGTCTATGCATAAGGCTAAGCTGACACATTTTTCAGCTTGGGCCCAGGCTCGGAGGCTGAACCCTCATGTCGCTGCCATTCAGCATTTGCTGGATTATGTTTTACATTTGAAACATCAGCGGTTGGCTTTGGCATCTTTGAGAGTACACTTGGTGGCTATTTCCACTTTTTATGCCCCCTTCGGACCACATTCCGCCTTCTCTCATCTGATGATGATGAAATTTCTCAGAGACCTAGAAAGGATATTTCCCCAGGTTAGAGCCCCTACGCCCCAGTGGGATTTGAACGTGGTACTTTGAATGCTGACTGGCCTGCCCTTCAAACCACTGGCTTCTTACTCCTTGCTGACTCTATTTCATAAGGTGGCCTTCCTAGTGGCAGTTACATCAGACAGATGGGTTTTGGAGCTGAAGGCCCTTTCATCTGAACCCCCCCATACACTGTGTTCTATAAAGATGAGGTTCAGTTAAGACCTCACCCAGCTTTTCTGCCCAAGGTGGTCTCGTTCTTCCACATTAATGAGGACATCTTCTTACCTGTATTTTGTCCTAAGCCACATACCCCAAGTGAAGAGAGAAGGTGGCATACTTTCGACATGAGAAGAGCTCTTGCCTTTTACCTTGAGAGTACTAAACAGTTCAGAAAGTCCACCTAGCTTTTTGTGGCAGGAGCTGATAGTGTGAAAGGTAATCCGGTGTCATCTCAGACAATTTCCTCTTAGATTACCACCTGTATAAAGTTGTGCTACCAAGAGGCAGAGGTCCCGTTGCCGGGAGTGCTGAAAGCTCATTTGACTAGAGCCCAGGCCTCATCAGTAGCCTTCTTTGCTAAAGTCCCAGTCCAGGAGAATTGTCATGCAGTTAAATGGTCTTCAGTCTGCACCTTTACATCCCACTGTACCATCATTCAGCAGGCAAGGGTTGATGCAGCTTTTGGCAGAGCCGTGTTGCAAGCAAGCAGACCTTAACTCTGCCCACCATCCAAGGCAAGGCTTGTAATTCACCAGCAACAGAATGCATGGGGGCAGCTGCTTGAAGAAGAAAAAGGTCATTTACTTAACCTGTAATTGCCATTCTTTGAGATGTGCTGCTCACATCCATTTCCTACTCGCCCACCGTCCCTGCTTCCAGAGTTAGCTGAAAGAAGGGACTGAAGGTGGAGCGGACCAGCAGTGGCTATTATACTGAGACACCATGTGTGCCGCTCTAGGGGGCTCCGCTGCTGGTCTTATGGGGCAGGCAGAGGGTAAAAGTTTTCCGGTGGTCATGCACAATGGTGTGCGCACACTACCAACAATGGAATGGATGTAAACAGCACATCTCGAAAAACGGCAGTTACAGGTAAGTAACCGACCTTTATACGAGACCGTATCAAATGCCTTACTTAAGTCTAGATACACCACATCTACCGTTTCCCCTCTGTCCACAAGGCATGTTATCACGTCATAGAAAGCTATCAAGTTGGTTTGACATGATTTGTTTTTGACAAAGCCATGCTGATTAGCCTAAGCCATTAATATCCAGAGCCCCCCTCAAATTCCAACTCTTCCCCAAGATAGCCCTGGTTTTAGCTTATCTGTGGGCTTAGGTCACTGGTCCCCCACAAACAAAAATGTCACAGGTGTTAAATCACTCCATAGAGTAAATACCTTAATAGAATTGACACATTATCTCTGATTATGATCCCCTTCCAAATAAGTGCACTGGATTTAGTTGGCAAAAATTATGCCAGGGTGCAAATTGGTAATTGAACCTGGCAAGAAGGGATTATGCAAGGAATTACCTTGGGCATATCCCACTTTTGCCAACACAAGATTGTTGGCAATTTTCTGAAGTATTTTGTTTTGAAAAGCACAATATCAGCAAAAATCAAAATTGTCCCTTTGCCCATTTTTATGCTTTTTATCAGAAAATCAAAATCAAGTATTTCAAGTTGTGTTAACCTAAATTAAAATGTTTCAGTCTTATCTGAGTAGCTCATTTTGTGTCAGCTTGATATTTATCTGGGTCAGCCTGAGGTGCTGTAATGCCTCTTCTGAGTCACAGTTCTGGTGTGACTCATAACAATTCTCTTTTCTGGTCTGGTTTCCTTCCCTGGACTCCATCTCTCATGTGTACTGTGGCCTCCCTTCTGGTTGAACAGCTTCAGGGCATGTTGGGTGTCCATGACCATGACCGTGGTGCAAGATGGAAGATTTAATTTGTACTGTAGCCTACACAGGAGACTGAGAGCATGAGGTACTTGATGTATAGTTCCCGTGAGCACTGTGGTACCTCAGGTAGACACAGTTCAGTATCAAACCACAATAAAATAAAACATTTTGATGAAAAAGGTTGACATGTTTCTTTTGTCATTTTCAAATGGAAATGTAGATATTTTTAGTTTTCAACTTGGTTTTGTAACAAAAAACAAATCATCAGAATATTCTTCAGTATAGAAATTCTAAACTTTTTACAAGCTCTAACCATCTCTAAGCATGCCAAGGCTTCCCAGGCACACCAGATCTTTTGTCTGATGGAGCGTGAGGTCTCTTCTTCTTGGAGCACTATGTTTATTTTAAGCTTTTTATGAACTAATCTTAGAAGGCTTACACTCAGTAGAGCCCCAGCTGTCCTATAAGCCCTGTGAGGTCAGGGGAAAAAAAGAGAAAAGACTGTGAAAGGCCACTCAGTAACTGAGTCAGAAGGAGAAGAGACAACTGGCTGTAACGGATTTTTGGATGCAGACAGTGTCTTACTCTGGTTTTTACTCTGGATACAGGTTTTACTCTTGTGACAGTTGTCTTTTTGTTCTCAGCTCCTTCCCACGTCCTCCCTCGAGGTCTCCCACTTCAAGTTCACTCTACCTGTCCACAATGTTTCCTTTGCATAGGTCCTCCTTCCCCGCCCCAGCATAATTACCCTAACACTAAACTTTCCCTTCTTCGAGTGCTGCTCGGATGCGTTCAGTAATAGGTGTCTCCGTGCCAGAACACCAGATTGGTTGGAAAAAACTTTTGTCCTAGCCTGTCAGGAGAGGGCAGGTGGCCACTGCCCCACATGTCACCCAGTGGCTATATATATGGCCGCCTCCCGACCCCTCCCCAGTTTCATTTCTTCTGCCTTGCGCATTGGATCTGGAACGTCTGCTCCTTGTGAAAGCAAGCAGCTTGTCCACGATTGTATGAGCTTCTCGCCCGACTGGGAGTACTTTTTTGTGGACATAGTTCCACCAAAGAGGACTCCAGCTTTTGGGCCGGAACATCGAGATCCATCTCTCGCCATGCTGGGTTTAAAGCTTGCACTGAGTGTGGCAAGGCCTTCCCCTGGGATGACCCTCACGGGAAGTGCCTCCGGTGCCTAGGCGAAGACCACTTGGTCACCGCCTGCTCCATATGCCTGTCCTTCAAACCCAGGACAATCAAGGATAGGAGCAAAGACACCATGCCCTAGCCTCTGAACAGGCTCGGCACTCCACACCCCAGGCTTTGGAAGCCAATCTGGCACCATGAGCCAGCTCGGCACTGGGACCCACTCAGCACCATGATGACGGAGGCCACAGGAGGACAAGCTTGGTACCGACTTCGGTACCTCGGCGCCAACACAGTCCATCAGCACCAGGCTTGCCCTAGCACCGCTCGAGGTCACCACTGGCACCACAGGCTCACTACAGCCCCGCACCAATGGTGCCAGGCCCGCCTCGGCACCAACCACCCTCGGCACCACAGGGTCGCATTTCGCCGTCTGCTCCAGTGCTACTTCACAAGGGCAGCCCCGTCTCTCCTGGTAGAGGCTTACCATGGGTTCGTTCGGGGTCGCTCCTGATTCCAACGACCCTGGAGGCAGTGGAGGCCACACGGGCACTCCTTTTGCGCCCACACCTCCCTCCCTGGTACCGGTTAGGAGAGGCAAGCCAGCCTTCATATCAAAGGCCTGGGTGCATCATGAGCGGCACCGGTCTCCATCCCCCCCTCTGACCCCGGGCACTCAACCCCCACTGCTCATTATTCCTTCGGGCCTGGGTACCGTAGAGCCTTCCCCACAGCATCATATAACTTTGCCATCTTCAGTACCACCTCGGGGATCATGCAATGATTCCCCTTGCTCAATCCGGAGGAAGGTCCATCAAGGGGCTCCAAGCGGCCTCAGCACCACGTTTCGGCACCGTTCCCATTCCACTTCTGCCCTCATGAATGGTCCCCACACAAGACGTCGTTGCCATCAGTTCCGCTGCGGGCACCAGGTACCACTCTCTCCCCGGTACCGGGCTCATATACGGGCGATCTATCAGCGCACTTCAACCTCTTGTGCTGCGCCGCAGCCCATCTGGGGATGGAGGGGCAATCCTCCAAGTCCCCCTCAGATACCCTCTTTGGGCCGGTGTTTTCCTCAGTGGAACTGATTACGGTTCCCCTTCACCCCAGTGTTTGGGACCTCACCTCCTCCTGATGGCAGAACCCAGGTTCCATCTCCCTGGTGTCAGACACGGCTGGCCTCAAGTATAGAGTCACAGGATCAGAGTTCCCCTCTCTCATCGACCACCCAATCCCACCCCGGGATGTGGTACAAATGGTGTTAGGCCCGAGTGAGCCCCCCAGTGACCCCCCCCCAGCATCGAGGGAGGCAAGAGAGTTAGAACTTCTAGGGCATAAGGTCTACTCCTCCTCGGCCTTCCAACTACAGGTTGCAAACAACCAGGCCCTAACCAGCAGATACATGCTGGATGTGTGGGAATCCTTCACAAAGTTCAGACATCTGCTCCCACCAGAGGCCAAGGAAGAATATGATGCATTCCTGGAGGAGGGAAGAATAATCTCCCAAGACCGCCGTCTGTCAGCCCAGGATGCGGTAGGTACAGCAGTCCACACCATGGCTTCAGCCGTAACATCCGTTGAGTGGCCTGGCTCAGGGAAGCCAGGGTGCCCCCTGCTTCGCAACAGGTGGCACTCAACCTGCCCCTTGGTGGTGATGCCTTTGTAGTAACCCTTGGGGAGGAAGGGGTTAACACTCTGGTCAGTGAGTCCCAGGACAGCCAATAGCAACGAAGTGCAGGTTTTTGAATTGGAACAGCAGCCTGGCCTGGGCCTGTTTGGATGTAGCAGAGCTCCTGGAAGGATCAGGAGGAGGCCAGAGGGGCCTGAGGAAGAATCCAGCAATATCCTTACCAGAAATAAGTTAAGTTTGGTACTGACCAGGCGTGAGTAGAACAGGGAATGTTTATTTAGATGCGGTCAGGGTATTTTCTTTGTTTTTGGCTTGTTTTTTGGATTTCTCTGTGCTGAGCACATGTAACCCCCCCCCCACTATCCTGTAACTACCTAAGTTAATTCCCAGAGAAGTAACTCTCTGTGTTTATTATCTGTTCTTTTTGATTAAAGATTTTACCTTTTAAGTAAGTTCTTGTTCTGTGTCCTGGAAGGCAAGAAGTTCATGTGCACGTGCCTTAGACTGCACAGGCAGCTACTAGAGGGAACCCTGTTCCACTTCCAGCTCAGATGCAGCTGGGGTCCAGTCACTTTTCTGAGAGAGGAAGAAACAGGATTGCAAGTACCTCACAGGGAGGAATTCCCAAGTGCGCCTTCCTGGGTCTCAAGAGGTTTTTTGCATTTGGGCGGTGGCAGCGATACCACTCCAAGGCCAGGAATTGGAGGCCTTGGAGACTATTAAGAGCAGGTTTTTAGGCCAGTGGCTTTTAAGGCCCGTTGCAGGCCCCCACCTTCTGCACTCAGAGTGCCAGAGTGGGGAAAAAGCCTTGACAGCCTTGTTTCTGCCCGAGACCCTGGTGGTAGTGGGTACCATGTGTGACCCTAGGGGAGAGGTAAAATACCTCAGCCTCTTCCCATCAGGGGCCCCTCCCACGCCCCCCAGCTACATAAGACCTATGGGCTCAAGACCCACCCCGCCCATGCCCTTCCCCTGAAGAGCCTTGGGTAGGGACTTTAGTCCCTCCCCATTACCCTTTCAATTAGCATTTTGGGGCCCACTCAGAAGGCCCTTCCTCCCTTCCTTTCTCTGCAGGGATGGGGAGCCTATTCCAATTAATCTGTAACTGCCTTACCATGGGCTCCCAACAGACTGGATATTCCTATGGCTCCGGCCCACCTCCAGAGAAGGTAGGCAACATTTCTCCCCCTTCCTTCCTCTAACTAGAGAAAGGGGGAATTTCTTAGGGCCGTCACATCCCTCTCCCCCCCTCCACTTCTATAGCATGGACAGGGGAAGCCAGTTCTTAACCTTGCTCCTCTGATTTTAAGGAGGGCACTAACCCTGTACCCAAGACCGTCTCAATTACTAATGGCCCAACCCGAGACTGCAGCTTCATTCCTATGGACAGTCCTTAATTCACTGCTGCCCTTAGGGCTATCATCAGAGAAAGGAAATGGGTAAAGAATACGAGAAGGGGAAGAAAAGTCCTCTCCACCATCCGCCCCCCAGGTATTGCTTAGGCCGGCAATCCCTCCTCCTCTTAAATGTTTTAGGGAGACCTTTACTAAGCTGAAGGGCAAATCACCTAGTAACTCTAGTCAAAGCTACAGATACCTCCAGTATTGGAGACGCATGTGCCCAACTGGATGACTGGGAAAACCTTTGCCAGCCTGCTGCCTGCCCCGCAATGGGTAGGACCTGCTTCTGTACCTGAACTTGGGAGGGACCCTCCGGGCACCTTCCCATCCCTACAAAACCACTAGGTGCGTGTGCCTAAGTCAGTCCCAGTAGGTCCTTAGCGACCTCCCCAGGACTATAAATCTTATTTAATTATCCCACCTGTTAGATGGGAATATGATGCTTGGTAATGTTTACTGCCCGCTGCTCTGTACCCTGCAGGGGGATACAAAGGCAGAGTCATGTTCATGAATCTCTACCTTGTTCTTCATCTTTCCCCCTTCCCTCCCTATGGAGAAAACAACCTGCAGTGGACTAGAATTTGTCCTGCTTCTCCAGGCCTGATTTATATCTTTCCAGAATATCTTTGATCGGAAGTCCCTATTAGGCTCCACTCTCCCAGGAAGGTGGTGGTACCTCTCCACCCCTCCCCAACCTGAGTCTGAAGCGTCTGTTATCACGGTCTTTTGGGGTTTGGGTTCCCTGAATGGAGTGCCGTCCATCAAGAAGTGGGGGTCCCATCCTTCTTTCCACTCCTGAAGCGGCAGCTCTGTATACTCAATCTAGAATCAGGTAGGTCAGTGGGATTCACGGGAGAAGAGGCAATACTACCCTCCCCCGACCCTTTCAATCAGAAGTGGGGGGAAACCCGTCTTATACCTCCCAATTGTCCTTAGGCAATCCAGCAGCAATACCTCACTGACAGACTTTCTGTGAACTGTTGGGCTCCACGCATAGCCGTCACCCAACCGGGCTATATCCTAATTCGTCCATTTCCCTGGGACGACCAGAGATCCATGGTCACCCAGGCCTAGCTCAGGGCACTGTCATCCGGGCTCCTGGCGGGTAAGATTTGTCTTCCTCCATAGGACCCCCAGGTCTGGAAACTGTTGGTAGCATTTGCATGATATCACTGCCATAGGAGACTGTTAAGGCTTTCTCCATCTGCTTACTTGACGAAGCTTAATCTACCAAATCCTGATTTCCGACTTGCATGGAAAAACGTCATTTTCTCATGGTGGAATTCTATCCTGGGTAAGACGAGATAACAACATAGGTAGCCCTTGTCGGATTCTCCAAATATCCAAGGTACACCTGCGGAATCACCAACTACCTTGTGAGCATCATATCCCTGCCAGATGGTCATCGGAGAAGACCACTGCCTCCTCAGTTAAGCCTTATCACTCAGAGGGGTCAGTTTCCCTCTTACGAGCTTTCGTCCCTGACTCACACTTAGCTGTGTCATAGCTAGGGGCCCATATCACACCTGCTGGTGCCCTCAGACACATAGGGTCATATAAATCAATGTCACTTCTAATCCCATAGGCCTCTGGGTAGTCACAACTAGGCATCTAGTCGGAGGCATTGCAAATTCTGCTTTACTCACTCCCTCTCTTCTCCACATAGTCTTCTCGGTAGTGGAATCCTAGGAGTAACATGATGGGACAACAGGAAGATTTGCCTCACTGAATCTTCATAAGATAACCAAGGCCAACAGTACTCCCTAAAGCCCACCTTCCTGGCTTGCAAGCACCTTGTGGTTCTGGAGTATTTCTTCTGAAACGCAAGAAGTCTCCCGGGTCAGGGCACTGTAACACCACTGGAGGTCCGGTGTCACATTCCCACCCGGCTGGCCCAGGGACTACAGGGCTGATATGCTATGTGGTGCCAGTTGCACCATCTCTGCCATTTTCCTTCCCCCTTAAACAGCTCGAAGTTTCTGCCTCTAGAATCTTCTCACTTAATTCTGCTAGCCATTTCCCTTGTGGGTTGAATGGTATACCAAATACACACACCCCTTGGGGCATGTGACTTATGGATCTTTGCATGGCTTGTTGGAGGGATGATATTTTATCCCCTCTTATTGCTCTCTGAGTGGGCAGTGACTGTCATGACCAGCCTGGTATCCCTAAGGCTTCCGGATTCTTCGTAAGGTTTATGCTGAAGTGTTCTGTGGCTAGAAGACTTACCCTCTGGCCTTCATACCTCAAGCTAGACCCTCAGGTACAGCAATTGAACACGACTTCCTCCATGTTAGTTGTGTTGTGCTCTTACACAAATCCATCCGACCCACACACGCTAATTGCCTTGGGTGGATTGGACTTACCCTCTGCTCAGGGTTGGCCCTACATTGAGGACTCCATTGCCAGGGCAAGAGCCCTAACTGGTCTCTTAGTCCCCGTAAGGACCTTGCTCGCTGGGCCTATATCCTTCTGGGGTGTTGCTGTGCTGAAGGCAGAAGAGCCAACTCCACCCGCCGTCCATCAGCACGGCTAGTAGTCACCTATTACTGAATGTATCTGAGCAGTGCTCCAAGAAGAATGGTGGGTTACTCAGATGCATCCAGGTCCCTCCCATCCATCCCCACATCTGGAGTTGGCGACTCCTAGGAACTGGGGAGGGGTCAGGAGGCAGCTATATATATAGCCACTGGGTGGCGTGGGGGGTGGTGGCCGCCTGCCCTCTCCTGATAGGCTAGGACAAATGTTTTTCCGACCAATCCGGCGCTCCAGCATGGAGACACCTATTATTGAATGGCTCCAAGCAGCCCATCTCGAAGAAGGATGGTTACTGGTAAGTAACCCACCATTCCTTTGTCTGTCTTTAAGAGAATCATCATTCAACAAAGATCCATGCAAAATTAAAATAAAAAAAAAAGCAACAGTCACTCATGGAATTTATGTGACCTTTGCAGACCATTTATTATAGTCTTAACATCAGCAATTATTGAACAAATAGTTCAAAACATTCTACTGGACAACTCTCCTCTAGTATCACGTCACTGATTTCTGCATTTCTTCTCTAGCTTTACCTGATAAGGTCTGCAAGTTACATAGACTCAACAGGAAAGTTAAATAGGCCCATCTGTGAAAAAAACACCCCTCCTTTTACCTCTGTCACTTCTTTAATCCCTGCTGGTCCTGAAAGAGTCATGGTAATGGATAGATAGGTTCTGGAATTTCTTCTCTGGAAACAGTTGAGAGTGAGCTGGTGTTAGCCTAGAAGCAATCCCTTCCTGAACCCTGAAGTGTTAAGTATTTATTTTTATGGCTACTAGCTTTGATAGTGTCCTTGCAAAGATATTCATGCAAAATTATCAATACAGAACTGTCATGCTGAAATCACTTTATTTTTTCATATTAACAGCTGTGACTCTGTGTGTCACATTGCTTCAAACTGCTTCTCATCATGTTTAATCAATCATGTCACATAAAGCAGAAAGTGAAGTAATGTGACATTTTTTAATGTAATCTAATCTGATAGCATCCAGGAGAAGAAGCCTCATCCAAATTCTGAAAAAAAGAATCCTCATCTTTTAAATAGGCACATTTTTAAAACCTTGCTACTCATTATTAAATGAGAAGAATCTCTGCAACTTTTAAACAAAATGGTGTAAACTGTTCAGCATTCTGTTTTGCCTAAAGATACACACATGGTTCTCCTCACCACCACTTCCCATTTAGCACCTCAGTCATGCATAAGATTCTTACAGATGCAGGGATCTTTGTCCATGGAGCTAATTGCATGATCGTGCCTAAGTCAATAGTAATTGTAATGATATTTGAAAGCAAAATGTGGGCTTAGGCTATCAGTGAGAAACAGTTCTTTTGTATTTGGAGAGCACATCCATCCACTGACAGAAAGCCTGTACATAACTACCATGTTTGTCATGGATGGATTTAAGAGTCGAGAGATGATACATAGTAGTAATCAATAATTGAAACAAATAATACTGTAAATTACAGTAAATGATAAGCCTATTGTCAAGAATTTGTACTACGCATCTGACCCACGGTAAATAGACTACTACAGTTGTGTTGGCATTAAGTGATTTAAAGCCATCTGTTTGCACAGTTTTAGAATGCTGTATGTAGTTAAATATCCACAGCCTTAGAATTTAATTTCTGATAAGGTTGGCAACATAAAAATGCAATTATTTAGATAATTTTGGATATGCTGTGTTAACTAGCTATTTGAAAATAATTATGGATTTTCAGAATTATATATATGGGTTGCAGCTTAACAGTTTTTTGTGATGGGGACCCTTTCCATGTTTTGTATTTGGAAAGCACCTAATGTATGATGGGTGTTACCAGAAACAAATCATAAATAGATTAAGGGGAATAAAATAAACAATATAATTGTGACAAAATCTGAAAAAATTTCCACTCACTGGGATGATTCCTCAGTTGGTGTTAGAAGGTGTTGCACATGTAAGTCAATGAAGTTGTGCTTATTTACACCAACTGAGGATCTGACCCTGGCTCTTTTTTCAGTTTTGTGCAGAAAACAAGCAAAGTAAGTAAATAAGAAATCAAAGCCTTTTTTTTTTTTTTTTTTTTGGAAAATTAAACTCTGCAGTTACTGAACCTCTGAGAATTGATGCACCGTAGCACTACACAGTTTGACACTGTTTCAGGGGAACTGCACCAGCATAAAACTGGAGAACCTTAACGGGAAATCATGTCCCGCAATACTAAATGTTGCATACTGCACAGCCAATGTGCTCATGTTTCCACAACAACTGACAATGTCACCAAACATGTGGCGTTTAATATTGTGAAAACAACATGAAGGAACATTTGATTCCCAAGCCAAGAAGAGACTATATATATTTCTAGGCTGATTCCCCCTTCCCCCACATGCTGTGTACAATGGATTTATACCTGTGACTGGACGGGGACACTGTTAGTTGCTATAATGTAGCTGATGGGATGGAGGGAGGATTCCTGCCTGAAGAATCTTTATAGAAAAAACAAGGTCAGCATTTGCCCTCTCTTCTATATTGGTTTTGCAACCTTTTAACTTGACACTCTCTCATCCCTTGCTGCTGGCATAAAAGAAGTTGCAGAGATAGCATCAAATCTCAGCATGTAATGGTGTGCTGTCACTGTTGTTTTTGTTTAGAGTGAAATATGCAACCCCTTGTAGTTTAACCACAAAAGGTAGACCAGCCTGATCTCCCATAGAACTGATGTTGATAAATGAAGCAGATCTAATCAGAAAAAAGGCCAAGGGCTCACTCCAAACTCACTTAATTGAGGCTCATGTTACAAAGCAAGTTCAGTGGGTTCTTTCATCACCAGTCTACAAGACCTGAAGTTTAAAGTAACTCACAAGCAGTGTAACCAAATGAGTGTGCTTGAAGAGGTAACTAGTTATATGTAAAATTTGGCCAAATTATCAGAAAAAAAAAGAGTACAAAGTAATCATGATTTCCCTTTTATTTGTAGATGTTTAGTTTATCAGGTGGGGGAAACCTGCAAATCCTGTTGGAACCCTGGGGAATCCCTGAATTTTTCTGTCTTTGTACCTTTTAATCTAAGTGCATCTATACATTAAATTCTTTCTATGTTGACGAGGGAGGAGGGTTTGTTTGATGCAGGTAATCCACCTCCTGAAATGGTGGTAGTTATATCAACAGGCGCATTCTAAAACAGGCTAAGCTATGGTGTTACACCCCTGAGTGATGAATTAAGTAGAAACAAAGAACCTCCGCATTTCAGCCACTACCTTTCTAGTCAAAGCTGGTGTTTGAGGCTGGCAAAGTCTGTGTGATGCTCCAGCTCCTTTCTGTAGATGTCACTTGGACCTATTTAGCACCTTGTATGACTGGGTTCTACAAAAGCAGTAAGGCATAAACTCATCTTTCCGTCCTCCCGCTCACAGCAATAGAAGGGTGAAATTCAATGCCAATGGGTCATCTAAACATTATCATTATTATGCTTCATCTCTCCTTTGGAAAGACCAACTCTACAAGTTGTTATCAGGTAGTTCAGTCTCTTCGTTGGCCTTTGTGGGACTTCCAGTGTACACATTAATTAAGGGGGTGAATCTGTGATGTAGACACGTCTGTTCAGAGCTAACATGATCCTTAGCGCTTGTTCAGAAACAGCTACTCCTAATTATCTGTTTGTGTGGACACTTTGTGTGGACATTCATGTTTTGGAATGAGAGTGCACATGTGGAATGACAGGTAAATGTGCTTTTGGTAGACTGAAAAAGTACTGGTGGTGTTTACTCATAAAAGCAGATCTCAGTGCAAACTGTATCCTGAGGGTTATAGCTAGCTCCAATGTACTGTATAATATCTGTGAAGCACAGAGGGAAAAGTTTCCACTGGGGTGGAGGGTGGATATGGAACAACTGTTTGCAGACTTTGAACAGCTAGACGTAAAAGCTATCTGTAAGCAGTTGGCAGCACTTGACCCATCTGGAGGGTACCTCCTGGTGGTGTTACTGGGGAATTCAGCTCAAGTGGTCCCCTCCACGTGGTCTGTTCTCCATCTCTTGCCACACTGACTCTGCTCCCTAGTCCAGTCCTGGGACCTTAGCTCACTGGCTAAGCTCCTCAGTCCATCCCTGGTGGGGATCTGGCCACTCAAAAGGTCAATGGCCAGCAAGCCGGTGCCGCTCCTGGCATGGTAGGAGAGGGGCCTGGGCCTGCTCTCTTCTCCAGGCCCCAGCCCAGGGACCCTATGTACCTCCAGTGAGTCCTTTTGCCTCCCTCCAGTCACTCCTCATCAGTTCACATCGACTACCTGGGCCTCATCCCTGCAGCCCCAGTCTCATGCCCTCACTGCTGGAATCCAGCCACCATCCGCTTCTTGCCACCGGACCGCTGTTCCAGCCGCTACCACGGTCTGCTCCCCTGGGATCCCCAGCCCAGGTCAGCTCCAAGTGCCTGCTCCCACTCACAGCTCTCCAAGGTGCTGGCTCCCACTGCCCACCTGCCAGAAAGAGTACCTTCTCCCACCAGCTCCCACAGCAGACTGACCCTAGCTAATTCTGCTGCACTCCTTTTATACCAGCAACCTCCTTCTGATTAGCTGCTGGACACACCCCTTTTAACCCTCTGGGTGACATAGCAGAGCCACAGCACTGCTACGGTATCAAATGAATTCAATGGCTTGCAGGGGAAGGGGATTTGAAAGAACTTTTTAACAGTGAGCCACAGTAATGAGATGCGGGGGCCTGTTAGAAATTGTGGGGTGCTTGGCACACATCTATGACAATAACAGTGATAATGTACCTGTTCATTTTGTGATGCTTGCTCAATATCTGATTGCTATACTGTATTTACCATTGATCCTATGAGTTTTTTCACAGTGTTGCAACAACAACTGAGTGAGTGCTTTTGTTACTGCCAGGCACTCTACAGCATATATCAGGAACTAATAAAGAGCCATTATTTTCCAAACAATTAAGTTTATTGAGTGACGTAAACACTTCAAATATTGTGTGCAAGTTAAAACAAATACGTTAAAGCCTTAATGAATGTGTGAAGCAGAACTTAAAGAAGGGGAAGGAATACTCAGGTCCATTTTAGCTACTCATACATCAAACGTAGCTCTCAAAGGCCAGTGATTATAATGTCCTCCAGGGTGGAGTGGTAGGATAGAGATATGGCTCCTGATACCATGTGGAATGTGAAGAGGGAGTATAGGGGGGTACTACACTGAAGTTCTCCATGTAGGGCAAAGGGAGGTACCCAGGACAGTTGAACCTATCAGTCCACAAGAGCCTGCAGCATTTGTGTTTGCTATAGGAAAAGCATGATTATGTCCTGGTGCTTGTCCTCCTTTTTCTGCTGGTATTTCTGGGCCTATCTGCTCTCTCTTTCTCAAGACTGTCTTCAGTGTTCACTCTCCAGGCCCTGTGCTTATGGTCTGATGCAGCACTGGCTGCAGGGTTTCAGTGATCATGTCTTACTGATCCCTCTTCTTTCTCCTTATTTGTCTCAGGTGTTCCGTAGATGTGGCGGCGAAGATACTCAACACCACAATGGCGGCAGCTGCGGATAAAATACACAACAATGCCATTGTCGGTGTAGTCACAATGGAAAGTGAAATGTAGGACTTCAAACTCCCTTCCCTTGCTTCCTTATAGTTTTAAACAAGAAATGCTTATTGTGGCTTCTGCTTGGCAGCATTTGTGCCTGGTACCACTAACAGCACCAGCTGTGATGACCATGGCCCATCCAGAATAAGGGACATTAAGAGGGAATTGCTCTGTTGCATGAAACTGAGTACGAGGGAACGGAAGTCAATGCCGGCACCATTTTCTACAAGTGTTGGAGACTTTAGCTGATGTCTTATTCCTGAGAGTGACCAGCAAGCCCAGCTGCTGTTAGTATCCCAAAGATGCCTGGGCCCTTATGAAGTTATCCTGTGTATGATGATGGTGTCTGCTGAAATTATCATCGACTGGCATGGGAAAATGTCTTCCTGAAGATAAAGAAATAAGATGGCCATCCCTAGAAACCTTTCAGAGAGGATTGCAGAGTACCTCCATGGAAGTTTTAGCTACATCCAAAGGGGAATCCCTGGTGTAGGTAAATAAACTGTGCTGTGTGGCTTTCCTGTGTAACTGACCAGAGGAATTAAAAGCTGATGACAACACTACCTCTCTTTATTGTACTACGAACTCTTGTATGAATGAACTAATAAAGAGTGGATAGCTGTGTCCTGCAAAACTGGGGGCACCAAATTGTAATAGAAACAAATGTATGCACTTACCCGAGGTTTGTTCTCCTGTCTAGGGCTTGCCCCTGCTCAACTGCTGAGACTGACTGAACTGCAGTGGAGTGTCTAAAAGGTTCTGGCCTGTGGCTTAGCTGGGCACCCCCATCACATGTCCTCCATTCTCTTTCATCTCTTACTTCCTGTTCATGGCAAGGATCTGGGCTTTGGGCTCCTAGGAGGTATCCTTGGTGGGATGGGGTCTCCAGCAAGTATAGCATGAAGTTTCTTCAGGTCTGCAGCTTGGCACAGGATCAACTGCTGGCCTCCTTCCCCCTGCAATATGCCTACCACAGCACCTTGGCTTTCACACAGCACTGCTGCTGGCCCCTGGCATGCTCCTTCCCCTGCATCCTCATGCCATCTACTCATCGATGTCCTCTGTGACGTGTCTGTAGAGGTGTTCACACAGCCTTTTCTCTCCACTTGCCCAGGAAATCCAAAATCTGTCATCTACTCCAGGCTGTGGAATCGGTCTAGGATGTGTAGTTGGCATTATCAGCCAGGCAGTTGCACACAATGGTGGAGTGCTGCTAGGTATGCTTCTAAGATGGTAAATCAGGAAAAGGCATTTAAAAGAGCCACAGCGTTTTAAAAGTATGTGGTGAAGGAGTACAAGTTCCAGTCTCCATGACACCTGGGCAGTGTTGTTTACAATTATGAGAGTGGACAATGTCAGGCATTGTGGGAGACCTGCTGAAGGTTTATTACGTCAACATAGATAACACCATGTGTATATTTGTGCTGCATCAATCTTAGCACATTGACCCTGGCTCCAAGCCACTCAGAGACATGGTGTTAGTACATCAGTGTAACGGAGAGCTTACATCAGCCGGCAAGAAATTTAAGTGTAGGTAATGCACAAGTAAATTGACACAAGGCAACTTACCTCAATCTTTGTGATGTAAAGTAGACAAGGCCTCAGTAGGTGGGATTAGTGTGGGAAGGGGCAGTACCCACAAAGGAAATAGAAGACCATGAACTTTGGAGCCATAGGATCAGGATTCACAAGCTATAGTTTACTGGGGTGAAAGGATTCTCCTGTGTATTTCCCCATAAATCCTTGTCAGTCAAGGCACCACAGCAAGGCCAGGCTTGTCTCTGGGGCTGGAAATCTGCTAAATGCACATACTGCCACTGGTTCTAGTAACTTTCCACATTTCTTCCTGTGGCCATCTTACTCTTCCCCATCTCAGTTTTGGCCTGCTTACTTCGTACACATAGTTTAGGGACCAAAAAGATGCTTCTTAGATCTTAAGGTTTTCTTAGATTGTATGCTCTTTTTGGGGCAGGGACTGTGTCTTCATGTGTGTTTATACAGTGCCTAACCCAACAGGATCCTGATAAGAATATGGGACACTAAAGTATCACAGTATACTGCATAATAACAAGGGGTAACGACAGGTGGCTAGACTGAAGGGAAAGCAGCCAACATACACTTTACTTGTATTACTGTGGCCTTTTTCTTCATTTTACTCCTCTAAATCTTTAGCAGCACCTGGGAAACATACTGAGTAATGTATTTTTAAATCAAATAATCTTTATGAGCTAAAGAGGCAAAAATAATCCTCTGAAAGTCATAATTTTATTTGTTACAGAGTCTGCTTGATAGCTATGAAAGACTGGTTTCTGGAAAGGCTGTTAATATTTGGAGAATCTACTTGGCTACCATGTGCTATGTATCTTCATAAACCCAGAAACTTAGTTGCAACTCAGAGCTCATTTTTCTTCTTTTCTATTGAATATATAGTTAGAAAGGAAATCACTCAGGAAAGAGTGCAGAATAAAGATTATAGCAGAGCTCTCACACTGCAATGGTGAGAGTTGTGCTAAGACTGCTGGCTACTGATATGGTTGAAAAGTAGAATTATCAGAGGGTTCATGGTCTTTGTTTTTGAAGATCACAGGCACTGTGTTTTCAAAAAGGTACCTCAAAAACATCAAGCATTCTCTGTGAGATTCCTCATATGTTTCTCCATGAAGGCCAGAACTTAGTAGATCACTTGACTCAGTTATACCAGAGGATGCTGGTATTTGTAGGGTAACATGAACATGAAGTGTGAACTAGATGTTGATCTACTATGTCAAGCAAAAATCTTAAGAATACACAGGTAGGGCTCCCAAGGATGGCACAATACTATTTGAGGGAGCACGACATAACTGTGCATGCTTTACTTTGTAAATATAGAAAGTGATTTGCATCTACTAATTTTAACTGTGGTATTGGGTGGTGGGGAAAAGAGGAAGGAGATAAATGTGGGACACTGAGGTAGATTGAGGTAGTACTGAGATGTAGAAATCAGTGTGGTATTGAATGAAATTGGGTTCAGATTAAAACAGGCTAAGCCTGTGTTGAATATCAGAGAAATATAATAAAAATGTCATTTTTATAGCTATGTGAACATTGAGCAGAGGAGAATAAATGGCATGATATATTCTTATTGAGAGAGCAAAGTTGCTTTCTCCATAAGAAAAATAAATACAGAAATAAAATAGATAGACTTTTACAATCTTGGGTCTTGATTTCTTACATCTTCAAAACAAACCCTTTCCTAAAAATTGTACAAGAATCTGTTTTTTGGAGAGTTGAATGTTTGGGCCTCCAAATGCTATGCCAATAACAAGAGTACCACAGAAATGCCAGTAATAAATAGACACAATGACATATGCAAAAATGATACAAGATGTTTAGACAGGTTCTATCTATCCATCCCAGAGAAATAACAAAAAGTCCATTTGTTCCATGCTGCATAACCAAACAATCTGAATGACAGTGTCATTTGACATTCTTGTATTCATATCCTTCTCAACACCTTACAGAAACAATATGAATAGGAGATTAAACTAGTGGAGAGCTTTGCTGAATTTGCAGAAACAAAACAGATTTGTTGCCATAAACTTGGATTGGAATTTCCCCTATAATATGTAGACACCCTGTATCTTAGAGGGCATTTAGCTGAAACCAGCACATCATCCTGCAAGCAACTAGAAACTGTCACCATCTGTTGAGATAATACAGTAGTTGGTTTAGTTCTTGATAGAGATTCAGTTGGCTGATGTTGCTAATTTTTGCCAAATGTAGGCATCCAGTATTTCAGTAGTAGAAATTTGCTCATTAGTTGCAATTTGATTTGATCTTCACCAGTACAGAATTGAATGAGAAATGAATTAACTTTGTTTTTGAGCTTTGTCAGTGTAGACTAATATTGAATAACATTGATTGAGTTGGATGAAACCCTCTTCTTCTGCCTCCTTTTTATTTTTCTCTTTAGAGGAGAGGAAATCTGTTCAGCCAAAAGATAACACACTGCAGAGGATCCTGCTTCCAGACCACTGACAGTTCAGACAATGATGACTTTTCCTAATTTAGAATATTCATTTATGTTGTCTCCTCTTGGTAAAACAACATGAAGCCTGATCTTTTGATTTTTAACCCTCCATATGGTACCTACCTAAGACAATGCATTTCAACTTTTCAGTCACACATTTTGTGCTCTAGCGGGCATTTTGGAAGCCCTTGCCTAGTAAGTGCAGGAGAGACGGCAAATACAGGGACATGGACTCATTTGAGCTGATTACACTGTGGACAAGGGAAAGAATATTGGCCATGGTACCACTTTGATAATTAACCAATGCTTCTTAAGGATCATTGTCTTTAATGATTCCTCGCTGCCGACTAAGTAAACCAATCTTCCAGCAGCACTCTTCCCCACCTCCCACACCTCATGTATTAAGCTCTTGTTATCCTCCAAGGTCTTCATTTGCAGTGCATTAAAGCAGGTCAACTAAAAGAGATGAAAGAACTGAGCTTTTCTTTATAGTCCATTCACTGTGAGCAAATTGAAATATGGTGACCTTATCACCTTATTGTTGATTGTGATGCAAGAGGCGAAAGGGGTTTAATGTGCTCGGAATAACAATTTCCTAGCTACCTCGCACATTGATGGGAATGGATCTGCTCCAGTTTAGTTGGTATGGAAACGTAATGGTGAATCATAGCTCTTATCTACATGGGGGGAATTGACCAGCATAGCTATTCTGTAATATTCCTCTATAGCTATGCTGGTCAATTTCCCTATGAGGACAAGCTCATATACTTACATTTTAACAAGAAATGCTCATTAGCAGAGGAATGTTTCCCAGGCTGTTACTCTATTTCGTACAAAATTTACTTTTACTCATGAGAAGCCTGGCCTGAAATAAAAACCTGAGTTTGTGCTTGAGTAATTGTGTATACAATTAAATTTGAAACACATACCAAAATGAAGTTGAGGTCAGACATAAATCTGCAAAAGTAAGCAAATTGCCAGTGGAAGAAGTATAGGATCTCTTACTGAAGGCCCTATAAGTGAAATCCTGTGTCCACTGAAGTCAGTGGCAAAATTTTGTTGACCTCAATGGAGCCAAGCTGTTATGTTTGTATAGAATGTAGCAAAGGGTCCCAATCTTTCATTGGGCTCTCTAGGTACTACCACAGTAAGACTAAGAATTGGTATGTCTACACTTACAATTTAATTCGAATTAATGAGGATTAATTCAAATTAAATTAGTGCATGGCTACATCAGCTTTCCTTAGTTTGAACTAAGGAGCTCCCTTAGTTCAAACTCAGGAAAACTTAGTTCAAACTTTAAAAACCACCCTTAATTTTGAACTAAGGATTAGTTTGAATTAATGTGGTTTGATCTTCTTCCCAGGGTGCATGGCACCCTGGAGGGAAGTGCCTGCCCTCCAGCGCCTGGGACAAGCAGCCCCAAAGGTGCCCCCCACCTGATCTGGCCGAGGGCAAAGGGGCCCTAGCCTCCTGGCCAGGCAGGGGGTCTTGACCCTCTAATCCAGCTCTGCAGAGCTGGCTGGGCATGGGGAAGGGACCCCCATGCCAGGCTGCAGCCTGGGGCACTGGCTGGCAGGGGGCAAGGGAAACCCCACACCAGGCTGGAACCCTGCTGGCCAGGTGCAGGGAAAGCACCCCCAAGCCTGGCTGTTGAAGTGCTGGCCAGACAGAGCGAGATGGGATTCCCCCTGCCTGGCTCTGACAGCACTGTTGGGGTGGGGGGAGAAGGGATTTCCTTCCCCACTGCCCAGGTAGTGCAGATGGAGCCGGGTGTGGGGTGTGTTCCCGGAGCTGGCAAGCAGGGCTGGAGCCGGGTGCCGGGATGCATTCCCCTCATGCCTAGCCAGGGCTGTCAGAGCTGGGCAGGGAGAATCTCTTTTCCTGTGCCCGGCCAGCACAGTCCAAGCCAGGCAGGAGGGTGCCCTGTCTCCACAGAGCCCTGCCAAGGAAAAACATCCTCTGCCAGACTCTAGCCTTCTGAGCCCAGTGTGGGGAAAGGCATCCCCTGCCCAGCTCTAGCACTATAGCAGCTAGAGCTGGGCAGGTGATGCTTTTCCCTCTGCCGGGCTCAGAGGGCTGGAGCCTGGCAGGCGATTGGGTGGGGGTATGGCCCTTTTGTGGGGTCATGTTGCTATACCTCCCATGGTGCCCCTCTTCCAGTTCGAACTAGCAAGTCCTGTCCAAGGACATGCTAGTTTGAATTGGTTTTCCTAGTGGGGCCATGTTAGTTTGATTTAACCGAATTCAAGCAAATAATTATTAGTTCAATTTCATTAGTTGGAACTGAGTTAATTCAAACTAACCTTATAAGTGTAGTCATAGCTAATAAGAATGAAAATAATTAATAATAGTGAAACAATTGTTGGTGCCAGTGAGAGGGGAAAAAAGAGAAATCAAACAATATGTTTATTGATTTGTATATGGATGTTTATTTAAGTATGAAGAATATTATTCAGATAGGAATCTTTGTAAAAATATGTTGTGTTTTGTTTGTTAAATCTGCCCTGGAATGTATTTTTAGATGGGATTTGTTGTTGTCCAAACTAGTCACCGTATCTTTAAAACAGTTTCAAAACTAACATTTCCAATGGTAGCCAGCTAGTGAGATTTTGTGATTCTGTGCTTTAGTTATGCCTTTCCTTATTTTCAGATAATAAACTATTTATATTTCAGTAGCACCCCAAATCTATTTGGTAGTAGGCACATATTAAGGAAGTCACAGAATTTTTTTTAAACTAAGATCAGTGCAAAAGAATAAGACTGGGTTGTTAAGGACAGAGAAAGAAAATATTCAGATACAGGAAAAATGCTGGATAGAAAGCCTGGTTCTTTGGGGCAGGGATGGGAGCACATTATCCGTTCTCATTTACTACAGCAATATCCCATCTATGTACTTAAAGTTGTCCTTTTTCCCGCTGAAATCAATAGGACTGCCTTCATCACATTTAGGACTAAGATCTGAAAAAGAGACCGGTTATTCTGAGTGGTCAACTTGAGACTCCTCAAAGGGTCTTGACTGTTGAAGGGTAGATGATTGGTGCTTTCTGAAAATCTCTTTTACAGTGTCTTCTGTTGGACATGGCAAATTGAGACACCAAGACACACTAGCTACTTTTGAAAATATAGACGGTAATGAAACTTACCTTAAATGCTAGTGTCCAGAGAAGAAACATAGCACCATATAATGCCATAGAAATATTAAATTTCCACAAATATTATTTTAATATTAATAATTATTCTTCTGATAGATGTAGATAAGTTCATATATCTATAGCTATCTCTCTCTACATAAAGTGACCATAAATAGCATGAAATATTTTAGTATTTAGTAGCACATCAATGGAATTTTCCTTTGAGATTAGCAGAGCATCTTTAACTAAGGGCTTGTTTACAAATAGAAACAAGAAGTCCTGCGGCATTTTCAAAGACTAACAAATTTATTTATTGCATGAACTTCCTTGGAGTTCCTCTTGTTTAATGATGAATTCCTTGTTCCTGTTTACCCTGATGCACATTGAAAGAGTGTTAAGTTTAACAGGAACATGGAAGGCTTATTTCGGAATAAGAGGCTCCACATGTTGAATAAATCAGAAATGACTTCGTGTATAGACAAGCCCTAATTCTGTTATATTAAATATTACATTATCGAAACTTTGTCTCCTAATCTTTTCTTGCTGAGCAGTCTGCCAAGATGCTTTTTCAGGCCCTCATTATCTCACATCCCAACTACCACAGTCTCCTCCTCTCTGGCCTTGATGACAGCCATGTTGCTGTTTTTCAAGTCTATTCAAAGCATTTCTAGCTAGGAATGTCTTTTTTTGCTCACTGCTCTAAATGCTTTGCCCAGTTCTTTGTGTCTGTCCATTGCCTTCCATGCTACCACCTCATATCAGCATCCATCTTTGCCATTAAGGCCCATCACCATTTAGCCTCATCCTATCGATCAGATCTACTGTCATTTCCAGATGTTGACATCAATCTCTGGCAGAGCAGAGATGGCAGCCTCAGTGCTCCACTTTTCTGATTCTCTCTCAAGCACTTCTGTGCATTTAGTTCTATGTCTCTCACCACTCACAAGAAAGCTTCCACCATCAACATTTATGACCCCCCCCCCCCCCTTTTCCCTACCACCTCCTTTTTTTTTTTTTTTTTAATTCCTCCACAAATCTCCTGCTGGTATGCCTATACATGACTGCAATCTGTCATTGGTTAGACAAATGATGCGCTATGACTTCTGATTTTCTGATAAATTCTATTGTTTCACTGATACCCATGCTCCCAATCCATCCTCGCTGAATTTGTTTGTTTTGTTCACCAGCTGTGTTGCATGACTGGTAGACTGGGAGCACTCTTTGAAGGGGAATTCTCTGACATTTATCCATATAGCACTTAGCATAATAGGGGCCCCTGATCCTTGAATAATATTCCTAGGTACTGCTGTAATACAAAGATGTCAATAATAAGTTTTGAGCCTCTTTCTTGAAACTCTGGCACAGTTGTGTGAAGTAGGAGTCCCACAATGTTGGGCATACCCTTACTTTCTTGGAATTATGGGGGCTTATGACTGATCATTTTAATTGCTGTTTTGTCATCAGTTTAGCATTTACATTCTGTTTTTAGTGATATAAGCCCACTTTAAATGGTAGAATACCACAGGAACCTTTCAAAGTGGCCATGGTTAGTAAGCTGCAATAAGCAATACAAAGCTGTTAAGTTTGATTGCTGACTCCTGCCAAAACATAGTAACAGGCCCATCTAGCAGAATGTGCTCCCAGAGTGTTCCAATTTCATATTTGCCACTAGAATTAGCACAGCAAGTAGGGTAGTGGAACAGCAGCAGAACAGTTTGAGTGCAGAAATATAGATATCAGAGATGGAAAAGTCCTTCTACTGTCATTTAGTACACTCCCTGCCAATGCAGAAATTTTCCTGGCAGTACATTGCGCTTTGCACTGCAGCATCTGGTTTTTCATATTTGCTATGCATTAAAAAGATTTTAATGTTGCAATATTCCAAAGATTTCAATGTTGCAATAACACACACTGTTTCTAGACCCCTTGACTAGACCTGCACAAGATCTAATCGAGTACAGCAATTGCAGGTCTGTAAGCATTCTTGCACCTGAAGTATCTTAGCCATTTAATACAACAGGCTTGAACAACAACTTGAGATCCATGGTCGGAGCTGGGTAAAACAGGGGAAAATATTTTCTTGACTATAACAAATATAATGAATCATGAAGCCTCCTCTCCGGGTCTGCAACAGGCACAAGAGAACCCAGGGATCTTTCTTCCCTGCACTGAGCAGAAGCAGCCCCTAGGAGCAGCTCCTTCATCACCAAGTAGTAGCAATGGGAGGACTGATAGACACATATATATGTAGGGGCTTTGTGTATGTATGTGTGTGTGGGTAAGAGAAAGTAGATGGGGCTTAACTATTTAAACTAGGACACTTGCCAATTGCGGTACCTCTGTCCCCTGCCTTCTGTCTATTTTCTGTTTTTTCAGGTTACAATACCTTAAGAGCATGGATCTTATTTTCTTATGTGCTGTACAGATCCCAGCACAAGGCTCTGACTGTTGGGGGGTGAGGGGGGCATTATCACAACATAAACAGACAGCAGTCACAATGAATCAGCACCAGCCTCTATGGACAAAGCATGCTTCTAGCTGCTGCCCTCAAAACATATCCCCAGTCCTTGACTGTTTGCATGAGCAGTTGGTGGAGCTTCCAGTAAGGAAGATTAGGTGCCCAGCTGCTCTACTTCTCACTCCTGACCCCTTCCCATACCCTACTCACCCCCTTCCTCCTCAGCTCTGACCCCTCACTGCATCCTCTATGGGACCTTCTCAGATCTGCAACAGGCACAAGAGAACGCTGGGATATTTCTTCCCTGCACTGAGCAGAAGCAGCCCCAGCAGGGAAGGGAAGGGTGATGCCACCACAGCCCTAGTGCAGTGGGGAGTGACAGGGAGAGCAGAAAAGACTGGGGCCACCAGGACACCAGCCCAGCAGGGAGGGAAAAGGCAGGGAGAGCAGCAAAGGTCAGGGCCATGGCCCCAGCCCAGCAGGGTGCAGGGAAGAGGGGAGAATAGGGAAGGCAGAGACATAGCCCCATGCTTCCTGTTCCTGATGGCTGCAGGGTCTCTGAAAAGGCAGTGCCTTCCTGTGCTTTCCCTACTGACCACCGCTGGTGAATGTTTGCTAATTCAATTCTAGTCAAATTAGCCAAACATTTCTCTGCAGCAGCTCTCTGTGTCAGCTAAGATGGGATGTAACTTGTGATCAGAAAGCCACACACTGCAGGTGTTACCTATGCACCCTGTTATGACCCCTGTGATACTTGACTTGTGTGTGTTTTGAAGAGGTGTTTTCTCCCCCCCCCCCTTTTTTTTTTGGCCAATGCTGTTGCTGCTGCAAAAGTGCCTCTTTGCTATGTGGAAAAGTGGTCCTCCTTTGAATAGGCCTCAGCATTGGTGTGGTACTATCTTTTGTCAGACTAACTTTTGGAAAGCTCTCAGGTTTGAAGAAGAGTCTTTTCTCTCTAATATTTTGGGAGCAACATGGCTACAAGTCTACTGCACAGATGCCAGGGAGCAGTTGAACACAATATAACAAATATGATGCAAGCGGATAGACTGTACCGAAGCCACTGTTGATGCCATATGCTCTTGTCAGATCAAAGTTGATCAGGGAGGAGGAAAATATCAAAGGATATAGCAAACAGTTCAAAGGAAAATACAGCCAGTTCTAAACTATGAAAAGAGATATGCTACATAAAATCAAACACTCGTCTGGCATAGTAGGTATTGTTATGAAAGGGAAATATATGGCAAAATAGAAATCAAATTAATAAGTTCCCACTTCTGCTTTGGTGGAAGAGAGGATGAACAGATTTTTGCTTTCCTGTTTGGAAATTCTAATCTAATTCTAACCTATCCTTCCAAAAAGCACAGTCAGTATGGTTTCTGCTGTCCTTCTGAATACAAAAGATTGGCTCAGCCAATCAGGGAACCAAAAATCATACCATGCGACCTCTGCCTAATCACAACCAATCAACCCAACTAAAAATTTTAAAAAGTTAAGCAGATATCTACTCCAAGTTTTTCAGTGAAACTATGTCAGAACACTTCACTTTTTAGAAATGTGAAACATTTTGCATAAATACAATATTACAGAAGTTTTGCTGTTGTCAAAACAGGCAAAATTCAGTGACAAATGTTTTGCAAACATTCCACCCAGCTGTTTATTATGCACTAATCACAGCATCCTGATATCAGTTGTCAAAACACTACATGCTAGTGCTATTATGCTGGCTGATGTGGCAAGACAGTAGAGCACAGTATAATCTAACACTGAAATCCCCTTTTCCAGCATTGAACTTGCTTGGCCAAATACTCTGCTGGTATACAGGTGAAAATTCAGTGGTGCCAACTAGAAATGAGTCCATTTACACTAGCAGAATATTTAGCCTTTTTGCGTATGTATCAATGTTATGGCAGTTGAGAATTGAACCAGCACCTTCAGAGTCTGCAGGTAGCAGCTGTATCATGCTCCAAAAGAGAACCTGTTGCTGGACCAGTCAGAGAATTTGTACTATGCATGTCTCAGCTGGAAATGTCTCTTTGCATATCTTTTGGTCCACATGAAAGAGATGCAATACCTGTTGCTTTGCAGATTGATCATGAAGAATGCTTTATATTGCAAATATTGGGTCTGATCCTTCTCCCCTTTGAAGTCAAAATAAAAAAATATCTCAGACTCTGAGGGTGACAGCAGCAGAAACATCATTACTAACTTTCTCTTTTTGCAGCATCCAATTTAAAGGCTGCCATCATTGTAATTTTATACATGTGCTTTGAAATTATTTTTACACTTTTTTTATACTCATCCTCAGAGGCCTTATAATACAATTCACTTGCAACTCACACAATGTTGCCTTCCTCATTTCAGAGTCTAAGATTTTGTCTTCTCTACATTATAGACTAACCCACTGTAACATTTTATGTGTGAAAACTAATCTGTTTTTGGTATAGCAAGATAAAATCAAATTATTGCAAAACCTTGAGATTCTTTCCCCCTTGCTACAACTCTATAAATCAAAAACCTGATTAAGTTGTTTCTTAATGTGGTGCTACTGAAACTTCCTGCTCAAGGAGGCAATGTATTTTCCTTTCTGCTTTTATAGCACTTTTCTATGCTCTGTGGCTTGCTTTCTTTATCCCTTCATTCTTTGGCTGTTTCATTTTTTATTCTTACAATTTGGAAATGTTGATAGTGTCAGGAGACCCCCCCAAAGGCTAGAGGTTCAATTCAGTTTGGATTAGCACCCATGTTATTGGATTGTTTGAAGTTTATCCAAACCAAGTCTGTAATATTTGGCTGGAAATATCATGAGAAAATCTGTTAGCTGTGAGATTTCTAGCTAAATGTTGCAGACTGCAGGGGTTTTTGATAAGCTTTGGATAATCCTCCAAACTATTAGGCTTTTGTTTGAACAGAACCCAAATTGTAAACCTTTCACAGTTTGTCCATTGCTGATTTTACTCTCATTTTATCAGTATAACTGAATGGGCTTTTGACCACTCAAGCCAGTTCACTGAGAACCTTATAGAATGTAAACAGTGACATTCAGCTATTAAATGTTACAGGTCTCTGACTGTTAGTCAGTGTATTAGTTCTGGATGGAATGTGCTCATAAACTATCATCCTTTAACTCTTAGGTCTTGTCTACAATTGCAGCGGTGCAGACAGCTGTAGTGTAAGTGCAGACGCCACTTACACTGATGGGAGAACTCTCATCAGCATAGTTAATCCACCTCCCCTGAGAGACAGGAGCTATGTTGATGGGAAAAGTTGTCCTGCAGATATTGTGCTGTCCACACCAGGGGTTAGGTCAGTACAGTTACATAGCTCAGGGGCGTGTCCATAATTATACTGACATAAATTGCTAGTGTAACCAAACTATACTGAGAGTTTTATTATTGTTTCTTATTTGTTTTTCTGTGCATGCAAATTGTACCATTTACTTGGTTTCACGAGTTTATGAAATTAAATATTTTTGGTCCTTAATTGTGTATTTTAATACTTTCCTCTATAAGTTACCTTTCAAAACAAAATAACCTAAAAGAATCTTCTGTTGGACTTTGATAAAGCCTGTGTCACAGCCAGTATCATTTTTCATTAAAGAGGCCAACAAGGCTCAGAAGTCATGATGATCATTTCTGATAGGTTGACTTGTGATGAGAAGTGCTTATCTATCCCCAAGATTAGCATTTACTGCAATTCTTTTTGAAAGCCTCAGTACAGTTGCTAAGGGCAGAAGAGACACACACAGACACTAACCTACCTTTTTCACTCTGATAGTATCCTTTGGGTCAAGTCTTGAGAAAAGGAGATGGAAGGGTGTGAAGGAAGCTTTAACAGTTACTCTCTATGTTGTCCCTGATCTGTGGAGAAACAGAGACATTTGGGAATGTTAATCTGGCAATTTTCTGCAGCACTACATTAATTTTTAAGTTAATTTGTTAATAATTATAAATATAGTATAAAGTTTAATGATATTTAATATGAATTATAATGAGTCTCAGCACAATGGGTCACTAAATATAGTTTATAAGAAAGTACCATATTATCCACTAAGAAGGGTCAAACTAAACATATAGATCATTTATTATTGTTATACATCTTTTAACTCAGAAGTTGGAATAGATAGAAGCAAAGAAGGACAGAGAGAAGTCCACACATTAATGGCAACATTGCAATTCCTTTTTCACTCATGTCGAGTGGTAAAATAGGGAAGAGGAATGTATAACGCATGGAAGAAGTCAACAATTGGCATGTCACCCAAAACAACAGTATGAGAGTGAGCTATAATAACCAAGCACAGAGGACCCTTACAGAGGTAAGAAGACATCAAACCACTGATAATATCCGTGTCAAAACTAGATTCTGCATCAGCTTTTGGCCATGAGAAACTATCAAAAATTACCACAATGTAAATCCAAATATGGTAAATTATTTTAAAAGTCCTGTACAGGAGGCAAGGTGCCAATCAATATGAGTAAGTTATTAGAAACTTGCTCATTTAAATTAATGGTGCTACTCATCCAGGACTACTCAGCAGGTGCATGTGGTTGAGTAACAGTGGAGAATTTGGTTCTAATAAAGTAAATGTTGCCTTTCTCTCTGCTGTCTTCACACATGGATAGGACTCCCTTGCTTCCTCCATGCTGCTTTAGGTTTTGATTCAGCCAGGGAAGGACAGACTGGTCAAACCAAGCTCCACTTTACGTGAACTGCTATTGGAGACAGCTCCTCAAAAACAGTGGCAGAGGTTGGAGTTAGCCCTTTGCTGATCTAATTTCTATCAGGGTCAAGCAGTGAAGGCTCAGGTAGCTACAGTGTGCCCCCTGTGACATCCACTGCTTAATATGCCTGAATTCAGCTTGGATGTAGTGGAGAATCAGTGCCATACTCTACCTGCCAAGAAGTTACCCTTTCCAAGCACCTCTGAGTGGCCAGCAGCCACTGCCTTCATTCCCCATTCACAAGCTTTTGTCCATTCCCATCCTTTCTTGGGTTCCACTTCGTTACCTTAACAAACATTGTCCATCCATTGTCCCAAGTCTTTCCTGTCTCTTGTCTTACTCCCCAAATTTCAGGTTTCTCTGCTGAAGCATTCTCACTCCTTGCAGTTTCTGTATTTCATTCTGTTCCAATTTGTTCTGTCAGGAACTACTCTCCCAACAACCTCAGTTTTCCCAGAGAACTCCCTGTGCAAAGCCAGCAGCCTGGCTTCTTCCTGCTGCTCTTGCAGAGGGACCAGGTAATTTCTGCACAAGTGTGCTTCCTTAGTAATCAGGGCTGGCAGACTGCTAGCCACTAAGAAGTCACCATATTACACTACTCCAACTTGTGTAGCATTTTACACTGGTCAATAGTCATACTGAACATTTAACAATATCCTCTATTCTTTGTCGGACAAACACTGTCTCCCATCCCATTAGACAATCCTTTTGTTTCCGTTATGTAATGTTTAATTATATTGATAAATCTCCTTCCAGTGTTAATATAAAAATGATGGCAAGAAACTGATAACAGAGGAGTAATTACAGTAAGGGATTCTGTTGATTGCATAAATCATGGACTGAAAATAGCTGATAAACTGAATCAGTAGCTCCCAAACTTTTTATGCAGCCAACCCACTGTCACTCAGGAGCCACTTACTGTCAGTTGACAGAGAGCACAGGAGGCGCATAAGGTTAGAAAGATCTCGAGTTGTCTGCCCACATAATATTTCAGCACAGGATGTAAGAGCTAAGCTATCTACCAAGATCCAGTTGCCCACTTGTTGTCATTAAAGAGTTATGTATCTCTGCTGAAAATAAGCTCTTAAATTTTTAGAATTAAGTCAGGTCACCAGGAGGTGACACAGCTCAAAGATGTGCAGTTCATGAAAGAGGTAACTGACCGCTATCTTTCTTTTGGCCAATTTGTGTATTGTAAGCCACACACTGTATGTCTATTTGAAACAGAGTCAAGTGAAAATTGAGAGACTATGAAAACTACAAAAGAGGAAATTTACAAGATAGAAAAAAACAGAATGGGTAGGTGTCCTGTTTAGGAATAAAGAGAAAGGATTAGTCTAGAATATCTTGAAATGCAAAAAGAAACACTAAATCCTTTATCCTCCTGGCAAAATTACATTGTATCTTTTTCATAGAAGAAAGGTTTCAGCCTGCCTGGTTGTGCAGTGCTGCAGGGATTTTGTGTGAACAGTGGTTTATTAGACATGAGAGTATCTTGTTAATGAAGTCTAACTGTAGACTGTGTGTTATGATTTTATTTGGCATTTAACCTTTTGTTTCTGGCGCTTTTGTTTGGTGCCATTGGAATCTCTCTGTTTTCTAAAAAATAAATTCATATTTGATTTTAGTGTAAACAAATTACTTACTGTTAGCTTAATGAAGCAGAGATCTGAGGTGGAAGTGGTAAGATGGCATGCACTATTTCTTTGGAAATGGCAAAATGGTGAATACTGTGAGTGTCCAGTGGACATCCAAGGGTGACAAGGCAGGAAGCTGACCCATAGCAGGCACAGGCAAGGCTTCTTCACACGAGCAGCAGATGATGGTGAGGCGCCTTAGCGCCCTGGGCATGCCCAGGAAACATCACACCCATCAACTGAATTTCATCTGTTTTTGCAAAGCACCATTAAATATGTATACCCTCATCCCTAGGTGCACAGTGGGGAGTCCATAGGAATGGAGAGGATTAGGAAAAGTTGCTGTCCTGTACTCACCTTGCAGTGGCAGTCACTCTCCTCAGGGCTGGGCCTGGTTCCACCCCTGGGTATTGCAAACTGATGCACAGTCACAGCCTCACTCACCAGGGCCAGAACAATGCAGGGGCTATGAGGCTGGAGCCACAGGCCTGGCCTGAAAGTGGGTCCCAGGCTCCAGTCCCTATGGCCCCTGCCATATCTGCCCCACCCACGACCCCACTAAGCCCCCACATTGCTGAGGAGGCAGAGGGCTCCCCCTGGCTGGTGCTGGGGGCTGGGGCCCTGGGTTAGAGGCACTCCAGCCCATCCCTGGGCCTCCTGGTCTGCCCCTCAGGGTGGGGGGTAGGGTTTACCCCATTCCCTCCACTCCATTCTGTGGGTGGAGCTGGGCTGGGACCAGCTGGCACTCGGTATGGACTTTGGTTGTGGCCCTACAGGGCCATGGCCCCGGAAGGCCACACTGGAGCACACCAGCTGACCCCAGCTCCACCATGGAATAGAGCAGAGTGAACAGGGTTGGCCTTCCCCATCCCTGGGAGCAGACTAGCCATCCCAAGGGCAAGTTGGGAGCATGGCATCTGTCCCCCCACCCCCAGTGCTGGCCCTGGCAGGGTCCCCACAGTGGTGGGGGACTGAGTCCTCAGTTCTGGGTGGAGCAGGCTGGGGCGCAGGTGGAGCCCAGGGCCCTAGGCCCCTTAATCTGGTCCTTCCAGTCACTCAAATGTGACCCGTGACAGAAGAGTAGTAAAGTGCATGACACTGTGAAGGTGTGCCAGATTTTGATATCTGGAGTGGGGAGCTGGGCCCAGACTCATGGGACTGGAACTGCCACTGCAGGATGAGTACAGGGAGAGCTTGCTCTTTAACACCCCTATGTGAGGGTCTCCCCTCAATATGGGGTCAGGCTTGATGTCTAACACCTCTTATCCCAGGGTCTGCCCTCTGTTTTGGGCCAGGAGAAGTATTTGTTTGCCAGGGGCCCCACCACCAATCTGGAGCCTTCCTAAAACCTGCTGATGGATTAGGACCTGCCATTTGGAAAACAATGAACTACATAAACATAAGCTTCCTAACAGCTCTAATATTTATTTCAAAATACTGTGGACCTAATTGTTGGAAAAGTAGTCATAAAAGCTAACTGCATGTTAGGAGCCCTTAGAAAAGGGATAGATAATAAGACAGAAGATTTGATAATCACAATAAATAACTAAATCCAATAAATCCACACCTTACCCACATCCAGAATACTGCATGCATTTCTGATCGCCCCAAGTCAAAAAAGATACATCAGAATTGAAAAAGGTACAGAGAAGGACAAAAAAATTGATTGAGGGTATGGAGCAGCTTCCATAAGAGGAGAGATTAGAAAGACTGGGACTTTTCAGCTTGGAAAGGAGATGACTAAGGCGGGGGGGATATGATAGAAAACTATAAAATCATGATTGGAATGGAGAAAGTGAAGAGAAAGTGTTATTTCCTTTGTCACATAACACAAGACTCAGGAGTCACCCAATGAAATTAAAATAAAAGGAAGTATTTCTTCATACAATGCACAACCCACCAGTGGAACTTAAGTCATGAATGTTGTGAAGGTCAAAACTATAACAGGTTCAAAAGGAAGCAGGCAGGTTCATAGAGAATAGATCCCTCAGTGGCTATTAGCCAGGGTGGTCAGGGATGCAACACCATGGTCTGGTTGTCCCAAGCCTCTGTTTGCAGAATCTGGAAGTGAATGACAGGGGCTGGATCACTTGAAGATTACCTGATCTGTTCATTCCCTCTGAAGCACCTGGCACTGGCCACTGTCAGAAGACAGATATTGGGTTAGATGGACCATTGGTGTGGCCATTCTGAAGTTCTTATATAATTATGCTTCCAACTGTCTGGTATTTGGTCCAAAGCCCACTGAAGTCAGTGGGGATCTCTCTGTTGGTTGCTTGGGGCTTTGGATAGTGCAGTAGTACATTACCAGTGGTTCCCAACCTGGCGACCGCAGACTCCTGGGGGGCCACAGAGTTACTTAAAGGGGTCTGCAGACAGACTGGGAGCTGAGGCCCGATGACGCCAGGCAGGAGCTGCTCAGCCACCGGTTGGGAGTTTTAAAACTCCCGCACTGCCCTGAGCATGCTCAGGGAGGGAACAAGCCTGTGGCATGGCTGCTCCCTGGCTCTGGTGGCAAGGTAAGGAGGCAGGGCAGTGGGGTTGGGGTGGGGGTTGGCCCAGGGCAGCAGGGGAAGCTGGTAGCAGGACTGGAGGGGGGGTTAGGGAGTGGGTGGGTTGATTTGGGGCTGACCCCACTACGCATGCCACCGCCCCATGGCAGGAACCCAATTTTGCTGGCATCCCCTCACTGCAGCTCTTCCACTCCATGGCAAATGCACAATTCTGCCGGCACCCCCCTCCACTACAGCTCTTTAGCGGGGGCAGGATTCCACTGGAGTGCCCCCCCCACTGCGCCGCACCCGCTTCAGGGGTGCATCTCCCTGACACCGGCTGGATGCCAGCTGTGGCTGGGGGGGGGGAAGCACAAAATTTTTGAAAAGTGGGAATGGGTCCTTGTCCTTGAAAAGGTTGGGAACCCTTGCATTAGTCAGTAGAAGAGACACAAACAAACACATTTTCCTTGCCTTGACTTTATTGAGGTTCTCAGCATGTGTGGGAAGGTCACATCTGTGCCACAGCCCCTCATATCTATACATCATGGGGGCAGAACAACACTACAGGGAGCATCAAGTACTGCTTCCTAGCATTTCAGCCCCCAGGCACTGTTGCTTGAATTCCTCACTATTTCCCTACTCAAACTGCACCATTGTTCCACCACAGTTTTGCACTTCGGTATTGGTAAGACAACATGGGTATGTCTACACAGCACTTTTATTTTGAAATAACACTGGTTATTTCAAAATAAAAGATATTTGGTCCACATGACATTTTCTTATTTCGAAAGGACAGATCCCGTCCTTTCGAAATAAGAACTGTTGTTTCGAAACAGGTTAAACCCTGATTGTTTCGAAACGGCTGTTATTTCGAAATGGTTATTTCAAAATAAGGCCGTTTGGACATGTTGTTTCGAAACAACATGTCCAAATGGCTTTATTTCTAAATAACCATCTTGAAATAACAGCCGTTTTGATAGCAGGCTTTCCCTTAATTTGAATTAACATTTTGTTAATTTGAATTAACTTATTTTGAAATAACTCATTTCGAAATCCTTATTTCAAAATAACGATGTGTGTATAGACATAGCCCATAGCTGCAACCTACTCATCACTCAATCCCAAAGGTTCCCGAACCAGCATGAGGGAAGCTTATTTTAATAACAAAGGTGATCTCTAATTTACTGTACTTTTCAGTGTGTCTCATTTCAGGAGATTGCATAAGTTTGATTATAGACACCAAAAAAAGTTAGGATTTTTTTTCATAAGAGCATTTGCTCCCTCAGTCATAGTAAAAAGGGAGAAGGTTTTTCTTTTGTAAGTCAAACATTGATTATAAGAACATGGCAAAGATGTGTCTTGATATGAAAAAGCCTGTCATCTTTATTTTTTTTCTGCTGGCACAGTAGCCTGATCTCCTTTCTGAAACTTAAAAGCCTTTCACTAGTGGACACAGCAGTGAAACATTTCCCTATTGAAACATAAATAAAAAGACAGAGGGGGACTCATCTAATTGTATTTGCAGAAGATTTTTAAAATAATTGATTGTCTTCATCTTTATGACACAGCAACACAACTTATGCCATGGCCCTTTTGCTGTAGCTCCATCAGCAAAGATGAAGGACATGTTCTTTGCTAGGATAAAAGGTTTCTGGAGTGCTCTTTACTGACAAGTTCTTTAACCAATGCCTTGAAAAGGCTGCATTTCATTCTTTTGAAAATGATCTTTTTAAAACTTTCTCCCTTCAGGCCTACTGCAGAGATTTTATTATTTAGTGCATGAAAGGAAATGAGTCTCATGATCAAACCTGATTTTTGTTTTCAAGCAGTAAACAGATTAAAAGATACTCACACCTTGGACTACTGAAAGAGAGGAGATTTCTAAAGTGATACTAATGAGCAATTTGAAATAATTAAAGGGAAATAGATCAGCTGAAAATCATTTTGAAGAAACTGCAGGGGGCCCAAGAGCCAACTTTTATGCATTTATGGGATGACATGAATCAGAATGATGATTTCTTGCAGGAACTACAGTAGGACAAATAGAATCATAGAAGATAAGGGTTGGAAGGGACCTCAGGAGACCATCTAGTCCGATTCCCTGCTCAAATGGCTAACCCCAACTAAATTATCCCATCCCAGATTTTGTCAAGCCAGGCCATAAAACCATCTAACGATGAAGATTCCATCCAAATGAGAAGGCATTCCTCTAAATGAGAAAGAAAGAATTCAGTTCATTCTCCTTTAGCTGTTGACTACGGAGGGGCAACTGAAGTCAGAAACAGTTTTGTACAGGGCCCTGTTGAGTAAGAAGGTTGTTTTTCATGCAGTAGTTCTTTACACTAGAATTGCATTTAAAAATTATTTGGTATCTTGTACTCAAAAGAATACATCTTTATATTATGTATAATCATTATGACATTGTCTATTGTTCCATCATAACTAAAAAGTTCATGAGTTGTTCATAATGGAATATATTAAACTCTATTTTCATCTCTCTTTATGACACATGGTGAATTTCTATTCTGTCTCTTTCTCCTCCACCCCCACATTCCTTCTTTTCATGGGAAATTTATGTCTGTTCCTGACATCTTTCCCCACCCTTCCTCAAAAATGGTTGAGGATATAAAGGATTCATTCTGGTGTTGTTGCACTGTCTAGTCAGTGTATCTCTTACACCAGTAAATTACCCTTCTGTCCTAGAAGAGGTCCTACCATATCCTGCACGGACCTCTTAATCCGTATGTGCTTGAACTATTTATTAATTATTTTTTCCCTCTCAAGCAACCTTCTTTCCATTTTCCACCTGTTTCCTCCTGTTCCTTTTTAATAGCTTTTCCAGTTCCCATCAGTTGCAGCTGTCTGTTGAGGTCACCATTTCAAAGTCTACATTTGGCAGCAGTATAACAATTAGCATTACAGTAGCATCAAACAAAGATCAGGTTCTCAGTATGCCAACTGCTAGACATAAACACACAGTCTGAAGATTTTATTGTCTGAATAGCCAAGGAAAACAAAGCACAAGGTCGTATGCACAGCTATTGTATTAGTACTTGCCAGAGTGTTTTTTAAATTTAAGTACAACAGGATTTCAGATAATCCTTTATCTTCTTCACTCACATCAGGACCAAACCACACCTTCAAACCCCTTGGGATTTGGTTATCAGTTCTATAATTATGTAACTAACTACATGTTTACACACTAGTGATTCAGGCCAGGAAATATTGGTTCATATACTTCTGGAAGAATACAATTGGATATTGATTAATACAGCATGTCTTAATTCCTAGTTCTACTTGAAGTGAGGCAGCACAACTAGAAAGCTTTTCTCAGCAATTCTCACGAGCAATAAACACAAACACATACAGGAGGCCTAGCCTTCAAAAGGAAGAAACTGGGTATAATCTCATCTGATCTCTGAGAAAAATCTTTGGCATTTTCTTGCTTGGCTTGTGGCAAAAACCTACTGAAGAAACTAATAGCAAGTGTGTGTGGTGGAAAGAGATCATGCTGTTGTAAGGAATTTTTGGTGATAAAGGTTTCACCACAGTATATTATATGCAGTTTATTATCTTACTTTTTTGAGATAATCAGAAGCATTTTGACAAGGAAACTGGAAAAAGTTTCTTGAAGAAATAAGAAAAAATACTTGATCAAAGGGTACTACCATGTGCTAAAAATATCAGTATAAAAAAGTATTTTTAATTTTGTTTAAGGAAAGTACCCAAGTTTTACTCATCCATATGTTCTGTCTCTTGAATGCTTTGATAGGCACAATAGAAAACAATTGCCAAAACAAGCAAAATTAGACACCCATGTAGTAGTGTTTTCACAAAATCCACAATGGAATTTATAAATTCAAATGGAATTTTAATAAAACCTAATATCTATTTTTAACTATTTAAACCAGCTTCCTGAATGGCTGACAGACTTTGTTCATTTGATGGTGTTCTGGCAGGTTTAGATTTGAAGAAAATATGTCCAATAAAAACAAAGCTGTCTCTGATGGCAAAAGTGAACTCAGCCCTGAACGATGTGGAATGGCATTCATCTTTCCTAGGGTGCTAACCTCTCTCCACAGAAAGCCAGGATATTGGGGGCAGTGAGGGCCACAAGAAGTGTATTTATTATTATTTATTTGTATTAGATTAGTGCCCAATAGAGATCAGAGCCCCACTGTTCCAGGGGCTATATAAACTAGTAACAAAGAGTCCCTCCCCTGAAGAACTTAGTCTAAATAAACAAGTAAAAAAACAACAAGCAGTTGTGTGGCACTTTAAGACTAACAGATTTATTTTTTGCATGAGCTTTCGTGGGAGAAGATCCCACTTCCTCAGATGCTTCGAAGATGGGTGAACTTACAGAAAGGAATGAAACTAAATGCAAGGGGGTGTAAAACATAGGATCAGGTCATAAAGTAACAGCAAATCAGAGCAGTTTACAGGCTTAAAGAATGGGAAGCCTGAAGTCAAATTACCCTTTGTAATGTGAAAAGAACCCATAATCTCGATTGAGTCCTGCTTTCACAGAATTTAGTTTGCATATTAATTCGAGTTCAGCTGTTTCTCTTTGGAGTCTTGATGTCCCAGGTACATCTCTAACAACAGTCGTTAACAAATCCATCATCGAGTGATTAGGAAGATGGAAGTGCTCAGCAACTGGTTTCTTTGTTCTTTGATTTCTGATATCAGCTCTGTGCTCATTC
>ML681989.1:3212178-3230008 GCA_007922195.1 Podocnemis expansa | reverse complement strand
GAATGAGCACAGAGCTGATATCAGAAATCAAAGAACAAAGAAACCAGTTGCTGAGCACTTCCATCTTCCTAATCACTCGATGATGGATTTGTTAACGACTGTCGTTAGAGATGTACCTGGGACATCAAGACTCCAAAGAGAAACAGCTGAACTCGAATTAATATGCAAACTAAATTCTGTGAAAGCAGGACTCAATCGAGATTATGGGTTCTTTTCACATTATAAAGGGTAATTTGACTTCAGGCTTCCCATTCTTTAAGCCTGTAAACTGCTCTGATTTGCTGTTACTTTATGACCTGATCCTATGTTTTACACCCCCTTGCATTTAGTTTCATTCCTTTCTGTAAGTTCACCCATCTTCGAAGCATCTGAGGAAGTGGGATCTTCTCCCACGAAAGCTCATGCAAAAAATAAATCTGTTAGTCTTAAAGTGCCACACAACTGCTTGTTGTTTTTTTACTGGACTAGACTAACATGGCTATCCCTTTGGAAACTAAATAAACAAGACCAAAGTGTGGGAGAAAAGATTATCTCCATTTTACAGATGGGAACTGAGGCACAGAGAGACCACATGACTTGCCCAACATCACACAGGATGGCTTTGGCAGTGTCAGGGATTGAGTTCAGACCTCATATATACCATTCCAGCATCTTACCTTGTTTTTTTCTTTTTAATTTTGTTTGGGGTGTCTTCCAAGCTTTAACATCAAAACCTCACAGAGCTGTTTTCAGGGGAAATCCAAACAAAACTGTATTTGTAGTCTAAAATGATGAAAATGATCATTTGAGTAATATGTAATATATAATAAAATTAATTCAAAAACACAAAAATGAGAACAGCACAACATTTCTAGTGGGTAACTGGGAAATGGTTTTCATTGTTTGGAAATAGTTGATGTGTTACATATAGACTAATATGGGTGTGCGTGGGGGTACTAAATTTTCATGAAAGGATGAGAGAAAGTAAGTGTATTTTGGCTCTGAGTAATAGAATGAAGGCAGAGTCATGATGCATAACGTTGGTAAAGTAATCCAACAGCATCATAAATTGGGTAAATAGCAGAATGTATTTCAAAATCAAAGAAAGAACATGTAGGGTCACAAGTGGAATATTGTATACAGTTTAGATCACACACTATAGGTATGGTTATCTAGGATTTAGGGAAGTCTCAGTAGGAAAGGAAATTGGTTTGTGACATGAAAGGATTGTTTTGCCATATGAGGAGAGGTTCAAGAACTAAAGAACGTATCTATCTAGATTAGGTATTACTAGCACCCTTTCTTGTACTATTTCAACAAATTTGTCACATATAAAAGGAGGCTGAAAAAGGGAAGATTTACTGTAGTTTTGAGATACTTGAAGAGAGGTGTATAGTAGGAAACTATCTGTTCTATTTACACTATGGGGGGATAATGCATAGTCACAAAAGAGAGCAGCAGAAAGGAAAATTAAAACTAAAAAGAATTTTTTTCTCACGAGAATGATGACTGGAAAGTTGTACAGTTTGTGATGCAGCTACAGCAAGGATGGCTATATGCTTGTAATCCTAAGTGAATGTCTGTTTGCTGAGTAGTAAAACACACTTTCCAAAAAATGAAAGATTGGCTAGACCTTTGGGTTTTTTTCCACTTGTATATTCTAACTTTGTCTCTCAGAAGATACCTTAAATTTTACCTCACATAGAAAATCTTCTGGATACATCAAAGTCATGGAGAGCAAAAAAGAGTGGATAGTTCTAGCTTGTGATACAAAAGGGATCATAGAGACAGAGAAGACCTTGGAAAAGGCAGAAGAGGGTGATATGGACTTGTTGCATGGAGCGGGAGAAAGAGGCCTGAAGGGGTTACAACAATTGATAATAAGATGATCAATGTTAAAACTCATGGACAATCAATTTATTGCATTTTTCTCCCTTTCCTAGAAAGAATGAGCACAACTACCTTAACACCTACCCCAAATGCAGTGCTTTACAGAAAGACATTATTTGCTATTAGATAGGACATGCCATTAGGTATCACAAACAGGACATTTCTCTGGAATACCTCGTGTCTTATTTCCTATTCTGTTTTAACAGTGATTCCATTTTGCTCGCCTCAGAATTCAAATAACAAACAGATGAAAAAAGTCTGTGATGGCACAAAGACAAGGCAGATGCAGAACAAAAATAAAATTAAATGGCAGCTACTATATCCTAGACCTAGAGTAGTAGTAGTAATGAAATACCTTTAACTTTGCTGCCAGTGACCGCCTTAGTACAGCTTAGTTTATATACTCCAGTCCTCGATACTGCTCGTGTAGCTTGCAAGATGTGCCCCTATTCATAGAGAAATAAAGGCACACAGCATAAATGCTGCTCCACGTATAGCATGTATGGAGGCTGCCAACATGGTTCACTAAGAGCATGGTAGTGTTGTTAAGAGTTAGCTTCAGGTTTCCATGTCAATTGTACAGGAAAGTAATGACAGTGCAGTTGAATTGGGAATTGTTTCAAACTCTCCACTGAAAATTGAAAATGACTGCTTCATTTCTGTAAATCAAACTTGAGCTTTATTTCTTTTCTTACCCTCAGGAGTTCATTAGTTGCTATGGAGAGTTTCTACACAAGTATATAGTTTGTACAGAAATACTAGCTGAGAACTCTATGACAAATCAAACACTTCACATGTTTCAGATGGAAATGCTAGTTTGATTTCAGTGATGACATAGTAATTTATGTACATAAGGTTTTAAAAACTGAAAATATGAGGTTTCCCGATATTTGATTTCACAGACACTAGCCTCACCTCGTAAAATAGAGATGTTATTTATGTTACTACATGTTCCTTTCATGTATTATAGTTACGCTGGAACACTGCATCATGCACATGAAAATGCACAAAAGCAGATGCAGCAAGATTGGCTTTATCATCTTATCATAGCAAAGCAATCAAAATGTTCACTTGCCTAATGACACATAGCTGACTAGACATTTATAAATCTCCAAGATTGTTAATTTCATACTATTAAGTATTTCATGACTATTTAAGTTCTTAATCTTTATATACCAAAGTTTTTCTCCTAATCTTGAACCTGATTCAAGCCAAGGTTATTATTTATTGTTATATATTCCCAGACTATCCTGGCAGCCAAGTACTTCACCATATGGAATGCTGCATTCCAATCATCTTATGGTAAACCTGTGGGTAATTCAAGTCTGAAACCCCCACAGACCAATTACACTTGTAGGCTAAGAATTGCTCCTTGGTTAGTGGCTAAATCAGCTAACAGCTGGACAAGAGTTCTTTGTACAGTTGTAATCATTTTTATAGTCTTTTAGCATGGTCAGATTAATTGTAGTGACTTCACAAGAAACTAATTCCCTCTTCTGGGGAGAAGACACCTATGCTATTGGATGGCTAAAAAATAGATGCAGTAAGCTCAGAACACAAGATTTAATGCTTTGTTTAACCAGAATCCTATAGTAGTCAGTTGGCTGTGTTTCCAAGCCTAAGAAATGAGGAGATAGCATTTGTATACATGTAGGACAAGATGATATGTGAATCCAAGCACAAACCCTCCATCCAAAATCCACTTGTTATACGGATTACAGCAACATTACATAGTGCCATGTGTTGACCTTAAATCTTTCCCCAGCACATACCAAATAAATACACACTACATACTTTCCAGCAGATTGACAAGTATCTGTCCACAAGTCCCTAACAAAATATTAAATAGTTCACAAAAAATAGAGCTGTGTGAAATTCAGCTTTTTTTGCTCTGCAAGGGTATATGTGGTTATTTTTCATTTTTATTCACACAAGTTAAACTGTGGGAGTTTTGCTTTGCATTTCAAGCTCAACTTAACTCAAAATTTCCAAGCAAAACTTTATAAAAGCTCGGATGAATTTAACTTACATGGTGAAACTGAAAACCAACCTAAGAAAACCATAATAATGGGTGTCTTCACTAACCCACATACAGGCTTTTGGGGTGGCAAAATCTGCAGATGACACAAAATCATTTGACTTAGAGAAGACTAGAGAAGCATATGAAGAATTCCAAAGAGATCAAACAAGGGGAAGGGTATGGATAGTGTGATGACAGATGAAATTTGAATTGACAGATGCAAAGTAATGAACATTGATGGGGATCATGTGAAAGTTTGAATGATTTTGTGATGGGGTGTTCAACCCCACTAGCCCAGAAGGAGTTAATGAGGCTTAGATGAGGTTGACTGGTAGGCTAGACCTGAGAGAGTTTGGCTGGATAAGCAAACAATCATTGAGGATGGAGCCCAACTTGACAGCAGCAGATGGGGTTGGCACGAGGACCAAAAGTGAAAGGAGAATGTGGCTGGACTGAGGAAGCCTACGATCACTCTCTGGGCTTAGAAAGGGGAAGTCCTGAGATCCAGGCTCTGAAAGAGTTTCCTCAAAAGGGTGATGGAGAAAGAAACTTATAGTGATAGAATAGGAAGCAGCCCAGAGAAATGGCAGCAAAATCTGACATAGTACAAACCTTGGCTACTTAACTGAAGGCCCATGAACTAGAACCTGAAGTAGCAGGCTGGCCCGAATTCCCCTACCAGCCAATGGGGAAGTGTTATTAGTTTGAGTTAAAGGACTTCAGAGAATAATACTCAAACAGTCAGTCCAGTGAGACTTTGACCCCCCAAAAGGGGGCAACTGCGTAGTGACCTGGCTGGAAAGATAAACTAAGGAGAGGGAGAATTACTGATTCTGGAGAGTGAGAGAGGACACAGCAGGAATCAGAAATGGAAGGAGGTATTGAATGGGAAGAACTATTCCCAGGACACACCAACAAGGAGGTGCCTCAGTGGAGAGCAGAGACTCCAGCAACAGACGCCTGTGTATTACTGGGTTGCAAGTTACATGCAGGAAACTACATGGTAAGCAGACCTGGGCATTATTATGGAAAATTCCTTGAAAACCGCTGTTCAATGTCCAGTCATTAAAACAAATGATGTGGCAGGATTTGTAAAGAATGGGAAGTCACTGGCATGAGCCATACTCACTTGACTAGGGTCTTCTGAATATACTGCAATTCATATAATAAATAATAACCTAAACCTTCCTATTCCATAAATGTTGGGGTTTCTTGGAACATCCTCTGAAATTCCTGGTACTGGCCACTCTCAGAGAGCAGATTCTGGATTATATAGACTAATGATTAGGTACAGCAATTCTGATGTAAAATTTGCCTAATTTCAATGGAAAAACATGTAAGTCTGACCTAATCAACTTAAAAATGAGCCCAGCTTTTGAAAAAAGTCATTGATTCTTAGTGAATTTTGATGAGCCTGGTGTGAGTTGGTTACAAATTCTGAAACCAAGTAGGTTTTTCATGTTTTCATGTTTGCTTCATGGCACTAACACAAACTTTCAATTTGTCTTGTGAGGAAATCCACTCAATTTACGTTGATGCCAAAATACTCGGACAGGCCCCCGCAGAAGAATAAAGTGAAAGAGTCAATTTCGAATATGTAGGAAAATAAGTCAGGAAAACCATTTTGATGCTTCAAAGTCCTCTGAATTTTTTCTAATTCCATAATTTTCAAAGGGAATGAAAGAGAGGACTTGATTAAATTAGCCTTGGATGAGAATGGAAAACTTTCCTGAAAGGGTTGCCAAAAATAGCTGAGGTGTAAAATTATTACCAAATAATACTTTAAAATCATTTTAGATAATGAAGGTGATGGATATGGCCTGTTGGCCTCATTACTCCACCAAGTATTACTCCAAAGTCAGCTCATATTATGGATAATATTAGTTGGTTGAAAAGCACTTTTAATGTTGACAGAAGTTACTTTGAGCAATAATTTGTGATCTCCTAAATCTCCGCACATATTTAACAGAGGAAACCAAGAAAGAACTACTGTCAGGTTTGTTGTCTGTTTCTTTTCTTACCCAAAGTTTTTAAAAAAAAAGTCATTTTGAGTATTTTCGAACTATAATACCAAAAACAGGAGGCAAACCATATTACACACAAGAAACTATGTTATGATTGCAAAGTCAAGCAATAAAAATTTAGAAAGTGCCAGAATTAAGGCTGGCTGTGCAATCTAGGCATTATGATACAGTGTTTAATCATGTGACCACATATAATTTTTTCCATAGGACTCAGAACAGTAGTAGGTCATTATTCTCTGTGAGGCCCAGCATTAGAGGAGAATGGGATGTGTACAATGGGCTTCACAAATATTTGCTAACAGAGGAATGGTAAGTCTCAGGGAGTTTAGGTTTCATGTCTGCCAGGGAGTGAGCTCCAGTGGACACAGACCCTTTTGCCTGTTCCCCACAAGTTTCACCACTTCTGCCCCATCCCTCCAACCTGTGTCTGAACTCTGATTGCTTCCTTATCCTCAGTTACTTACCCCAATCCCATTCTCCACACCTATCCAGTCACAGTCTCACACCACAGTCTTCTCTTCCTGGTCTCAATTTCCTTGTCTGAAAATTCCTTTTCTCACCGCCATGGATTCCTGATCCAAATTCCAGTCCTTCTCATGCCTACCACCTTCTCCCCCTCCAGCTTTTTATCTGATCCTCTGCTTCTTCCATCATGGCATCCAGTTGCTTCTGTGCCCACTCTCCCAATGCCCACTGGTTTTGAGGCCTAGGATATTAAATATATTTAAGCATCACTCCACACAATGTTGCAAGGCCTAACTGATTTAGGAGCCTAAAAGCTCACTGTCAAAAGGGTTTCAGGTATTTAGGAGTTCAAATCCCCCAACCCCACTGCCTCCTCTCACCTTTTTTCTCTCCACCCAATTTGTTCCCAGTCCCAATCTTTACTTCCCCCTTCCAGCTCCTCCTCTGATCTAACTGCCTCCTGTCCACTGGCTTCTAGTCTTTCCCACCCCAGCTCCTAATCCCAATAGCCTTGCCAAGTCTGTCCAAATTGTCCCACACCCGAATATCCAATTTCACGCCGCCCTGGCTAACCGCCTGTCCCAATTTTTACACTAGGGTTGCCAACTTTCTAACTGAAGACTGCCCCAGCCCTTCCCCTGAGGCTCCACCTCTTGTTCCCAATCACTCATTCTCCACCTCCAGTCTTTTGCTCCTCCTTCCCTGGGACAGCTGCCTGCAGAGCCAGGTTGTGAGGCACTGATGAGGAGTCTGTCTGCCTGCCCACGTGGGGCACTGTGGGGCATGGCAGAAGTCATTCTTTGAGCAAGAGGGTGGGGAAATCAGACACAGCGAGGCAGTGGAGGTAAGAGTAGGAAGATGCATATATTTTAAAATACAGCAAAATACAAATCAGCTCCAGCTGGTGTACATGAGGCTATATCTGTTGTTTTGGACTTAAGACTATTCCTGACACTTGCTTGTCTAACCTGCTCTTAAACACTTCCACTGATGGAGATTCTACCACCTGCCTAGGCAACTTATTCCAGTGGTTAATCACCCTGACAGCTAGGAATTTTTTCTTAATGTCCAACCTAAACCTCCCTTGCTGTAATTTAAGCCCATTGCTTCTTGTCCTATCATCAGCAGTTAAAGAGAACAATTTTTCTCCCTCCTCCTCATGACAACCTCTTAGATACTTGAAAACTGTTATCACATACCCTCTCAGTTCCCTCTTTTGCAGATGAAACAAACTCAGCTCTTTCAATCTTCCCTCATAAGTTAAATGTTCCAAATCTCTAATCATTCATGTTGCTCTTCTCTGACTTTCTCCAAGTTGTGTACATCTTTCCTGAAATGAGGTGATCAGAACTGGACATAACTTCTGTTGGTGGGAGGTACAAGCTTCTGACCTCCATAGACCTAGTACCTCCATCCTACTTGTCTCTTCTCCTGGGACAAGTATGGCTTCAATAACATTGAAAAAAAAACCTATACCTAATACTGCTGTATTTACAACGTTTTCACTATTTTTTTTAATGTAGGCACCTCAATAAACTGACGTCAGGAATATCACAGCAGTGATACTGTATCTTAACAAGATTCACAACTACCAGAGTGAGTTGAAAATCAGTTAATAAAGCATTCTTTTTTTTCAATTTATTCATATTTTAGCTAGAAAGTGAATTGGAGGTCTAAATTATATTTTCAAATTAAAGTGCCAGCAGTGAATTCAGAATTGCTCCAATCTGAAACATTTGCAATGGTCACTTAGATCTTGCCTTGAGTAAAATGGTGTACTGGTTTCACATCCCAGTATGGTGAAGTGGTACAATTCCCCTTGTGTGTACACAGTGGCTATGTTTACATCCATTTTTTTTAGTTTGGACTTGCTAGTCTGAACTAAAAATCTGAGGTTAGTCCCAACTAACCTTGGGCTAGTTTGGACTAACTGTGGCTTTTTAGTGAGAACTAGCCATGCATCTTAGTTCAAACTAACTTGTTAGTTAGAAGTAGGGTGCATGGCTACTTCGAACTAATGGCTTAGTTCTAACATTTTAAGTTCAAACTAGCCATTAGTCCATGTCTACCTCATTCCTAGTTCAAACTAAAGTTTGAACTAAGCGCTTAGTCTGGATTAATCAGGAGAATTTATTATTATTTCTTAGTTCAAACTAGGCAAAGGCTAGTGTTGACATGGGCTAAATTAGTCTGGACTAAGTTTGCTTAGTCTGCGCTAATTGGCTAGTGTAGACATAGACAGTTATACTGGTGTGAAAGTACTTTATAATTAGTGGTTCTCATTCTTTTGTGGGTCACAACAAACTTGGTGGCATATTGTGACCCTACAGAACACACCAGCCCACTCTCCCCAGGCTAAATCCTGACATTTTCTGGGCTTTCTGCGACACACTTACCACTGTGTGGTGACAGAATAATGTATCCTGACACAGTGGTTGAGAACCTGCTTTATAACATATAGCTGTCCTCAGATGAAAAGGGGAATAAGCTACACTGGTGTAAGGCACCTTTATACAGATATAACTATGTCCACACTAAGGCTATGTCCACATGTACATCATTATTTCAAAATAAAGTCCTTATTTTGAAATAAGTTAATTCAAATTAAGAAAATGTTAATTTGAATTAAGGGAAAAGCTCAAAGGGAAATAGCATGTCCAAAGACAGGACTTGCTATTTCACTTTAGGAGTGGGGCACCATGGAAGGTGTGGCAACATGGCCCCCTCCCTGGGCCATGCCCCCCCCATAAAGGCTAAAAGGAAGGCACCCTGGGAAGGAGAAGGGCAAAAGTGTTATTTCAAAATAATAGTTATTTTGAAATAACACATCCGAACACCGTTGTTTCGAAACAACCATTTTGAAAAAACAGCTATTTCGATTTGATGTGAGATTTTACTGTTTTGAAATAATGGAACATTGTCTGGACATAAGAAATTTTATTTCGAAACAATGGCTGTTGTTTTAAAATAAAACTCTTGTCTGAACACAGCCTAAAGGTTGTACCGGTATAAATATATCAATTTAAAAGAATCCCACTCCTAAGTGTTAGACTGTATAAAAGCAGTTTCCAGACCAAGCTGTAGTTATATTAGAATTGTTGGGATTCACAGAGTATATAGTCTCCTACAGAATCTGGGTGAGATACCAGTTTTATTTTCCATTCTCTGTTTTACTCGTCAGTAACCAATGTGAGCACTAGGTTTATTCAGCTCCATGCAGCTGCCACATTGCACTGGTCTCTTCCATCAGCTGGAAAAATTCAGTGCCAAAGGAACCTGGCTGCATAAGAAAATCCTGGTGGTCAACAGTGTGAAAGGTAGACTTTTCCACCTGGATTTTGATGGCTAAACTCCAGCCTGGCTTGTGGAATGTAGCTTGTTAGGCCTCTAATTGGAAAAAATTATGTGGTGTTATCTTCCAAGGTCGGAAAACTGACTGCAAGTAACCCCAGACCAGTTCAAACTAAACCCTGGAAAGTGATAAGATACACCTGCAGAGCCCATGAGCTCATGAGAAAGATCTACTGACCAAGGTCAGTAAGTTTCCATGCCAGCAAGCGATATGCTAATTTTTGAGGTCTCAGCCATGAAGCTGGGGTTCTGGTCTAGGCATGTTGGAGAAGTGATAGGTCAGCAGCCTGTCATGTTGCCAGGGGATCTGGCCACCCCCTAGGCATCTCCCCACTCTTCACAAGGAAGAGTGTTAAACCCCTTGACTGATCACCAAGGGAGCCTGCAGTTTTTCTTTTTCTCCTTTTGGCAGATCTTTTTCTTTTTCTTTTTGGATTCTTTTACTAAGTATTCAATTTTCACCTGTTCACCCTGGAGTGGGGGGCCGTAGCCCTTGGCACATCCAAAAGGGGTGGCAGGGGGTGTTCAACCGCTGCAACTGGTCACGGTGGGCTGCTGATTTGAAGGCCACAGGCAAGAGCTCGTAGGCTGTACTGTTGGTCACAGCCATTTTAACACCGGGCTGTTCTGTCACGTCTTACTGTCTCTCTCGCTCAAAGAAACAGTTCTGCTGTCTGTCACGCTGGAGATAACATCCAGATGTGATAAACATAACATGGTCAAATTTGGGATTTAAACTGGTAAATGCTTTTTGGGGATGTGTATGTGTATTATTACTGTTCTAAACTATTAACCTTACAAATCAGAATCAAGCTGGTGTTCCACAATCAAATTGGGAAACAGCACTGTAAAAGAGTGTGATGAAAGAATAAACCCACTTGTATTCCTCGCCAGGCACCCCAGCTGACCCTTGTAACTCCTAGCCACAAACAGCCCATGGCTAGCCTCACCGGGCTGTGCCCATGGTGTCTGGAGAGCAAGGGGGAGAAGCAAGGTGTTCGATGCTGTGCTGGGCTGCGCATGATGTTTTAGTGTGTGTGTGTGTGGTAAATAGCAAAGCTCTTTTGCCTACAGATTGTGTGCTCCATCTCTGTCTCCCATAAACCCCACTTTGCTAAATTATACCAACCAGGATTGGCACTGGGGGTTTTAATTCAAGGTTAGGCACAAGGATTGGGATAGGCATTGTAGTTGTATTCATGCTCTGTTTTCTGTTTTTTGGGCTATTAATTTGTACTTAAAGAAATAGAGTTCTAAAACCGCAATTTGTATGAGTTTTGATAAATGTAATCTAATAGGAATTGCAAGTTTTTTAATTTTAGTAATAGGAATATTAGTAATTGAATAATATTAACCTCTCATTTAACTTTTTTTCTTCCTTCTTTTCAGTAATTCTATTTACCTTAATAAAAGTCACATAAAAAGTGGTTAACCCAAAAAATTGTGGTTTGGTCTCTTGCCTCTCGATTGGAACTCCCTCTTGCAGTGTGGGGATCGTGCCCTCTGCACCCACTCCCCCACAACAAACAGAAAGAGTCCTTGGTTGAATTTGTCTCTTCCAAAAGGTCTCCTTTCTCCTTTAATTTGTTTGCAAATGATTTTAGTGTTCATGAAAGCTGCAGATCAAAGCTCTCTGTGTAGCCACAAAACAGAAGTTGTATGGGCAGCAGAAGACTTCCTGCCTGTGCATCTCTACTACCAATCTATGCTGAGATGAACCAGAAACTCAGTGGTGAAATTCTCTGGGTCTGAGTCAGATCTCAGTTACACTGAGTGTAACTGCACTGAATTCAACAGAATTCATCTTCAAAAAACACTGTCAAAGCATCTGATGAAATGAGATCTTCTCCCATGAAAGTTTATGTGATAAATACATTTGTTAGTCTTTTATGCCACAGGACTCCTTGCTTGTTTTGCTGAAGTAGACTGACATGACTATCCCTTTGGAACTTGTCAACAGCACAGAGCGCTATAGCTTCCAACCAAGAGGCTCAAAGTACCATTACCCCTCTGATTTTGAAGTTGTTAGTGTGAGACACAGATAGCTGTCAGCTTCAGGACTTTATACATCACTTCCTCAATGTTTCTAGCCCCTGTTCAGTCCTGTGATTTCAACTGTTAGCATATATTTTGGAATAAATGTGGGACACACAAGAGTCCTGCTAAGCATCCTGGGTGCCTTCAAGAAAGATACCTATAGTTTTTGTTTTTGTTTAAGCATCCTGGAGAGACAGTCCTGAGGGGGTGGTCATGACAGTGTACATAACCTTGACACAGATGGCATCAATACTTCTTGTTTGGAATTTAAAACTCTGGTACTTGTTATGGATTAATTATTATTTGGCATTCTTGTCATATTTCCTTGTTCTAGTATGTTTTCTGGCATACAGTTTTGTTGTAATTATTGCAGTGTTAATTGTCTTTGGTTGAAGAAGCTTGTTAGAAGATGCTGCTCTAGATTTTGTCCTTCTTCCTATGACTCTCTGAACTGATGATCCAAACAAAGTGTTGTGACATGTGCAGCCCTATTCTAACAATGCTAAGTACATTCAAGATGCTAAGTATTTAATTCTGACTGTGCCATCCACAACCTCAGGGTGATCGGAAATCATGTATGGTTTCAGAGATTCTTTCACATTCTGTTCCCTGGAGATATTGCAGATTTCAATTTTGTATATCATATCTTTAATTATAGTCTTCATGCTTGGCCAGAATTCTATTCAATTTCTCATATTATGACCAACAGTGGATATCTTAATCTCTATGTTTGTGCTTCTAAGACTTAATGTAGATGGTATTTAACATTTTTGACCTCATAGTACATATTATTGTGACACCATTTTATATATGCAGTAATTTCATCTCAGTAATCCCGATAATATAGTGGTACCAGGACATTTTTATTAGCCTGCATCTAGAAGAACTCTTTCAATCTCTTATAAAGTTGGGACATTTTGCATTTCTTGTCTGTGCTTGTCGAATTTTGTTTTGGAACTGGGTAGTACTCGAATTACATTTAGTTTAAATTCCTTCTGCAGCTTCTTGTTTTCACTTTTTACAGGTACTCTTGAAGATATGTCTGGTATAAGAGGCTGTTTATTGGGCCAGTATTTCACATTTAATGAGTAGTTCTGCAATTTCATGATCATTTTCTGAAGTCTTGGTGCTTTGCAGAATGGCTTCTGTAATATGGCTTCTGAAGGTTTATGATGTGTATCTACTCCGACCCATTTCTCTCCATAAACATATTTATGAAAGCACTCATAAACAAGAACAATTGCTAGCATCACTTCCCCTGTCTCAATATAGTCCTTTTTTATTATGGTCAGCCTTTCGAAGTACATGCCACTAGGCAAACATCATTCAGAAGATGGAGTGTTGATAAAGGACAGATCTTTATTTTCTGGCATGAGTTGCATGCTAAGTTTACTCCAGTCACATGATATTGGTCATTATCTACCTATCAACTATGGTGGCTCCTGTTACATGCCCTAGCTATTTGGCTCAGGCTCCTCCAGTCACCCAGCCCAGACTATGTGCTTTATTTAGACATATGTTACACTGTTTAAATTTTTCAAGTTTTGGAAGTGAGCTCTTAATTTAGTCGATTAAAGTGACTGAACAGTTGCATTTTAAAATAAAACTGAAGGGATGTGACTTAATATACCCTGTGTTCACATCCTAAGTGCCATTGTAATACTGTTTGAAAAAAAGTGTGCTTTATGAGGTTCATTTAAAAAGTCACCATGTGCTTATCAGTATTGCCCTGGTAAAATATGTGTGGCTACATTTTATGTAAAGTTATAAGATTCCCCTGAAAGATATTATTAATCCATGATCCAGACTCCATAGGCCCACCAACACAATTTGGTAAACAGATCTATCCTAAACAAAGGAATGTGTGCTTGCCTTAATTTGCATTTAAGCAGTAAACTGAGTCACCAAGTAGGAAGGGAAGACAAAGGAACTTCAAATGGGTGAGAAAACCAGCAAAGAATACCCTTCCACATAGACTCTTTATCTCTTAACTGTCAGTAGGAGGAGTTTTTTCAAGAGGAGGACTGAAACTATAAAAATGAGGGGCAAACACCCTAAGGGACCCTCTCTCCTTGCCTAGCACATTCACTGCACTGAAAGGAATTAAGGAAGCAGCTATTGGACTCTGGGAATGCAGTTCTCATCTAAAGAGTTTGGCCAGTAAAACTGTCAAAAGCATGTGATGAGAAAACTTTGCTATGAATCTAATGTTGTTCAGGCATCTTTTTTTTAATGTAAGCATTTCTAACTTTTTTGCCTCATTCCTTGTGCTCATTTACAATCTTTCTTTTTGTAATTAATGCATTTATTTTATTGTTTTATCTAACCCAGTGTGATCAAATAAAAGGGTCTGAGTAACTCCTGTCATGTATATATTATTCTCTTAAAGGAATAATGGGCTGATATAAATCTGTATCATGCAAGGGAAGGCTAGGTGATATAGAACATATGTTTCTAAAGGGAAATCTGGAACTAGGGTCACTCTTCAGTGTAGCCAAGACCGGTAAGAGGCAACATGCAGATGACTGGCTATGTTACACACAGTCATAGCTGGGAATGGCAGTACTGGTGGTTATTTGTAAGCAATCCAGGCTAAAGACTACAGGAGCAGTACATTTTAAAGGGAACTTCAGGTTACAAAGCAGAGATGACAGAGCTTTTTATTAGTCTGGATTGTATCCTGGTCTATCACACAGGGAACCTTTCTTAACTTTAGTCCCATAATTTTAATTATTTACTGACCTCAGTAACTATATATATCAAAACATCAGTTGCTCATAGATAGCGCAGTCGCCCAAGACTCAAGGTCTAGACAGACCAATCTGAGCACTGCCTGGATTGACTACAGGAAAGCCTACGACTCAATGCCACACACATGGATCTGTGAATGCCTGGCGCTATACAAAGTCAACAGGACACTAAGGACCTTCCTCAAGAACTCAATGGGACTGTGGAAGGCAACACTGGTAGTCAACTCAAGACAGCTTGCACAAGTGGCCATCAAGTGCGGCATATACCAAGGTGATGTGCTGTCCCCGCTGCTGTTCTGCATTGGCTTGAACCCCCTCAGCCAGATAATCACAAGGACTGGATACGGATAAAAGTTCAAGAGTGGAACTACCATTAGCCACCTCCTCTACATGGATGACATCAAGCTGTATGCTAAGAATGAACGAGACATCGACTCGCTAATCCACCTGACACGGATCTACAGTGAGGATATTGGGATGTCATTCAGACTGGAGAAGTGTGGCTGGATGCTAGTAAAGAGAGAGAAGGTAGTCAAGACTGATGGGGTGGAACTACTAGCAGGCCACATAGCAGACATACAGACCAGCTACAAGTACCTTGGCATCCCACAGTCACATGGGAACCATGATGAGGAGGTGAGGAAGACAGCAACATCCAAGTACCACCAAAGGATAAGACAGGTCCTGAAGAGCCAGCTCAATGGGAAGAACAAGATCCACGCCATCAACAGGTATGCCCTGCCAGTCATCAGATACCCTGCCGGTATAGTGAGCTGGCCAAAGGAGGACATCGAGGCTGCCGATGTGAAGACCCGGAAGCTCCTCACAATGTACGGAGGTTTCCACCCCAAGTCCAACACCCAGAGACTGTACACCAGCCGGAAAGAAGGCGGGCGGGGTTTGGTGAGTGTCAAAGCCACTGTCCTCGACGAAACCCAGAGCATCCAGGAGTATATCAGTAAGATGGCACCCAAAGATGAGCTGCTGAGAGAATGCCTGAGGCAGCAGCAGCAGACATGGGAGGAAGATCAAGCAGAAGAAGTGCCATGGCAAGACAAGACCCTGCAGGGAATGTACCATCGACAGATAGCTGAGGTGGCTGACATTGGGAAATCCTACCAGTGGCTGGAAAGGGCTGGACTAAAAGACAGCACTGAGGCACTGATCATAGCAGCGCAAGAACAGGCACTGTGCACCAGATACATTGAAGCAGGGGTCTACCACACTAGACAGGACCCAAGGTGCAGACTGTGCAGAGAGGCCTCAGAGACAGTCCAACACATAGTGGCAGGATGTAAGATGCAGGCAGGAACAGCATACACTGAACGGCACAACCAAGTAGCTGGCATTGTGTACAGGAACATCTGCACAGTGTATGGGCTAGACCCTCCCAAGACCAGATGGGAGAGTCTACAGAAGGTCGTGGAGAATAACAGGGCTAAGATTCTGTGGGACTTCCAGATCCAGACGGACAGGCAGGTACTGGCCAATCAACCAGACATCGTGGTAATAGACAAGGACCAGAAGACAGCGGTGGTGATAGATGTAGCAGTGCCAAGTGACAGCAACGTCAGGAAGAAGGAGTATGAGAAGCCAGAGAAGTACCAGGGCCTGAAAGAGGAACTAGAGAGGATGTGGAAAGTGAAGGCCAAAGTGGTCCCAGTGGTGGTAGAAGCACTCGGGGCTGTGACTCCTAAGCTGGGAGAGTGGCTCCAACAGATCCCAAGAACAACATCAGAGCTCTCTGTCCAGAAGAGTGCAGTGCTAGGAACAGGTAAGATACTGCACAGAACCCTCAAACTCCCAGGCCTCTGGTAGAGGACCCGAGGTTGAGGAACACACATACCACCCATAGGGGTGAGAGGAGGTTCCCTCTAATACAAGTACAGTGTACCCTCAGGGCACCATGTAGGCCATGTTCCAGGAAAGATTTATGTACCTGCCTAACTTGGAGCATGTGAGTATCTCCATTAACTTTACATTAAACATGTGCATCAATCTTTTCAGGATCAGAGCTGAAAGTATAAACATTTATAACCGTTTATTAAATCTGTGACTGTCATGAAAGTCATAAGTATGAAGAGCTAGACTGTGTTTAGACTGTGGTGTGTGGACCTAGCACCCTAAGGAGAACATTAGAAGGCATTCTGCCTCAGAGTCAAAACAAACAAGGAGTTTGGTGGCACTTTTGAAGACTAACACATTTATTTATTGCATGAGCTTCATGGGAGAAAATCCCACTTCATCAGATACTTGAAGAAGTGACGAAGTGGGATTTTCTCCCATGAAAGCTCATGCAATAAATAAATTTGTTAGTCTTCAAAAGTGCCACAAGACTCCTTGTTTGTTTTGCTGGACTAGATTAACATGGCTACTGCTTTGGAACTTGTCTCAGAGTCAGCTCACCAGGGCCCTATTTGTTGCGGGGGACAGGAACGGGATGAGGGGTAATGTAGCCAAACTCTCAAGGGTAATGATGATGTATGACCTTGAGCACTGCCTTTATGACAAGCTGTGCCTACTGGGGAATCACTCAGTGGTAGCCCCTTCATTTCTGTGACAGACCAGGGAATCTTGCACCAGGGTGCAAAGTCTTCATTATTTCCTCCACCCTTCCCAAGACCTATCCACTACTTGAATGCATAAGGTCCAGTCAGCGCACAGCTACTTCACAAGTTTAAATTGGTTTCTAAATCAGTCTTGAGACTATGGCACAATCTAGTCTGTACTGACTGTATAATGCATATGCCATATTAAGAAGCTAATATTGTAGCTGAATTCATAAAGACGTTTGAAAAGCTACTGTTAAAATATATTAACTTTCCTACTCAGACCTCATATTCACTCGACGTATTTTTAGTTAACTTCATCTGTAATTCCTGCAGTGCTGTGTACCACTTGAATGCTGTGTATTTTTGAAGGGAGCATTCACTACACAGGACCAAATGAGTAAGAAGTTCTATTTGTAAAAGGTACTTGGACAGATAAAATAGACAGATACTGGACTGGCAGGTGTTATGACGATATCGAGATTTTAAATATTAGGTATCCAACTGGTGTGATGATTTGGCAGCAGGATATTTTAAAGCACTCCATTTTAGAGGGCAGACTTCTATTCCAGATTTGGGAAGATGATTCTTTGTATGGTAAATTGATTTGCTTATGAAACGACATGCAAACTGGTACATTTAACCTCTATTACTTTTCTCTGCCTAATTGACTCGGACTAAAGATTTATTCTGCTGCTGCACAATAATAATAATAAATACACACACACACACACACACACACACACACACACACACACACACACA
>ML681989.1:3147750-3212168 GCA_007922195.1 Podocnemis expansa | reverse complement strand
ACACACACACACACACACACACACACACACACACACACACACACACACACACACACACACACACACACACTCTCCATACTGGAAACAAACATCTAAATCCAAGGACCCTTAAAAAGAAACCAGCAAATGGCTTACTGCGGATTTTGGTAAATCAACCCAACTGCATTAGTTAGGAGTACCAAACTGTTTATATTCCAAAGTTTAATGAAAGAGGAAATAGAGCTTTCAGTAGAAGACAACTTGTAGCTCATGCAACATTAGACATATTCAAAGTAAATTTCATTTGACACAGCTACTTCATGTTGGCACAGACCAGTGTGAAACCTGTCCATCATATTAATAAGCAAAGGAAATGCAGATATGTTCAGAGCAATTTAGGCTTGAAAGTTACTCACAGCAACAAAGCCTCTTTGAATCAACCAGATGTTCCAGAATGAATTATTCAAAAAAGGATTTTCAAGTTAATTCTGTGAAATTAGTTTTTATATTTTGTACAAAACAACAATGTGTAGAGCATGTGATGGTTAAACTCCTCAGCCTCTCAAACCTTCTTTCCCTAATACAGCCGTGATGGATATAAATAACCTTGTCTCTCCAGAAAAGGGCAAAATGTGCAGCATGTTGGACTATGATGTTGTTATAGCTTACATGCTTTTCTTCAGAATGCCATCAGGTACCACATGTTGAAAATATTTAAAATATTGATGACTCACAGAGAAATGCCATCTAACTGCTGCTATTTCAATGGTCAATAAAATATGACCTAGTCCATCAAGAACCTCATTTATGGTACATTTAACAGAATCTATTCCGTTCATGTTGCACATAACATAAGGATTTAAGAGCAGAGATTGCATTTGATACTGGACCTTCTAATCCTTATTTTGAAGGATTTTTACAAACAGTCCCTAATGTAGAGTGGGATTGAGGATTAGAAGTTCACAATGGTAGATGGATTAACCTGAGATATAAAATACACATTAGGCTGCACTTGGCTGAGTTTCCTCCAAAGGAGTTGATTATTTCAGATTCTCATGTCCTTGACAATTTTTTGAGCCTTTCATGGTGCTGGATTAGTGTCTTTGATAAAGCAAATGCATTTTGCAGGGGAAATAGCAGGCATTACTGACTTAAAATATATAGAGAATAATGTGTGTTCTCAATTTTAAAATGTTTAATTGTTATCACCATCACATTTCACAATAAATCCAGCATTGGAACTGACTGAGGACAAATCTGAGAGTATTAAAATGTCATCTGAACCAATCACTGGAATGAAATATAGATACTGTAAAAAGTCCATGAACAATAGATTCCCTTGCCCTTCCCCAAAGAGAGAAAAGCCAGAGTCATCAGAAATAGAGATAATGAAAAGGCAGATGCAGAATCTGCATTTTATGCTTCTGCCCTGATGACCTACAGGAGCTCCCTCTACAGAGATATGTGGAGTGACTCCCCTTACATTATGAGGGGCAGGAGGAGAGGCAAGAAGAGGGAAATGTAACAGAGATAAACCTCCGTTTGCAACAGTACCAGTGCATTTGGGGTACTGTCAGCCAGTAATGACATGATTCAAAGTACCATGCTGCCAGAGAAAGAAGACAATGGTGGGAGAGCAGGACAGCTATATGCACGTCCTAAGATTCTATGTTTTGGACAGGGATCACTCAGTGCAACAAAGAAATCAGCCTGCTCAGAAACCTGCAGGCTGGAAACTTTTTTGCTTCATTTTGCTACAGCACAACACATTACTGTCAAGGGGAGGAAGGAAGAACTGCGATCAACTAAACAGGAAGTAAGGGAGAAGTGATGCATGGCTTCATCTCATAATACTCTGGATGTCAGGATGTCTACTAAATCAATGGGCTGAAGTCCCACCTCAGGGATGGCTGGATGATCTGGAAATTCATGAGATGTTGATAGAACAATTCTGTGATGTGGTTTTGAGACAAAGTATGTAATGTTTGGAAAACTGAATTAGAGAGCACATAATCACCTCTATGTTTTTTTTCACATGGTCCTTGTGTTTGTTACAACTTTTCTGAGCTAGCCCTGCAAAGCATCTATCAAGTCCCCATTTAAATTTGTCTTACAGATTTTGTCTACACTGGAGGAGTGTAATTTCTACCTTCAGTAGATATATCTACACTAATTCTGATCAAACTCCTGTACTAAAAAAAAAAAAAAGCAATGGACCTGCAGTGGCACCAAGCATTGAGGGAGAGGGGTGTGTGTGTGGGTGGGACTAGTCATCCTGACCGTGATTCTGCCTGGTACATATCTGGATGACTAAAGTGTTCTGCCACTCACGTCACCATAGCTACACTGCTTTGTTTGGTGTGCTAGCTCATGCTGAGCTGGAACTTACACTTTCAGTGCCAATGTAGACATACCCATTGACATTCTTTGGCATGTTGCCTACTATGAATCTAGTTGACATTTAGTACAACAAAAATATAAATCTCATTTCTTGTCCCCCTTTCCTTAACATCTATGTGCTTGCTTGTCTGATCTTGAAAGGTGATCTTCTCAGGTCAGAGGCCATCCGTTCTTAAGTACCTGGAAAGCATCTAGAATTCTGAAGGGAGCTATAATAAATAGCAATATCACGGCATTTCCTGTGCCAGTTGAAGATAGGCCAAACATTTTGAAAATGCAGGAAGAGGACTGGGAAAAGAACTTGAGGGAACTGGTTGACAACAAGTCAGAATCACTAGCAGAGGATCCCTTCATTTGCTTTCAGAGGAAAAAAGTATCCAAAGTTTCTGTCTAACAGGAGGATTCAAAACAGAGAGACTGCTGTAAAGGGCTCTGAGGAAAGTTGTAGAAAGCTGGAAACTGACTCAAAAGGTGTTGTCTTGAATCCTGAGTTGGATTCAGGGAATTAAGAATTGGTCCTTTTGTAAAACTCGACTGGAGTTGTCAATGCATGAGTGTCAACTAAGTAAGATGATTAAAGCTGAACAAAAGCTGGTGTATTCAAAAGCAAAAAGGATTACAAATAGTCTAAAGTCAAATTGCAGCAGCAACTAATCAGCTCTTCCTACTTCTTGGTAGTTTACAACAAAGGGCAAATGTATTGTGCTAAATTCTTTGTGTAGATATTTGGGTCTGATCCTCATCTAGTGTAAACTGGCCTAGCTCTGTTGGCTACGTGGAGCTAGGCTGATGGTCCTAAGATGAAGATCTGGCCCTGTCTGTTTGTGCCCATGTGCTAAATTACATGACTAGCAGAAACAGATTGCAATTCAGTGAGAGTCCCGGTGCACCTTATAGACTGACAAATTTCTTTGAGCATAAGCTTTCATGGGCTATAACCCACTTTGTCAGATGCATGAAATGGAAACTACAATGGAGAGGTATATATACACATGCCAGAATGGAGGAGGGCAAGTGTTAGCAAAGTCAGTTCAGAGAGCAGATGGGGCCCATTCACACCAGTAGATCAAAGGGAGAGAATGTGTGAACAGATGAATCACTTTTTGTAATGTGCAAACCATTCTAAGTCTCTATTCAGACCCAACCTGATGATGTCGAACTTGCAGATTAGCTCCAACTCTGCAGTTTCATGCTGAAGTCTGTTTTTGAAGTTTCTTTTTTTGAAGTGTGGCAACTTTCAAGTCTGCCACTGAATGTCCATGGAGGATGAAATGTTTTCCTATTGGTTTATGGATATCAAATGGATATAAAAAATGGCAACATCCATAAACCAATAGGAAAACACTTCAACCATCATGGACACTCAGTGGCAGACTTGAAAGTTGCCATACTTCAAAAAAGAAACTTCAAAAACAGACTTCAGCATGCAACTGCAGAGTTGGAGCTAACCTGCAAGTTTGACACCATCAGGCTGGCTCTAAATAAAGACTTAGAATGGTTAGCACATTACAAAAAGTGATTTATCTGTTCACACATTCTCTCCCTTTGATCTACTGGTGTAAATGGGCCCCATCAGCTCTCTGAACTGACTTTGCTAACACTTGCCCTCCTCCATTCTGGCATGTGTGTATATATACCTCTCCACTGTAGTTTCCACTTCATGCATCTGACGAAGTGGGTTATAGCCCATGAAAGCTTATGCTCAAAGAAATCTATTTGAAGAGTACACTACTGTTAGTCTATAACTGATGTGGTCAACCTGCGGCTCGTGAGCTGCATGCAGCTCTTTAAAGAAAAATTGCGGCTCCCGGGAGAGCGCAGGAAGGAAAGACGGCATGGCGGGAGCCAGGGGCGAGAAATCTGCATGGGTCGGGGCCAGCAGAGAGGCGGCGGCGGCTGGGTGAGAGCCGGCAGTGGAGGAGCGGGGCTGTGAGAGCTGCAGGAGACAGCAGCCTGGTCAGAGCAGGGAAGGGAAAGGCAGGGCGGTGAGGGGCAGCATTGACAAAGCCTCACGGGCAGAATAAAGCAGCCTGGTAAGAGCCAAGAGGGGATGGGAAGGGCAGCCCCATGAGAGGAGCCAGCAGGGACAAGCAAGTCGTCAGTGAGGTGGAAAGAGAAGCCCTCAGACCAAGGATCTGCCAGATTCTCCAGTTCACCCCCACTGTTAATTCTACCCTCCTTGTCTGTATGCATTATGATACAGTCTTTAATTACATCAATGCATGATTTTTTCAATACTTTTCTTTTTTGATATTGTTTTCTGGGTCAATACTTTTAAAACTGGCAACACATAAATTGATCAAGAACAAGTCTACAATGAACTACAGATAACGGATGATAATTAGCCATTTAAACCTGAAAAGCAATTGTAAATTAATTTTCTTTTTTTAAAATCACCTGGCATTTCCAGATATTGTAATACAATGCAAACTTATTTCGCTTGTATTTCTATTTTGAGAATTAAATAAGAATCATCAGAAATGACTGAAAATTGACACAAATGTTACATCCAAAACCACTGACCACTGTCAAAAGGTTATTAAAAAAACCCCTCTATTTAAAGAATGTTACAAGTACTTATTATGGATCATGGTTCATTTTCAGCATGCAAAATGATTTAGACTTAGGATTGACCACCATGACTGAAAACTGGCTTTAGAAAAAAAATTCCTTAAGTCCATTGAACAAGTGTGCCTGAGACATAGGTACATCATCTGTTTGCAGAAGGAACTGCTAGTACATTTATTTTACAAGAAAATTTGATTAATATAACTAAGTCAATTACCAAGATAATTTACATTCACTGCAAAGTTCAATAGCAGCACTATACTTCTACTGATTCAATAGCATTCAACATGTATTAATTCTTTTTTTGTTGTACAGTCAAAAATCTATTTATATTTCAGTGCAGTCTTCATGAACAACTCTATGGGTATCTGAGCCCATTAGACAAGAGTAATTGTTGCGAAGGGCTGAGGACGGAAAAATTGTGTTGCAAATTTTCTGAGAAAAAATCTCTCACCAATAAAGATTTTACTTTGTATTATAAAAACCAAATAATGATATTTAGAATTTATACAGGGCCTGACCCCAAACTGAATAGACTCAATGGGATTTTTTCCATAGTATCTTCCGTGCATGGACTCCAAAGCACTTACTGAAACAGGCTCTGATCTTGCACTTTCTGTCCCCATAAATTCTCATTGATCTGTTGTGATTCTGAACAGTTGAAAAGGTGTCCCTGTGTGCATCTCTTCACAGGATTAAGATGAGAGCAGTGTTTTCCCTTACTATTACTCTCATTTTAAAATTAATTGTGTCTGAGTCCTCAGACCTTTTGTCTTCACTGTCCATGAGTATTTTAGTGAACAAGTTTACTGACAGAAATATTGGCAGGGAAGCGGGTGCATGGTAGGTGCTGGGATGAGGTGGGAGGCAGAAGTGTGGCATGGTTGGGGAGAGCAGAGAAGCAGCAGCGTGGTAAGAGATGGCAGGAAAGTGGCAACAGGAGGTGGGGGAGAGAAGCGTGATATGGTCAGAGAAGCCATAGCATGTTTAGATTTTCTCATAGGCCCTAATGCAACTTACTCGTTGTTAAAATAAAATCATGTTTTACAAGTCCTAAACATGATATGGAATACTAAAAAATGAAAATACAAAGGAGAAAAGTATAAAACTGAACTTAGATTGTTTTCAATTTCTGGCACAACTTACTGCTGTGAAGCATCATATTCCACAATGAAATTCAAAACATTGTGCAATACTTAGAGATCAGCATCTGAGAGAGCTTTTACCTACTGCATTGACAAGTTACTGACCAGATTTAAAAAAAAAAAAAAAACTTGCCACAAGCCTGTAATGTTCTACATCTAGCAACAGCCAAATTTTTACTGTATAGGCCTAGTTTCATGGTAATCTTAAATAATTATTAGAATCTGACACTAGTAGATCAGCATTTGCCTGATTTTTACAATAAAATTAAAGTGCACAATGAATTTTAAGCTTAGTAATTTTGGAGTCCGTAAAAATATGTGGTTATATGCCTCAGTGTGGCTCTCGAAGGTTTCATAATCGACTTGTGTGGCTCTTGAGTTCTGTAAGTTTGGCCACCCCTGGTCTATAAGGTGCCACAGGGCTCTTGCTGCTTTTGCTATACACAGACCAAGGCTATGTTCACACACAGGGGGTTATTTCGATACAAATTGTTTCGATACAAGTTGTATCGAAATAACGTCTTATTTCGAAAAAGTTAATTCGAATTAACAGTTTGTTAATTCGAATTAAGGAAAAAAGCAGGAATCGAAATAGCAAGTTCAGACAACAGCTATTTCGAAACGAGTCACTGTTGTTTCGCAACAACATGTTCAGATGGCATTGTTTCGAAACAATCATTTCGAAACAAAGTTGTTTCGTCCCCACATGGGGTTTAAGTTGTTTCGAAACAACGCCATTGTTTCAAAACAATGGTGCATCATGTGAACATGGCCTTTCTTATTTCGAAACAACCTCTGTTGTTTCGAAATAAGACTGCTGTGTGAACACACCCTAACATGGCTACATCTCTGGAAGACTGCAATTTAAATATTCAAACTTGAAAATCCTATTAACTTTGGCCTGTGTTATCTTTCAATTACATGATAAAATTTAAGATAGAGTCTGAGATTAATTCAGCAGAAATGTAACAAAGCAGTTAAACAGATAATAAGGAGCACAGAGTAGCTGCATACTCTATTGGTTCACTAGCAAGGTCATAATCTTCAAAGTGTAGCATCACGATAGGCTAGGCAGAAGTGTAAACTCATGTCTGAGATTTGCCCCTGGTCTCAAGTCTCTATAAATAGCAGAGCACAGTTGATACTTGCAAATGAAAGAGCAACAAGAAAAGAAAAGAAAAGAAAAGAAAAGAAAAGAAAAGAAAAGAAAAGGGATCCTTATGTCCTTAAAAGAAGGGAGATATTTTATCTTCAGAGGACTCCCCTGCCCTTTGAGGCAGCAAAGAGTGTTCTCTCAGGCCTTTCAGCTCATTTCCAAAAGAAACGGAAATACCACAAAGTCTGTTTTGCCAGCTCTGTTTAAAATCTGGTAGGAGGCAAGTCTTTAGTTGTGGACTCTACTCATCTGCCATGAGTTAGGTTTAGAAAAAGTTAATACCCCTGACTACAGAAGGGCAAGGGCAAGGATTATGTAAAGTTAATAGCCCTGTCACATGAAAGGAGTCAGCATCCACTGAGCCAAGGAACTATTTTTAGAGACCCTGGCTGTTCACATGTGAAAAAAAAAAAAGAAAAGCAATGTACAAAAAGATATAAAATAAAACACTCAAACTTCAGCCTGCAGTTCCTGTTCCAGGGGACTGGGCCTGGCTCCCCACTCCACATGTTGTTACCTGGTGCTGAGCTCACAATTCCCTCACATTTAGCCCAACCACCCTCCCTCCCAGTCATAAACAGGGCACCAACTGGGGCAAATTTGAGTGAGGGCATTGTGACCTGGTGCACAGGGTCACAGCACCGTGAAAGATTGTGCTGGCTACCTCTCAGCCATAAGAGGGAAAGGCAACTGGGCTAAATCTGAGTGGGGCTGTGGCCTCCTGAGCAAAGTTGCAATGCCCATGGGACAGAAGCCACCACTGTATGGCAAATGCAGAGTAGACTTACTCTGCAATGTGCCCCCCTGCAGATCTCCTTCCCTCTTGAGAGCAGGGCCGGAGCACCCAACACAGATGACATGAAAAAACATAATTCCCAAAAAATAAAAGAAAATTTAAAAAAACCAAAAAAGTATTTCACAAGACTAGACACTGTTGCACCAACTCCGATTGAACAGAACACCAGCCTTTCAACTGACCTCAGTAGTTTCAGGGTTGGACCCTACATCTTCCATTATCAACTCTTTCATTTAATAACGTAACAAGGCATGTTCACTAATATTTATGTGCAGACCATATTCATTAGTCATTTTCATTCATGTAAGGGTGAATTCATTACTTTCTGATGCTGATTCAGATTCATAACTATTAGTTATAATTAATTGCTAAAGAAGGCTATTAGTGCCTTGTTGGCACTTTTCCCTTTCCCATAAAATGCTAACAAGTTCTAGTGCAGGAAAAGGGGACTTCTCATCTTATGGAGAAATTGACTCACATTAACAAATGAGCCTAAACGGTGCAATTAGCCTTCCAGAGATAATGAAAAGAGACTGTTGTCTGTCTCTGCAGGAAAAATGGAAGAAATAGAAGATGATATTATTTTCTTTTTAGGATTGTCTGTTGACAACAGTCTAGACAGTCCACTTTTAAATGTTTTCTTCCTCATACTTAGCCATGAAGAGGTGTTTCTAGGTTTAGACACTGGGTTGGCAGGTTTATTGGCAAGGCATAAGTGGTATTCTGCTTTAACAAACAAGACTATCATAGAATCATGGGGTTGGAAGGGACCTCATGAGGTCATCTAGTCCAACCCCCTGCCAAAAAAGCAGCTACCCCTTTGGAACTTGGCTCTGCTCTAAAAGTGGTTCTCAAACACTGTTGGGACACATTACCAGGTCACCACACAGTAGTAAGTGTGTCACAGAGAGCCAGAGAGATGATTGGATTTGGCTTTGGGTGGGTGGACTGATGTGTCCTGTAGGGCAGCAATATGCTGCCAAGTGTGTCACAACCTACAAAAGGTTGAGAAACATGGCTCTATTAAACTGATTTGAAGGCAAAAGTATTCTACTGAATTCAATCGAGTTATGCCAGTTTAAAGCCATAATAATTAAAATGACAATTGGTGTACAACATGTGTGTCTCCAAGGGGGTAGCCATGTTAACCTGGTTCAGCAAAATATACAAGGAGTCCCGTGTCACTTTTAAAGCCTAACAAATTTATTTATTGCATGAGCTTTCATAGGAGAAAATTCCACTTCATCAGATGCTCTGAAGCTGGGCCAAATGCATTTATTTTCCTCCCATTCTGTAAATTCCCCCATCTTCAAAGCATCTCACGAAGTGAGATTTTCACCCATGAAATTCATGTGATAAACATATGTGTTAGTCTTTAAGTGCCCCAAGACTCCTCGTTTGTTTTAGATATGTGGTATGCTCCTACTACCAGCATACCCAACAAATTAAAGCTTCATGGGGTCAGTGGCCCTTCAGGAAGGAGCAGGGCCTCACTAATCTAAGCAACACTTTGCAGGGAATGCCCAAGAGCAAACATGTGCTACCTGTGGCACTCCTTTAGTTAATTGGAAATGCAAGGGTGAGTTAGGAGATTGCTACAGTAACATCCAGACAAAGTTGTCTGCGAAAGAGGGAAGATCTTGCCAGGGATGCTCTGTAGTGGTTGCAACCTGGAGGAACCCACAGGAGATGAAATAGGCTCTGTGTGGACAATCCTGAATGAGATTTTTAGGCCTTGTCTACACTAGCACTTACACTGGCAAAGCTTTTGTTGTTAATGCATGAAAAAGAGACTCCCCTGAGTGATAGATGTTTTGCTGGCAAAAGTGCTTGTGTGTGTAGTAACCCTTGAGGAGGAAGGGGTTAACACTCTGGTCAGTGAGTCCCAAGACAGCCAATAGTAACAAAGCACAGATTTTTGAATTGGAGCAGCAGGCTTGCCTGTTACTATTTTGATGTAGCAGAGCTCCTGGAAGGATCAGGAGGAGGCCAGAGGGGCCTGAGAAAGAATCCAGCAACATCATTACCCAAGATAAGTTAAGTTTGTTATTGACCAGGCATGAGTAGAACAGGGAATGTTTAGTTAGACGCGGTCAGGGTATTTTCTTTATTTTTGGTTTGTTTTTGGATTTCTCTGTTCTGAGCACATGTACTCCCCCCCACTACCCTGTAACTACCTAAGTTAAATCCCAGAGAAGCAACTCTCTGTGTTTTTTATCTGTTCTTTTTAATTAAAGATTTTACTTTTTAAGTAAGCTCTGGTTCTGTGTCCTGAAGGGCAAGAGGTTTGTGTACATGTGCCTCAGACTGCACAGCCAGCTACTAAAGGGGACTCTGTTCCAGTTCCAGCTCATATTGCAGCTGGAGTTCAGTCACCTTCCTGAGGGAGGAATAAAAGTGATTGCAAGTACCTCACAGGAAGGAATTCCCAAGTGGGCCTTCCTGGGTTTCAAGAGTTTTTTTGCATTTGGGTGGTGGCAGCAATATCACTCCAAGGCCAGGAACTGGAGGCCTTGGAGAGTTTTAAGAGCAGACTTTAAAGCCAGTTGCTTTTCAGGCCTGTTACAGGCCTCCATCTTCTGCACTCAGAGTGCCAGAGTGGGGAAACAGCCCTGACAGTGTGGACAACACTCTGCCGGCTGGAGAGCTCAACATAATGCAGCTATACAAGCACACCTATAGCAGCACAGCTGTTCTGATACAGGTGTGTCCCTGCATGTTTTAAGTGTAGACTAGCTCTTAGAGGTGACAGTCAGAGTCTCAAGAAAACTATCAATGTCCCTGGGGAAGAGAGACAGTGGTGCAAGTAACTTTATCTGTCAGTAAGTTCCACATAGGCTATGTCCACACACAAGCCCTTGTTGCGAAACAAGCCATTTCGAAATAATGCCTTATTTAAAATGCCTTATTTTGAAATAACAAAAAAGCTATTTTGAAATAAGAAAAAAAGCAGGAATTGAAATAGCAAGTCCACACAGTGTCAAGAAGTTTTATATATCACCTCCAACAGGTAGTCTTAGAACAAATCCCTGCTGTTGTTGAAATAAAAAGTCCGTAACTAAACTGGACTAAAATAAGAGCAAGACAATAGCAGTTAATGTAACCAAATAAAAAGAGCTACATTGTGCCCCAAAGGACACTAAATTTAGCCTCTTGTTGGTCACCAGTGACAGCGAGCTCCTAAAAGGGATGGGAAAAGTCAACATTTGTTTGACAAAGTGGGAGTTTCTCCCATGAAAGCTCATGCAATAAATAAATTTGTTAGTCTTTAAGTGCCACAAGACTCCTTGCTTGTTTTGAACTAAATTAACATGGCTACCCCTTTGGAACTTTGCTATTTAAATGTATACCTTTAATTGTCTCTCCAAAAACGAGAGTCCTGTGGCAGCTTATAGAGTAACAGATTTTTTTGGCCGTAAGTTTCCATGGGCACCAACTCACTTCATCAGATGCAGTGGGCTGGAGCTCACAAAAGCTTATGCCCAAAGAAATCAGTTAGTTTTTAAGGTGCCACAGGACTCTTGTTGTTTTTGCTGTAGACAGACTAACATGGCTACCCCTCTTTGATTGTCTCTCTCCCCCCCTCCAAGGTTACTCATTTTCTCAACCTCAACTCATCTAAATGGAGATACTGTAGTCTCTGTATGTGTACAATACCCAGCACAGCATAACCCAGATCCCACTGGGACTTCCAAGAATGGTTTTAAAATTAATTATTAATAAAAATTAAAAAATGGAATTCTAGACTATATTCACAATTCAAGGACATTAGATTATTGTTACTGCCCATCTTCAGATTTCCATTTTGTTTGCCTAACATGTCTGGATACCTCAAAGTCCAGGTCTCCATCTTGATGATTAATTAAAAGGTTAACATGGAAGTTAACAAAGGGAAAGGAGAAGTTTTGGGGTTAAATGGTAGGACATGCACTGCTGGTAAACATAAAAGTTATTTCACTGAGGGTAATGCATTCTACAGTGTGGATCAATGATGGGCATCTGAATACTGTCAGCCCTACATTGTTATGGGAAAATTCCCATTTAGGGTGCCTAGGTGGGCCAATCATTACCAGACACCACAACGCAGTGGTTGAAAAGGTTTTTATTCTTGTACAAGAAGGGGAAAGTTACAGAGTCCCAGCAGAACCAGTAAGCTTCCCACACCCCTGGTGTCAAAGTTATAGCTTATATACTGTGTAACAAATAACTTGCATCACCATTCGTATGTTACAAGATAACCACAAGTCTTTCCCTTCAGTAGTTCTTTGTTTATCCTTCATGGACATGTCCTTGCCTACTTATTTCTCTAACAACTGCTCTTTGTATAGCTGAAGAGTTAGCAGTTTTTACTGAGCCTTGTTTCTGTTACTTGGCTATCCTGCATTGTTTTTTTGCCGACTACGCTATTAGTTTTTATTCCCAATCTATGTTAGTCTAATTTTACTAAGATGCACACAGACCTTTATAAAATTTCCACAACAACATAGACAGCTCATCACGGATGACTGATACACAGAGGAGCCTGTGAGGTTTAGAGAAGGTCTACATTCTCCATTTAGAGTTCTGTATTCCCAGGAGACCATATTATACGAAAGTTATGCAGACAGTAGACATGAGTAACTATTGCATAAAAAAAGACTAAATATTTCACTGTGCAGTGGAACAGGTCATGGACAGACCAGGAAGGAAGATTGTGTATGCCCTATACACACCAAGGAGCTGTACTACATGGTGTCCTTTTTCTCACCAGTTCGGGGCAGAGAGATGAGGGCACAACAGAGACACATAAAGTTGTGGCCAATGGATCCCTTATGCACAGGGGCAGCAGCTAATTATGAAGCTATGGACTAAAGTAGCAGCACAGAGATAGTAAAAGTACTCTGCGCCAATGCACAGAAGAATACGTCCACTCCATAAATCTTCTCAAACACCCAGTACAAAGCTATTTTCTTGGGCATTGCCCTGAACACAGGAGGCCCTGATCTAAAGCCCAATGAAGTCAATGGAAAGGCTCACATAGATTTTAACAGTTTTTGGATTAAGACCCATATGTATAATGTGCTCTAGAAAAAATAGTTGGCAAATATAACTAGATGTTTTAAATGCCCAGAAAACATTGGCAGTATCCGAACACTGACTAGTTTAGAGATCTAGAGACGTTAACCACTGAAAATTGTAAATAAACCAAAGTACAAGGTGTGCTTCATTCCCAATAGCTTACAAAAATTCGTTAAAATGGTGTTTTTAATAACAGCAGAAATGCCATAAACAAAAATAAAATAAAAATGCTCTTGTTCAAACCAATTCATATTTTTGAATATTTTATATAGAAAAGACAAATAGCGGAACATCTTCAAAACATTTACATTGGTTTGAGAGTGTTCAAATAGACTATGAACATGTAATAAAACTACAGTAAATACATACAGGAGCTGGTGCTTCAAGAAAAAAACAACTATGATGAAGCTTGTGATAACATATAATATGAGACATACAATAGAAACAGTCAGATTATTCACAGTTTGGCCTCCTCCCAGCCATGAACTAGATTTACTCTGTACTTACAAATATTGAGTTAAGTGTTATACTAATAATTTATTCGATATGATCCATGATACAAGGTCATCTTCCCAAATCCATCCTCTACTTAATAATTTTTTTTTCAGTCTCTGCTTTTTTGCCTATTTGGAACAATGATTAAAATCTCAATGACTGACATTCTTCTTGCTTTTTATTCTGGCTATTATTTATTTATCATCTACCCTTTCATAATCATGAAAAAGTTAAAAAAATTTCCATGTCACTTCTGAAGGCTATTTCCCCTGGGAAATACAGTGCCAAACACTTATGCCAAGTGCCCTGAGCATTCTCCATATCACTGAAAACACACATTCATTTTAAGCCTTTACTTACAATTACCTTTCTATTGATGTTTCTGATTAGCACTCTACCAATTACATTTGTATTGATGTTTCAAATTATTGTTTTCCTCCCATAAGTAATTTTGAGGGCTAAGTTTGAAGAATATCCATTCAGCCATTTCAGTTATGTAGGCAGGAAAGAACAGATTTTTTCTTTTCACAAGTTCAGAATTTTTTTCAGAGCTTTTCTCCCACCTTCCCTTCCTCATGCAGTGAAAATGGTTTGGATTTAAAACTTCACATACCACCTTATGAGCGAGATCTTCAGTTGAGGTCAGTCATCATAGCTGTAGTCCAGTGCCATGAGTGGAGCTATACTGATTTACACTAAGAAGAACTAGCCTTGTGTTTGCCTCAGGGAAGGGAAAAAAATAACTTATAAAGGAGTGAACATGCCATTTTATATGTGTTCAGGGTATTATTTTATATAATAGCTGTGTTCAGACGACAGTTTTATTTCGAAACAACACCTGTTGTTTCGAAATAAAAATTCTTATGTCCACACGACGTACTGTTATTTTGAAACAACGGGTTTCATTGTTTCAAAATAACAGCCGTTGTTCTGAAACAGTAAAACCTAGCGGGAAATCAAAATAGCCGTTGTTTCGAAACAGTTGTTTTGAAACAACAGCGTTCGGACGCGTTGTTTCGAAACAACACCATTGTTTCGAAACAACTGTTTCAAAACAACATGTCTGAATGGCCTTATTTTGAAATAACAATTTCAAAATAACAGCTGTTTCGATAGCAGGCTTTCCCTTAATTCGAATTAACATTTTCTTTATTCGAATTAACTTATTTTGAAATAAGGACTTTATTTCAAAATAACAGTTTACGTGTGAACATAGCCAATAATTTAAATATGCCTCCTCAAATCCTACCTTGTCTCTTCCCCTCATCCCACCTTACTCCCCAACCGGCAGAGAGATCTAGATTGGGTTCTATGGGAATGGTAGGATTTATAAAGCCTGTGTGTCAGGCACAAACCAGATCTGGAGTTACATTAGAGTTTTGGGTTTTTCAATTCCTAGAGGGCACTAGGGTATGTTGAATGGAGGACTTAATAAACCAAAGTTATTTTCTAGTATACCACTAAAGCATAGCAAACCTCCATTCTCTTCAGAATATACGCCTGAAAGTATGCAATCTTCCTCTAATAAGATTCCCTCTTCAGGTGTTTCCAGTGTTACTGAAAAATGCAGGATCCCCATCCCCGAGGTGCTTTAGAGAACAGCTCTGCAGTTGCTCCAGGCATCTAGCAGTAAAAGGGAATTTGGGAACAGGAGGATCACAACCACAGGAGACAAAGAGGGTGGCTGATGGGTGACTGTATCAACTCACAAGCGTGTTGCCAACTCTCATTATATGTGGTGTTTCCCTTAAGACTCTAGCTCTTGGAAGCAAGTTTTCAAATAAGAATCTCAGCTTTCCTTTTTTTTTTTAAATATGTTTTGTGTCCCTCATGCTGCCAGAGAACAGATTAAAAACATGAACCCTAAAGGCTCAAAAGCCTGAAAGCAAATAAAAAAGAACCAAAAAGCTATTAACCCCCCACCCCGGCCTTATCATTTTTAAACCAACCTTGAGATGTTTTGGGTACCTGACTCATGCTTCTTCAGTTCCAGGGATTGGTAATACTGCATAAACAAAGACTAAAGCAGCCATGACGCTACAGTAGAGACTACTGAACTGTTCTGATGTGTTGCCTGCTGGGAGAGATTTTCTCCTTCTCTATCCCGTACTCCTCAATTCCCCAAAGCCTATTTACTCAGACTGTGAGCTAAGGGTTTTCTGCTTGAGGTGAGCTCGTGAGTTATATGTATGTACTTGGGTGCTTATCTCTATGTGTAAGCAGTGTCTGAACAAACAAATATATATTGTGGTGCTGGGAACAACCCAACATAAATAATAAGTTATAACAATAATATTTTACACTGGTACAATCCAGTGCAATTTCCTTAAAATCCCTGGAGATAGAATCATAAGGTTAGAAAAAAAACCAAGGGTCATCTAACCTAACCCCTGGCCAAGATGCAGGATTTGTGGTGTCCAAATCCTCCAAGAAAGATGCCTATCCAACCTCCTTTTGGAAACTTCCAGTGAATGAGCTACCACACCTTTCTTAGGTGGTCCATTCCTTTGTCCTACTGTTCATACAATCAGGAAGTCCCCCCCCCCGAGATTTAATCTAAATCATCTGTACTGTAGTTTGAACCCACTACTTCTTGTCCTGCCCTCTGTGCAAGAGAATACAACTTTTCTCTGTTTCTTACAGCAGCCTTTCAAGTGCTGTATTTGAAGACTCTCATCTTGTCCCTGTTTAATCTCCTCTTTTTCAAATAGAACACGCCCCATTCCTTCAGTCTTCTCATACGACTCACATTCCATCCCTTTGATCATCTGCCACTTGCCTCTGGAGTTACTATAAGGTTACGCTGAGGTAGAATCCAGCCCTAAGTATGCACAAAGGGAGAAGGGTGATGCAGAAGCCATGAATGACTTTTCCATGAGAACTATTTCAGCCATAATGTTACATTAACAGATTTTTGCATTTAATAATCTTTATACACAAGAATGAACGTCAGTGGAATTCCAACAGTGATGAAGCTCGCCCATTAATGCCATCTAAACCTGTAGTGTAATTTCATAGGCTCCATAATATACAATCCAGTGCTGAAAGAATGATTTGGGGTCCTTAGGCTCCTGCAATATTTGTACCAAATGTACACGAATGGCATCTCTGCATATATTTGACAGCAGGATATTCTTCAGACAAAGACTATTGACTTTAATATACCTTTTAAAAATCACAGGGTCTTACCGAGTGGCTTGTCAGCACAGCTATAAAGAATTCCATCAGATGGGAAGCACTTGTCACCTTGTCCATATTGCTGTGAATCAAGCAGGTTGACATTTAAGAAAGCCATGATGCTGGATCTCCGAAGAGTTACACAAGGACATTTGTCACTACTGATATGACAGCAGCCATGGGAAGCGTAAATCATCATTAGTGGAATTTGTGCATCTGTGATAATGGATGTGTCACAAAGTTGAGGATCATATTATGGCAAAGCGGCTGAGGGGATGATTCTATAACTCTTATTCTTACCTTTATCCAAGGAAGTGAACTGGACTACTGCTCTGAGCAAAGAGTATGTGTGTGAGTCAGATTTGCAAGATTTGATCTCTAGTCTGCAAAAACCAATAATAAACAGGTAGCTTGAGGGCTTCTTTCCTGTTTTAGTAGAAATCTAATTAAGTATTTCCAGACACAAGTGATCTGATTCTGATATCTCATTTTTTTAAAAACACTGCAGTAATTCTATTGACTTCAGATGAGTTAACCCTGATTTATTTGGGTCGGTGAGATTAGAATCAGGACCCAAGAAAGAAATAATTTCACTCTTCTATTACAAATAGCATTTCCAGGGTTGCTATTTCAGAAGATGTTTCTTCGTTCTAATGCTACCGTTTTTGTCTGCTATTTGAGATAGCCTCCTGATTTTGATTCTAATTCTGCCAATCTTATTTTTGTTGAATATTACTTATGTGATTAGTCCCAGCATGACACAGGCTGACAGAACTGGAGCCTCCATAGTGTCACAGAAATTGAAGTAAGCACAAGGATAGCTTTTGCAAGTATAGAAAATAATGGGTTGAAGATAAAAAAGGTTGAGCTGATGGGAAATTTTAAAAGGGAAAGATTTTCCCTAGAAGAATGAAGTTTAAATGAAATCTAAATGTTTCACAGGAAGTTGTTGGTTTCAAAAGTTTTTCACAGGAAAACTGCTTCACTGCAACAAAACTGAGAAGCTGAACTTCCTTTTGAATTTAACATTAATTCTAATATAATATAAATTTTATTCCTATTATTCATTATTGAGTATGTGTATTATTTTAAAATATAAAAAATAAAGTCAAAATGAAAGCTTTTTGTAGTCATCAAAACATTTTGTTTTGATCTTCTCTGATACAAGTTAAAGCATTTTCCTTTCACAGAAAAGTTTGAAATTTTGTGGTTTAGTTACAACTCAGAATAATTTTTTTGATGTTGAAATTTTCCATGAAATTGAATTCTGATTTTGGACCAGAGCTAAATACAGATAGTTTATGGGCTTCTCTGCTTTGCTTCTTGCTACATCACAGACTGTCTTCAAATGAATGGTGGATGTTCTGCTTTGGTAACGTTCCTTATTTGATTAGGCAGCAGAAATATATCTTTTAGTTAAATTCCAAAGGGGCAGCCATGTTAGTCTGGTTCAGTAAAATAAACAAGGAGTCCTATCGTACTTAAAGACTAACAAATATATTTATTGCATGAGTTTTTGTGGGAGCAAATCCCACTTCGTCAGATGCTTTGACGTAAGTATTTTAGTTAGCCTTTTTTGAGCAGTAATGTTATTTAATCAATTTGGACAATGAAAAAACTGAAAGAAAAATCCAGATTTTTGGAAGAAAAAATGAAGAATTCTTTGAAAATAATTATAATCTTTCTTCTACCGAGAAGATCCTGCTGCAAAAAAAGCTTTGATAGTTACCAGTTGCTATAGAGATTTACTACTCCTTACGGAGTTTGGGATAACAGCTGGAATAAAAACATCATACCTGCTTCCTTTGCTTGTACAGATTCAGTCTAGACTTTGCTATTAAACTAGCCCCCTGTCACTGTCCCCTTTGTCCAGAATCTACTGATTGAAAAGATGTGCAAAGCAAGAAGTCAAGGAGTATAAATGGCACTTCAGTTTTCTGGTGTAAAAACAAATTAAAAAAACATGCTGCAGACTAATTATTCAAACTCTGTTCCTGTTTCTAGCTGAAGGGGGAAAAACTGCAGGAGTACAATAAACAGAAACAGTACTCAGCAAAGAGCATGGACTGGAGAATGTTCACTAAATTAACACTCATAAACATAACTACAGGCATATGACCCCAAATTTCAAAGTCACAACATGTCAACATGTCATAATCAAGACCATCTTCCCACAGGTTAGAACAAAATCAAAGTTCACCTTTTTAAAAATGCTATCTTACAGAAATTGGAATGTATAAAATAGGCTATTCAACAACAACAAAGCCAAGTGATTGATTAAAATTAGACTATTTTCAGCTTTACAAGCTCTTGACCTTACTAAAGGCAAGATCAAACTTTGGAAGGGGAAAAAATTACTCTAAATCAAGTTGTTCATGGAAGTGGAGGTGGGGAAAAATAATACAATTCATATTCTATTTACCCATTAGAGAAGGCATCTTGGGATGGGGAAAATTTTGGTGGGCTAATGTAAGAGAATTATCCATGAAGATCAGAAAACTTGGAGGACTTTCTCTATCTCATCTTTCCCTCCAAATAGTGGTGACAAAGGGGCAAGTTAATGTAGCTCTAGGAAGTTCTGGTTGAGCACCTTGTCACCCCCTTTCCTGTGATATTCCTTTCATTACAAAAAAGATTAACATGGGAAATGACTGTCTTAGAGTTGGTCCCTAAGCAAAATCTACCCTGATGTGCTCTGAATCCCAGAGTGCCCGAGACTTGGATTATTTGACCCAGGTTTGTTTGCAGGCAACAACATATAATATTTCACTGAGAAACATCACATTGAGGTATAGGGAAGACAGCACAGCACCAAGGTCACCTTTTTCTTAGGGATGCAGTGCTGAAAATGAAGAGCAGTTGCTGGTATAAAAGGAGGAGATAAGGGGCTCAGAGGCTAAGGAAAACAAGAGGGTGAGTCTTGCCCACGTGCCCAGGATTTAACTGATTGCCACATCTGGGGTCTGGAAGGAGTTCCCCCAGAACAGATTTGCAAGGGCTCTTGGGTTTTTTTTGCCTTCCTCTGTAGCATGGATCATGGCTCACTTGCTGGTGGGATCCTCTATATCTTAAAGTCCTTAAACCATGATTTGAGGACTTTAATAACTCAGTCATAGGTCAGAGGTTTATTCTAGGAGTGGGTGGGTGAGGTTTTGTGGCCTGAATTGTGAAGAAGGTCAAACTAGATGATTATATTGGTCCCTTCTGACCTTAGGTCTATGAGTCTATAAGAGTGAGGGAACGATCTATGAGGTGGCTACCCATATTCACACTGAAATGCTTATACGCAATCTTCTCAGCTGACAAAATCTTCTTAAACTTCTAATTACATATATTTGGACTTTCCCTCAGCAGTTGCTGAAACTTGTCTGTCCCCGACTCCTCCTCAGGTTTCCCTAAATTTATCTGTAGTGTGTTGCAAAAGAATAAAATGATCTAAAGGCTATTTTATTTTTGAAAGTTTGGGTGACAGACCTTGACTTTGTATGTGTACATAAAAATGTTCTCAGGATTAATTACAAACAGCTTGCTGAAGAAACTCCAAAGGCACAGTTTATGGGAACAAGAGAGAACCTTACATTATAGAAATTCATTTAATTCCTTAAATTTTTGGAATAAAATCTTGGTGCTATTGAAGTCAATGGGAGGTTTTTCTTTGACAGCAAGGGCACTTGGATTTCACCCATAACATCCTTTTCATGGTTATATAAAATTGTCAGACTCTTTTAACTGGGTAAATCAATGAACTTCTATTTTCTTCACTGCATTTCCTGGCAAAACAATGGGCCAGATTCATACAGAAAGGCAGAAATAAACAATTAAAGACACCAATTTTATTTATTTGTTCTCCCACGCTACTTCCCTCCTCTGTTCCCACCTTTTGATTAAGTAGTTTTCAAATTTTGAAAAGCACTTAATGAATCACTCAGTGTCTAGTTAATATTAATAGTAATGAGCTTTATTCTATTGGAATTGGCTCATTACCATGCAGCTGTCAGCTTTGTGGTGCCAAATAGGCTTGGGCAAGCAATATAGTATATGGAGAGATCTGCATGAGAGCGAATGAGGCCTGATTTGCATTCACTTTAAGGCCTGTCCCTTTATGCAACTCTGGAAAGGGATGATGAAAAAGAGGAGTATAAATGAGAATCAGGCCCTGAAATGTTCAGCATGTGGGTATGTAGGTATATATTACTATATGATCTTGGTCCAAAACTCATGAAAGTCACTAAGTATCTTTCCATTACCCTCAATGAGCATGGAGTCATGGCCTGTGTGTATGAGTGCATTCGCATTTTGAGGTGAGGGGGGTGTAATTACTATCTTGGGGAGACATAACCCAGGCTAGCTGTAATTGAGCTATCATGCTAAAAACAGAGCCTGGGCACTGAGGTCTGAGCAGAGGGAGGAGTTAGCCACTCCTAATATGTGTCTTATGTTTCAGATTGATGCACAGTCTGGGCAGCTAACTCTTTCCATTGCTTGTACCTCTGTGGTGATGCTATTTTTTTAAGTGTCTTAGCTCATGGAGAGCTAGTGTAGTTATGTCTCCTTGGCCTGGGAATCACAGCCCCAACTCACAGCACAGACATATCCTTGGTTATGTATGCACATATCATGATCGGATTGGGACATGCATTCTCTTTGGTAAATTGGAGCTGGCTGGAGAAAACATGCATGTTATCAAAGCAGTGGTTCCCAACCTTTTCAGTAGCATGGCACACTGCAATAAGACAAACAATTCCAAGGCACACCCATGTTTTTCAGCTGAATGAATTGCCCATAAACATCACATTTACTGTGGTTACAGTCTTACTACAGAGGTTTGCAACATAGTGCATACAACAAGCTAAAGAAGGATCAAATACATTAATGTTTCAAATCCCCTGGAAAAAAGTGTATATCATCTCAATTTTACTGTTTGGCTTCCTGTGTTTACAATGTTCATGTTTTAGAATCAAAAGATGGATCCCTTGCTTTTAACTGGATGATTAATTTTCATCAGTTTTATGAATTTTAATTTTGGCTGGATAGAAAATCATTTAAGATGATTTTTACATGGATTTTCATTACCTATGTACAAAATTTCATAGCACACTTGGACAGTTCGCATGGCACATCAGTGTGCCCTGCCACACTGGTTGAAAACTGTTGATTTAATTGACTGGCAGGCCAATTAATCTGGGACTGTATAAAAGTCTGACAAGAAGTAAGGAAGCCAAGGGGAGGGAGCTGTGAAGTGGAAGGAGAACAACAGCTCTTCCATCCTGCAGGGGTGGCTTAAGGAGCAAGTCACTGTGGACTGGCTCAGGGCACCGAAGCTTGGGGCGCCAGTGCCAAAAACTGAAAGTTTGGCCTGGGAGTCCCCATGGAGATGCTGCACATGACCACTGGCCTGGCCCTGTCCCTCCTGTCCCCACAAGCATGCTTGAGGCACAGTTAACTTGGAGTGCTACATCCCCTTGAGCTGGCCCTGCTATCCTGGGTGCAGATGTTAGAAGGGAAACAGTGTATAGTGAAAAGGTGGTGGGAGCATAATGAGAAAAATAAATAGCACCAGAGGTTGCTGAACTCAAGGGTCTTCAACTAACTTTGTGAGCATAGCAGAAGCAGAAGCAGGGCAGGCTCCTTGATGCCCTTCTACACAACATCACCACTGCTGAGACTGGAAACAGAAGAAACAGTAGGGCCAGAATATCAAACTGCTAGCAATTTGCATGTGAGAGAGAATGTTAGATATTAAACAGAAAGTAGCTGGCAATCTGCCAATGTAAGAGCTATTTCATTTGCACCAAGGTCATGTGTCATAACTACCTCTGAGTGTTGGTTCCATAGGAGAAACAGAAGACATTAAACAAATCTAGCAGGACACTAGCTCTCTGCTTTGGTGTGCAGGTGGTGCTCCTGTATTGAAAGAAGTAACACCCCCCCCCAGTCATTGCCAGTCAAAATTACCAGGAGTAACAAACAAGGACCAGGTGGTTAATCCACCTGAGCAAGCCAAAGCGGCACCTGCAGAAGGGACTGTTTTGAGAACAAAAGAGGTCAGATGATCAGAAAATCATTGAAGTTCAGATAGTTACTGGCCAGGATCAGGTTTCATCTCCTCATCTCAGATCTCCAACCTAGACCCCTCTACACATTCTGTTAATTATCTATATTCATTTATGTGTTTGGGGGGGGGTATATGTTTTATTTTCATTTGCAAAGAAGAAGAACAGAATATTTGTCACTCCACCAACTCACCATACTATGCAAGAATCTGTGGAGTTGAGCAAATTCCTGGGGACTATGCTACTTTTGAAATCCTTAGTAATCATTTAAACAATATGTAAATTCAACAGTATGCACCAAACAGCATATTCTCATGACTGAACAAAACAGGCAGGCAATGGTAAAGACTGGTGGGCAGTCAAGCCTCATGAAGTGACTGAGAGTGGGTAGGGTTTTATAGGAATTAGGAGCAGATTGAGTCATCTACCTATTCATTTACACACATTTGATAGAATTTTTGTAACAGGAAATGTAATAAGAGCATTAGATGAACATATTTTTAACCTGAACACTTTTAAGAAAGCATTTTGTTTGCAAATGTAGTATTACAGATCATTGGAGTTTGGCTCACTTCAAACAAAAACCAATTCTATATCAATCCTGACAATTCAATCAAGATTCATCCAGTACACAGAACCTTTGACAACCTAACTCAATGGAGAGTACTTACAGAGCTAGTCAGGAAATCTTACTTTTTTCCTGTGAAACATTTTAAATAAAACTACAATTTTTCCTGCAACAAAATTCCTATGATTTTTAATTAGTTGAAAAATTGATTTCTTTCTTCCAGTTTTGGGGTTTAGATTTTTTTTTAATATCAATCTGAAATTTTGTTGTCAGAATTAAAATGCCTTTTAAGAAATATCCTGGTTAATCAAAAACCATATTCTGATAGAAAAAAAAAAACAAAACGATAAAACAAACAAACAAAAAAAAACTGGCAAAGTTTTTGACCAACTTAACTGTAGGTACAGCACCAATCACATGATGTAGATACCTGAACAGAATAGGCCAGACACAATCCATGTGACTCAAAACAAATAAGGAGTCCAATGGCACTTAGTCCTTAAAAGTGCCACCAGAATTCTTGTTTGTTTTGCTGAACTAGACTAACATGGCTATGCCTTTGGTTTGTGTGACTCAGTTAATCAAAATGATTGCACTTCAGCAATGGAACTCTACAGTAAAATTATGGCTTTTTACTAACACTCCAGAAAAGATAATTTATCTCTTTCATCTTTTACATAGGAAGAAGCATGTTTCCTTTCCAAACATCTAATTACTATGTAGATAACTCTTAGCTGACAGCTCCATCTACTACCCAAGAAAATAAAGTGAAATAATCCCACAGACTTGAAATAAAGATAAATATTGTACTACTGAAGAGCGTTAGCCCAAAGTGTCAATTGAATCATAATCTTGGCTCTTGTTCAAACTGCAACATTTTCTTTTCCAAATTTGTGTTGCCAGATCTAAGATAAATTGTTGTTTATATTCATTGTAAACATTGTTTGTGTCAAAAATGTTTACTGCTTTGCTGATAGGGAGATCAGTAACAAAAAGAAATAGTTGCATATGAAGCTACCTGGGTACTTAGCTTGTAATGAACATGGCTCTGCATTAATATGTATGGTAACCTGAAAGTCTTTAGGATCTGCAAAAGAAGTAGGCACAGAACTTTCTGAAATACCTCTATGTAGTATAGAAAATACATTAATCTATTTGTGCTCAGTGAATAATTTTATACACAAAACAGTATAGGTGGCCTTAATGGATGTGCAGTGCAAGCAGCTGCCCAGGGTCCCACAGAGGTGGTGGTAGAGGGGGCTGTGCCGTGGTAGCTTTAAATATCCTAAGGCTAGGAAGGGGGAGAGGAGGAAGTAACTCCATGCAGTTCAGAGCCTCCCTTATCCCGATCTCAACAACTTTCATTCTGCCTGGGCTAGGGAAGCTGGAGTTGCTGAGATCGCTCAGCTGTTCAGTGGCAGTTGCCAGTCACCTGATTGGGTGACTAGCAGTAGGGGAAGGGATGGGGTAGCTGTCAATCACCAGCTCATTGATGGAGTATAGGGACTGGCCATTGGGGCTCCTGGAGTCAGAGGTGGGACTAGCCAGTAAGTTGAGCTCCCGTGAGTGACTGTCTCTGATTGGCTGGCAGACACAAGCAGAGCTGAGCTGGGATTGGCTGGAGCACTTTCCTCAGGGGAGCCAAAAGAGCAGACGCCAGGGCAGGAACGTCTTGCCTCCATCAACTGGGAGGGGCAAGAGCTAAAGCTCCCAGCACAGGGAGAAAAGGGAGCCTAGGTGGAGGTGGTGATTGATGAGGCCAGGGGGCAAGTGGTAGTGTGGGTGGCAAGCAGAAATCAAGGACTGGGCAGCTCCATGCAGTGGCAAAGGGTGGGAGGGTATCCTTGACTTTAGCCCAGGGCCCCAATAGCTCTAAGACTACCTCTATGAAACAGAGGGTTGAAAGCCCTACATGGAAGAGGTTAGGGCTATCTGATGGACTTTCTTGCCTTCATCATTATGGAAATCCATGATGACATCTTTCTATCAGACAATGATACTGTCAACCAATAAGAGAAAGCTTATGACCACTTGTGAGGAAACTTTCATGGGAGCCTGATGAAAAGTATGGAACTCACTGCCAGAACAAGTCAGAACACCTGTAACTTTGCAACATTCAGACCCAAATGTAATCCTTATCTTTTCATTCAGGCTTTCTCACAATTTCCCCCTAATTTTCACAGCACTGTTCATTTAAAACTTAAACCTTAAGCCAGCTTCTTGACAATGTGGAAGGAAAAAAGAGAACATTGTCATCTTTTAAGTAATGGAAGGTACCTAACTGCCAAGGCAAGGACAGCTATACAACTATCTGGATAGGAAGCTTTTACAACATTTCACTAGAATGACAATTTAGCCTGGGGGAAGACTAAAAATTCACCCCGTTTCTGCAGGACAACTTGTTGCCATTTTAGGAGCAAAATTATTCTCATGGCAACATAGAGTGATCTGAGAACTGAAACAGCTGTCATTGCTGGTGAAATCATCTTATTCTCATGTGGAAAAGAGTTAAAAATTTGAGGGGAAAAATTATATTCTTTTTTATAATTGCTAAAACCATGACATATTGTCAGTCATGGGAATTGTTTTCATATGGCCATATATAGATCTTGGAGCACAGCCTCAGCTGATGAAAATTCTCATAGCTCTATTGATTTCAAAGGAGCTAAGACAATTTATGCCAGCTAAGACTCTGGCCCTTTGAGCCACGCTAAGTTTCCCTAGTTAGATTTATTCAAATATCAGCAGTCTGATTTATTTTTGAAAGCACTTTATTATGGGGCAGGAGGTTAGTGACACATAACACAGTGGTAGGGTACAAACCTATTTTAGACTTCAGAAACTTTAATATCTCATGCATATTTTCCATCAACTAAAAGGAACCGAGATGATAAATAGCATTTTAACTTTACAAATTCACTGTGAAACATAATCACTGGGAAATAACTTATGGTAGCTCTTTTGGAATTCACTTTTATTTTATTTTGGTTTTTTATTATTGAGAATTGTCTCCCTGCAGCTGTGGTATGAGCCATTTGTCATTTGTTATCTTAGACACTCTGCCTGCTGCCCATGCTCTAGAAATGTATTTCATCACAGAGCTGTCCAGCTAAATGGATGGTGTTTCTCTGTGCTAAATTTATGGCTCAATTACAATCAATCTTTTACTATGAGCTCCCAGTGCATGTATACAATTAATACAAACAAAATGGAGAACCATCAGTTCTTGTGTCATGCTGCTAAAAAGTGAACAAATTTAAGTTGATGCCCCCTTTATAAGCAGTGGGACTGAGCCTGTGATTTTAGAGTGCAATGCTATTTTCACCTAGATGGCTGTAATACAGGAGGGTACCATTTTTTCTAGTAAATGAGTAATTTTTTCCAGTTTTATAGGTTTATGGCTGTCAGCCATATAAAGGCTTGCACACAGTGAAGATTTAGAAGTGTTGTTATTGGGAGGTTGGTATTTTTCTTCCCAGAGAAAGCTCATGAACCTTATTTGGGGTGAGGTTATTCTAAGCCTGCAGAGGCCAGCTTGTCATAATGGTTCTTTACATGGCACAAGAACATGATGAGAATTTTGTAGCATCCAAAAAAGCAGCAATGCATTGCATGCTTTATGAAAATGCCCAGTCAGGGAAAATGAGTAGTCTTTGGGGTGACTATTGGGGCACATCAAACTCGGATCAATAAAACCTGGGTCTGAAGATACAGCTATAAAACATGAAAACAAATATTTTGCAATTATTTATGTCTCCACTGAAAATATACCTCTGCCTGGGCCAGTGAGTTTGCTGAGCTTTCTCAGCATACAACAAATTACCATCTCCTTGATGTGAATGCTGTGTTAAAAATTAACAGAGCCTAATCCTGCAACGTGATGTGTTGCATCCAGGTTTATGTCATGCACATTATAAATCTATGGATTAGCTCCAATTATATTTTACAAGACACTCCATTAAAGTTAGGATTGAAGAACCTGGAAAAAGTGTTCAACCTGAACACTGCAATTAACCATGCAGTAGGCCAGCCCAATCATACTGCTGTTTTGAAAACCAAAACAAAATCCCAAACCAGATTTTTCATGGGGTATGTCCACACACACTCCTTATTTCGAAACAACAGAGGTTGTTTCGAAATAAGGAATGGCATGGCCACACGACGCACGGCCATTTCGAAAGAAGCAAACCGCTTCTTTCGAAATAGCCGTGCGCTTTTCGAAATAACTTAAACCTAGTTACCTTTCGAAACGGCGTTGTTTCGAAACGGTTGTTTCGAAACAACGCCAATGGGACATGCCGTTTCGAAACAACGGTTGTTTCGAAACGAGTTGTTTCGAAACAACCGTTGTAGTGGCCGTGTTATTTCGAAACAACCGTTGTTTCGAAATAACCGGCTGACCTTCCTCCCAGGGTGCACAGCACCCTGGGGGAACTTCCTGCTAGGGCGTGCCTGTTAGGCTGCGTGGCAGGGAGGCAGCTAGCAGGCAGCCATGGCCCAGCAGGCAGCTCCCTCAGCCGCAGGCCGCCGGAGGGCGCCCGTGTGGACCCGGGAGGACGTGTCCTGCCTCCTGGGCATCTGGCAGCAGCCAGACATAGTGGAGCGGTTCCGGGCCAGCCACCGGAACTGTGACATTTATGAGGACATCGCATCCGCGATGTCCCAGGCCGGGCACCCCAGGACTACAGAACAGGTGCGGAGCAAAATAAAATCACTCCGCCAGGAGTATGCCCGCACCCGGGATGCCCGGGCACTGGAGGGGCCTGGCAGCCAGGCCACCTGCCCATATTTTGAGGCCCTGGATGAATTCCTGGGCACACAGCCCAGCGGTGCCCCCACTGCATCCATTGACACCTCTGGGGGGCATCAGAGCCCACCATCAGGCCTGGAGGCAGCCTCCTCTGACGTCTCCGTCGGGGGACCACCAGCCGCACCACCAACAGCGGCGGAGGCGAGCCCCACGACCCCGGAGCTGTTCAGACCCATGGAGGCGGGCAGCAGCACTGAGGAGCAGGGGCCCACCACCGCCCCAGGCTCCGAGTCAGACCCCGGGACAGCTCGGCGGACCTCTGGAGCCCCCGTGGGTAAGTATACCCCCCCACACGGGGGCACACAGGGCTGGGCCTGTCCAGCAGGTCCCGGGACGGGTGGAGGCTAGGGCCAGGCACCGGGGCGGATAGGGCCCAGGGTTCGTGGGCACAGAGGGGCCCCCTGGCCACGGGGCCCACAGACACAGGTGTCACTGGGGAAAAAGGCCCTTGTGTGCCGGAGGGTGGTGACCAGGGACTGGCTGGGAAAGATGCAGCAGCATCTTCCGTGGGGTGGACAGCAGGCAGGGCACACCACTGGCAAGTGGCCTCGGGAGACCTCAAGTGCAAGGCGTGGCTGGGTCCAGTTCACCCTTGTGGGCACCACAAGCATGTGTGCCTCCAGGGTACGGGTCCCAGATGTCTGGCAATAGGAGACCATGGTCTCCTTTCCTGTGCTCTGTTCTTCTTGTTATCCTCCCATTCTCTGTCTGGCAGGCAGGTCACAATAGGGGGGTTTGTCAGGCTTTTTCCCAGAGGGGCTGACGGATCCTGGACTGCCAGAGTATACCGATTTATTTGGGTAACTGTCCCAGGGCGCCGTAAACCCTGATGACTACCTCGGCCAGACAACCGTCTTGCCCAGGGTCCTCCAATGTCCTCTGTCGGGTACCATCCCGGCCTCCGTCCGAGGCTTTGGGGGCCAGGAGTCCTACCCCAGGGCAATGTCCCACGGGATCTTGGGACCCTGACAGTCAGGGCATAGGTGTGTGCTGCAGACAGGTGCACACAGATGGGACCAGCAGGCGGCAGGGGCTAACTGTGTTTTTTGTGTCCCTGCAGCACGTCGCAGAGCCCCTCCCCGAGGGCCGGCACCCACGCCCGGACCCCACCGCCGAAGCCCCAGGACACCGCGACGACAGCGGAGGGCCCCCAGGACCTGCAGTGAGCTCCTGGAGAGCCTGGAGGAGCTCGGGCGGGACATGCATGCCGCCACCCAGGCCTGGCGGCGTGAGCAGGCTCAGCGGCAGGCAGCTGGGCTCCGTGCCCTCGAGCGCCTCGCAGGCACGGAGGACAGGGCAGCGAGGGCATTGGAGGGCCTGGCCGTGGAGCTCCCAGCTGCCATCCGGGAACAGGCTGCAGCCATCCGCCAGCTGGCGGAGAGCCTGGCTCCCCGACGGCGCCGGGACACCTCCCCGCCCCAGCAGGGACAGCGGGCAGAGGGCAGCCGTGGCCGCAGGCGGGGCATGCCACCCCCCCCCGGACCCTCCCACAGGCGCTGCCTAACCCCCCCCCGCCCCAGGACCTCTTCACCCCACTCCCCCTTCCAAGTTCATGTTCCCTCCCCAAGTCCCCTCCCAAGTCCCCTTCCAAGTTCATGTTCCCTCCCCAAGTCCCCTCCCAAGTCCCCTTCCAAGTTCATGTTCCCTCCCCAAGTCCCCTCCCAAGTCCCCTTCCAAGTTCATGTTCCCTCCCCCGGACCCCCCAGATTGCCCTGTCCCATATCACCCCCATCCCGTCCCTGATTGTGAATGTAAATAAACCCCTGGACAGTTATTCATGGTTGTCTGTGTTTTTATTGGGGGGGGGGGGTTGACAGTGTGGGTGGATGGGTGCAGGCTGGCTGTGGGTGGACGGGGGGAGATGGTGGTTTGGTGCAGGGCAGGGCTGGTCCTCAGTCTTCCTCCACGGCGAAGCTGCGCCGGAGGGCATCGCGGATGGCAAGGGCTCGTGCCGATGGCTGCTCCTGAGTTGGCCGGGACCTTGGCTGTTCATACTCCCTGGCAAAGGCCTGGACCTCAGCCTCCCATGTGAGTGGGATGGGTTCCCCTTGCTGTTCACAAAAGTTGTGCAGCACTGCACATGCCGCGATGGCTTGTGGCAGGCTGCGTTCAGCGAGGTGGAGGCGGGTGAGCAGGCACCTCCACCGGGCCTTGAGGCGTCCGAAGGCCCGCTCGACCACCTGTCGACAGTGGGCGAGGCGGCGATTGAACAGCTGCCGACTGGGGTCGAGTGGCCCGGCGTAGGGTCTCATTAGCCAGGGCCGCAGGGGGTAGGCCGCATCGGCCACTATAAGAACGGGCACCTCTACGCCCCCAAGGTGGATGGTGTGAGGGGGGAAGTGGGTGCCCGCCTCCATGCCCCGATACAGGGCAGAGTTGCGGAGGACCCTGGCGTCATGGGCCCTGCCTGGCCATCCCACATAGCAGTTCTGGAACCGGCCCTGGTGGTCCACAAGGGCCTGCATAATGACTGAATGGTACCCCTTTCGGTTGCGGTACACCGCAGCCCTGTGCTCCGGGGCACGCACAGGAATATGGGTGGTATCCAAGATGCCGGCACAGTTCGGAAAGCCAAGGGTGGCCATCCCAGGCATGGTGCCCTGCAGGTCCCCGCACCTCACCAGGTGCCGTAGGAGGACCCGATTGATGGCCCTGGTGACCTCGAGGACGATGGCGCCGGTGGTGGACCTCCCGACGCCGAACAGGTGTGCCACTGCCCTGTGGGACTCCGGGGTGGCCAGCTTCCACAGGGCGATGGCCACTCGTTTGTCCACTGGGACGGCAGGCCTCATGGGGGTGTCCCTGTGGCACAGGTGTGGGGCGAGTTCGGTCACCAGGCGGGTGAAGCTGGCCCTGCTCATTCTGAAGTTCTGGCGCCAGAGGTCGTCGCCCCAGGTGCGCAGGACGACCCTGTCCCACCAGTCGACGCTGGTCTCACGCGCCCACATGCGGCGGGGCACAGGGAGGGGCAGAGGCAGTAGCTGAGGCCTGAGGATGAGGTGGATGTAGTCCTCAGGTAGAGGCCAGTCATCCTCGGGGGCTACGAACAGCGTCTCCCACAGGTGCTGGAGCCCCTCGATGCGCGCCGAGGGGTCGGGTGCTGGACGGCGCTGTCTAGGCAGCCGAGCACTGTCCATGGCTTGCAGCATGCTGCTAGCGTTGGTGGACAGCGAAGTGAGGTCAGGGCCAGCTTTTATGTGATTGGCTACCAACATGGCCACCAATGTGGCCCAGGGAGGCGGCCATGTTGCCACACCTCCCATGCTGCACTGCCCCTGGGTCGAAATAGCAAGTCCACACTGTGGAAACGCTATTTCGATTCCCGTTTTTGGCTTATTTCGCGGACACAGTTTTGTTATTTCGAAACAAGTTATTTCGAAATAACAGGTTCTTTCGAAATAAGTTATTTCGAAATAACTTGTTTCGAAATAACAAAACTGTGTGTAGACATAGCCGTGGAGAGACTTTATGGCTGTAAAGTAATCCTGGCAACATATTTAGTTGCTTTGAAGAAATCTCAATATGTGCCTGTTAGGATTGCAATAATACCCTCTTATAGATCCTTATGCATTTTCATTCTCTAGCTCTGCAAATATTTGAGCCACATATCAAAGCTTCCCCTCACTCTTAGAACAACAGTGTGTCACTATAGCTAGGCAATATTCCACATTATTTGATAATAGATGTCACCTTGATACTTCACTAAAAGCTCATCTGCAAATAGGTTCACTCCTGAGCTAGCATGCTCACATCAGTTTTAGGCCCTAATTAGAACTACAAGGATAAACCTCTTCTCAGTCAGACAATTTATTCTCCATAATGCTTTCTCATTCAGCTCTGAGTGAAATGTTAACATGCTCCACTAACATTCTGACTCCCACAATAGTAGATAAGGCCATAGAATATACAGTGAAAACTACTCCACAAGCACTGGAATATATCAGTTTAATGAAATCCTTCCTTTTTGCATGGAGGTCTAAGTCTTTCCAATGAACTTTTACAATAGTGTCCTCTCAGAGCAGACTAGATGGTCATAATAGTCCCTTCTTGCCTTTAAATATATGAATGTGAAATGTACTCATCTAGCTTACCTCCAATCTCTCTGGCCACCCCATTTGTGTCTTCTGTGAGGGCCGCCTCCACTTTCCCACGCTCATGCGAATCTCACAGGGCTCTGACTTGACTCACTCCTCTTTACCCCATTTTTCATCCACTTTTATGGCTACAGTTACTATTGATGATACTCAGATTTACTTGTCCCTTCCTCATCTATCTCTGTCCATTCAATCCCAGCCTGTCTCTCTTCACATCTCTTCCTATATGTCTTCCTATCAACTCCAGCTTCACATAGGGTAAATGAACTTTTTTCCTTGGGTTTGCATGCCACCATTCTGTCACTACGGACACCAGTCACCATTCTCTTTATCACTCAGGCTCAGAACTAGTAAATCAGACAAGGAGTCCTGTGGCCCAGAAAGACTAACAGATTCATTTATTGCTATTAAAGCAGGCACATATCCCTACAACAAACCACACTCCAACTTTGCCCACATATCTGCACAAAAGACACTGTTACAGGACAGAATAAAACCAGCTATTCCATCAAAGGCTCAATTACCTGCTCATCCACCAATGTGATTTATGCCATCATGCACCAAAAAAGCCCCTCTGCCTTATATATTGGACAAACAGGACAGCTTCTGCACGAAAGAATAAATGGGCACAAATCGGACATCAGAAATCATGACATTCTAAAACCAGTGGGTCAGCATTTCAATCTTCCTGATCACTCGATTGATGATTTACTAATTGCGGTGCTCAGACAAATGCATACTAAATCAAGGCTTCAAAGAGAAACTGCTGAGATTGAATTTATTTGCAAATTTGATTGCATTAATTCAGGGCTTTATAGGCACTTTAGATTTTTCTCTTAAAACAAAAGGTGATTTGACCTCATCTTCCTCTATATGCTGTTTCCCAGTGTTTCAATCTTTATGAATGCTTTTACTTGATGTTACAGTGTGACCTGATTCCATGACTTAAACTTCCCTGCATTTATTTCCTCCCATTCTGTAAGTTCCCCCATGTTCAAAGCATCTGACGAAGATTTTCTTGTATGAAAGTTCATGCAATAAATAAATTTGTTAGTCTTTAAGTGACACAGGGCTCCTTGTTTGCAGGGGTTAAAGTATAATTTGGCAGGCCCCAGAATGCTCCCACACAGGTGCCCCCCTCTTCATGGGTGGCCCCCCACCCCAGCTCCTGCCTCCCAAATGCCAGCCCCACACTCCAGCTCCTGTCCCCCAAACACCTTCAGCCCACCCCAGCTTCTGCCCCGATCATCCAGCCCCTGCCCCTAATATCCACCCCCAGAATCCACCCCCAGCTCCCAATAACCCCTAGAATCCACCACCAGACCCCAATTCCCACCCCCCCGAATCCACCCCCTGCTCCTAATACCCACACCCCAAATCCATCCTCTGCCCCCAATACCCACCCCCTAGCATGATCTGGGCTGCCCCACTACTCACGTGCAGCTGCGTGCTGGGCTGGAAAAATGCTGTATATACTCATGTATAAGCCAATCCCCGCATAAGTCAACCTCCCTTAATTCAGAACCCCAAAGAGGCAAAAAGTGGGTGATCTGTGTATTAAGCCAAGGCTCCCTTTTGGCCTCAGCCCCTAACCCCCCAACCCAGCACCACTGTCTTCCCCTGGAGTTCCCGACACCCTCCCTAACCCTCAAACCTTGCTGCTGTTTTTCCCTAGTCCCCTGCCACTCTCTCTGCTCTCTGCTGCTGTCCCCCTGCTCTGTCCACTCCCCCTGCTGTCCATTCCCCCTGCTGTTCCTCTGCTCACTGCCACTGTCCCTGTCCCAGCTGCTGTTCCCCAATACCCCTTCCACCCTTATCCCCATCACCCCCCCCAATCCCTGCCACCACTTTTCCCGTCTTTCCAGACACCCCCAACTGCCAGGCCCTGCCACCACTTCCCTGGCCTCCCCAAACCCCACCTCAACTCCCAGGCTGACCCTCCCCCCACCAGCCCCCTTACCTGGCTGCTCCAGATGTTGGGGTCCCCTCCCACCTCCAACCCCAGCCCAGGCTGACTGCCCAAGATGGCTGTTCAAGCCACACTGGGGCTCCAGCCTGGCGCAAGCCCAGTGAAACTACTGGGTTGGGATTATCTAGCATATTGACCTCGTGTATAAGCCAAGTGCCTGTTTTGAAGCCAATTTTCAGGCACAAAAATCTCGCCTTATACACGAATATATATGGCATGCAGCTGGAAGGCTGCGCTTAGAGGCTTCTGCTGCCAAGCACAGCCTGTGTATGCACAGGCTGGCAGGGCACGACCGCCACCCCCCGCTCTCCCTCTGCCTGCTGGAACATACAGCAGAATGCTGTTCCGGAGCCAGCTATTTTTAGGGGTCCAGCATTCAGGCCCCTAAAAATAGAAAATGGAACCGGAATGCTGCGTTCCAAGACCTGCTATTTTTGAATGGTGGGCCCCAGAATGCAGCATTCTGGCTCCATTTTCTATTTTTAGTGGGCCTGGAACGCTGAGCCCCTAAAAATAGTGGTCCCCGGAATGGCATTCCATGCTGTTCCAGGCACTTTAACCCCTGCTTGTTTGTTTTACTGAACTAAACTAACATGGCTGCCCCTTTGGAGCTCAGAACTAGAAAATCCTCTTCCACGCTGCCCTCTCCCTGGTGTCATCAAACCAGGCCATATTTAAATATTGTTCATTCTACTTCCAAAAATTTCCAAAATTTAACCTCTCTTCTCTGTCCTTACAGCTGAACTCTTGTCCATGATCACATAATCACCCTTCCTCTGTCAGTTCCTCTCTGACACCCAGGCCTTACAGACATTAAGCAGAGAAATGTACAACTGATTGTCTTGGAGAAATATAAACTACATTTTTAAAGTGCTAACTGAAAAATTAGTCTGAGGTAATGTACTGTAAGAGTGAGAAGCAAAACATGCAGAAAGAAAGGTGAAGTGACAGAAGAGAAAGCAAACGCACTCAAATAAGGCCGATGTAAGTAATAGTTAATTGTTTTATTAAGTTGATTGGAGCAGTGAAATTGATAAGACAGCTCTCCACCACTCTTAAGTGTCTGTCTACACTGAATTCCATTAAAACTATTGAATTTGACCTAAGCCCTATGCCACTTGCAGGAGTGGCGCTACAAGGTCAAACTACAGCTGTGCTTAGTTCAAATTACAGTCCTGCAAGTGGAGACATGGGCTGTAGAAGTTAAGTCTCCTTACATCGACCTGCCCTTTCAGTATGGATCAGTCCCCAGTGATGCAGAGTTTACTCCTTTGGTAATCTTTTGGAATGGGCAATTACCTTCATTATTATAAATGTATATTACCTAATTTCCAGTTTGAAGTTTGCAGACTTTCAACTTGCACACACTGGATCTAGGTAGTTTGAGCTGGAGAAGAACACAATGAATGAAAGATATGGGGGCGGAGGCCTGAGAAAGGATAAGGGTTGGGAAGTCAGAGAAAAGGAGGATGGAGATGAAGGAAGGAGAAGAAAAGCTCAGTGAGAGGCAGGAGGAAAGTAAATATGCCTAGATGTGGCCAAGTGAGGTGGGAAGCAAGGGGGAAAAGACTGGTAGGAAAAGTAGATCCAAGTTGTATGTTGAGTGATTGAAGATGCTTGGGGGAGTTCATCTGTAAAGTAACTGTAGGAGTGGGGCAGATGGAAAACAAAAAACATCTGAGCATGAAGTGATCCACTTACCACAGTGCACCAGGCAGGGAAAGAATCTGTACCACTGAAATAAGGAAAACTTTGTTTAGAGCTGATGTCTAGTTTTATTCCTAGATTGGAAGTATGGAATATTATTTCATCAGACCTCCACCTGCCCTAACAGACAGAACTATATATCATCGCCAAGCTGTGTTCACCATTATAGCTAATAAGCTACAGCGGATGAGGAAATTCTCCTTAAATATATATGTATATAACCCATCATGTTACACCCATGGCGTTCACTGACAAATGTTGCTTCTGACATTTGTGGCAGGTGCTCGTCTTTCAGCCTTCACTGTGGCAAGGTAATGCTACCTTTAGACATCTGTAAGTTTAGCCACGATGGCTGGCGAAACAACAAACTTCCTTTCATTAACTATGACTTTAGCCAAAACCATTAGCTCATTAACCAAGTCAGTCAAAAAGCACATACCAGTAGGTTAGTAATTACTGACCAATTAAAGGAAGATAAAAGATGCTCCCTAATAACTCTCACCCATTTGCTTAAATGCTGAATCAATAGAGGTGAGGGCAGTCACAGTCTGAACACGCCTGAATGAGCATAACTCTGTTCTCTAGTTAAGAAACACTCAATTCTATTCTTTTTTAAAAGTGATATTTTAGGACTTTCTTTCACCAGCCCAGCTTACATCAGTGCTCAGTCTATGTGGCAGGTTTAATGACTATACAATTTAGAAAGGTCTGCTACAGTAGTCTGTTCTCACTGCAAGTGCGGCTATTAGAATGAACTAACAGTGTTCTTTTGTTTACCCACAGGAATATGGATCACTTTTGCACATAGTTTATAATTTGGTAATTAGAAACCATTAACGACCTCTTTTATTTTTCAGTTCTTCAGAGGCTGAAGCAATGTTATTAGTTTTGGAATGTAAATAGTAATCCCTTCCTAATTAGGAGCGATTTGTGGAATGCGCAGACACACTAAGACTGGTGCAAAGGCATTTTTGCAATGCACACTTAAAAGAGTGGGAAGGTAGGTAATGAAACTGGGAAAAGCATTTCCTGAAAGCCTGCCAGTACGATGGTTTGAACAAAAATAAACTGGGTAGTTGCTCCTTTACATCTTGTATGTGATCAGAACTACTCAGGCTTGTTAAGTTACCCCTATTTATACTGGTCAAAGGTGTTGAATTCATTTAATAGTTGCATCCAGTTTTCTCTACAGCATGAGTCTGGCATGGCAGAGTATATGTTCAAGATTCCATGCTACCCTTAAACCTTTGCAGATATCCCAGTAATGTGAAGAGGATGTTTGCACAAAGACAAAGGAGGGAATATAAAACTTTATTTATTTGTGTTTATTATGAATTCAACTTCTCTCCAGAACTGGCAGCACCATTCAATAGGAAAATATTCTGCTCTTTGGGACCTCTGCTATTTCTGCCTCTCATTTATCTAGTTCTTTCTTTGTTTCCCACCTTCTTCCTCGACTTCTCAGGTAGTCTCTTGTCCATTCTTCCCTACATTACCTTTCCTGCAGCAACTCCCCATTTGCTGTCCTCTGAGTTTCACTTCTGTGCTGTTTCATCTGCCAAGAGGATCAGCAATGAAAATAGACAGCACTGATATTTGAAGCCCTTAATACCCCACTGAAATGAATGCAGGGGGAGGGTGAAGAGAAGGGAGATTCATACCTTTGGAACCATTGTTTCAGATTGACTAGGAGCATGAGAAGTTATATATGTGATGCAGGCTTATCCGTCAAGTGGGTTAGCTTCAGGGCCAGATAAATGCATAGGGAAACTGGGGCCTATACTCATGGGTGAAACCCTAACTTGAGTGGTGCTGTGACCCCATGGGCCAGAATGCAATGCCAGTCACTTCAGTTTGGCCTAGCTGCCTTATCGCACCTAGGGTCAAGTGATGGGTTAATCTGGCACTGGCTGGATATATCAGTGTGATGTCCTTGACAGAAGGTTGTTAGTCTAATGCAGGGGTCTCAAACGCACGGCCTCTGGGCTGCATGCAGCCCCTAAAGCTATTTCCTGTGGCCCGCAACACCATTGTTACCGATATTTGCAATATAGTTCTATGAAAAGGTTTCAGTGGTGCGGCCCTCAGGCTAATATACTAGTCCTCATGCAGCCCTCTACTAGTCCTGATGCAGCCCTCATGGTGATTTGAGTTTGAGACCCCTGGTCTAATGGAACCCCAAACACAAGTTTTTTTTAATATCAGATTTTCCAGACTTATAGATATAGGAATCACTTTGCCCACAACACAGGCAAAATGCAAGTCAGCAACTGTTTAACAATACAACAGAATAGAACTGAAAGTGGAAAATACCCTCTTCAACTATAAAGCGGGAATTCAGGTACAGGAAATATGGTTATCCTAAGAGCTTCATTGTCAAAATCTGGTGGCTGACTTTTTTCTGCAAATGTTAATCCTGTATACTCAATTTGTACATGCAAAATGGGTAATTGCACTGGTAAATAGGTCCCTTTGGGTGCCAATTCTAATTTGCACATGCATTTATCAGATCAGCAGGTAGGAATTTTGCATTCACAAACGCAATACATGTTGGTTAATGGTGCAAATGAGATGCCAGGCTCTGAAAATTTGCCTCCAAATGTTCCGTATCACTGTGACAAGTAATGATCCCTATCAGACAGTTGGATGCACAGTGCAATATAACAGATTTTGGCAATGGAAGGCAAAATAAATTAGGCTCTGCTGCTACTAAATTAAACATATTAACCCTTATTTAGATGTTCATTCTATCAGTGATAAGGGCCATCTCCCTAGGACTCCCCTGTGATTTATAGTAGAGTGCTTTGGAGGTGGCCACTATAGACTCAGTTAAGCAATCTAGTATCTGAGTTCTATTATTTAAAATAAACCCAGCCTCTAGAAAGGAGGAGAAACTGCTGTGGATATAATATTTATTTACAGATTTGAAAATAGTGGGCCTTGTTTTTCCATTTGAACTGATGTAAATCAGGAATAACTCCACTTAACAGAGTTTCACCATCATGGGCTGACCTGGGGAAAAAACAACCTCCAGTATATCACTGATAGCTCTGGGGACCCGTGGAATTATGGCAGCTTCTTCATGTTGCCCAATGGGTTGCAACGCTTCACCAAACCTGTGTAGTTTTGTGACCATACACTTCTCAACACAAGCTCCAGCTCTAGTATGCTACCTTTTCCCAGGATTGGAGGGAGTCCCCTGAAAAACAACCTATGACAATCCTCAGCAATGCTTGCACCAGGGAGGTTCTTCCCTGACCAGATCCAGGATTTACATCCCCTTTACACCATTCTAGTCCTTCATCCAAAATAAAGGGACAAGAGCAGCAGAGTATCTTGTCCCCTGATGACTCCGCCTATAATCAGAAAATAGGTTCCTATAACTCTTGTACTCTGTCTTTACTATCTCCCCTCTCTGTAGCTTTAGCAAACTCACACTCTGATCACCTACTCACCCCCTGCATAGGACGACTAAGCCTGTTAGCAAAATATTCAGCTCTCCTGTTCATGCACCAAACAAATATAGGATTTCACTCCCACCCCAACGTAAAGAATGTTCCCAAAATGTCCATCTGAATTTTTTCTTCCCTTTAGCAAAACTTCTGGAAAATGTACCATGTAAGTTTCCTTGGTAACTGGCCTGCTGGCAACAAAATATTCTCTGGAGCTTGCCCGTTAAAATTAGTAACTACCTGCTTTATATATTTCAGATGTTTATAGGAATAGTGTTCACTATATATGTTTAAAATGTAAACTAGTCTATACCTAGCCAACGTCTTACAGCAGTCTAGATTTTCTAGAAATAATCCCATGTGCAACTTTGTGCTCCCAAGATGAAAAGATTTTAAAGTGTTCTAAAGTCTCTAATCCTGCTTAACAGCTGTATATCTCTGAGACATTTAAAGATCTAGTGTAGTCTTCAAGACTTCCTTCTATTAAGACAGTTACACTCATCCAACAGGGAACAGAAATTTCCATGTACCTTATAATTGGTTAAGTAATTAGCCAATGCAGCATGAATTTTAGTATTAACTGCCATAAAACCAAAAAACATACAGACTTATTTTATTGGTCAAGTTTATATGAAAATTGTATTCATTAGAGGAAACTGTATTCCAGTTCTGGATGTTCAGGTAGGAGAAAACCAGGCCAAATTCACAGTGTATGTTATTCACTGTAAATTAGTCTCTAGTTATACACCAAATATTTTGGCGTTTTCATCCAGTCAGTGTGAGCTAAGCTCTTTTGGTGAATGTGAGCAACACTTCCAAGCTAGAGACGAAAGACAGTCATATGTTTTGTGCATTGTAGTCACTTTGTGAAAATCATGTAAGTACATGTGATTCAGAAACAGTCATGCTGGAGGATATGAGGGCAATCCGACTCATAAAGTAATTTTACAAAAGCCTTTCCAGTTCCTTAAAAAATTGACAGGTTGCATTTCCATTGCTGCATTTTTTTCCTGCCGTCCCTAGATTGAATGTATGTCCTCCTGCACTGTTTGCACTTTATCTAGCACTGGCTGGCATCTGGTTGGTGGTCCCTTGTAGTCTTCTGTATAGTAGGCTATGTCTACACGAGGCTTTTAAAATTGAAACTACCACCATTGTTTCGATTTACAAATAGTCACATCCAAACAACGTTTCCTTATTTCAAAATAAGGAGCTCCCTTATTTCAAAATAAGGAAAATCATTTTGATATAATAAAACCTGGTTTGGTATACAAAATGAGAGTTATTTCGAAACTGTCATTTTGAAATAACCCTGTCTGGCTCTGTTATATCAAAATGATCCACATATTGATATAACAGTTGACCTTCCTCCCAGGGCGCATGGTACCCTGGGAGGAAGGCCCACCCCCCTTCAGCACCTTGGCCAGGGAGCCGATCAGCACCCTGGCCAAGGTGCTGAGGGGAGGTGCAGGGGGCTTGAGGGGCAGTCAGTACCAGAGTCGGCTCTTCCCGCAGCCAAGGCTCAGCAGTGGCCACCCGGGCAGCGGGTGCGGAAGCCAGCTGGCCCAGGCTCGGCGGCTGTTGGCGAGGTGACTGGAGTGGAGCTGGCTGGTCCTGTAGCCCAACCTCGGTGGCTGCCGCCCGGGTGGTGGGTGCAGGAGCTGCCTCTCCCCACTTCCCGGGCTGGGTGGCTGCCATCCCGAGGCGGGTATAAGAGCTGGCTGGTCCTGCAGCCCAGGCTCGACAGCCACTGGTAGCCACAATTTAAATTATATTGAATTAAGGATTTTATTTCAAATTAGCTTATTTCAAAATAGTTTATTTCAAAATAAGCATGTACATGTGAAGATAGCTGTAGTGTCCACAAAAAGATTTTTATTCAGGTATCTGGCCACAACAGCTTCTTGAACCACTGCTTTTCCCCAAGCAGCTGTTCAAAGCATGTTGTGAGGCTGCAGAAGTAATATGGCAGCAGTGCTGAAATCCTCAAATCCAAGAGCAAATGGACAAATTCTGTCCCCACTCCAGTTTTTGAACAGGAAAAAGGACAGCTAGTCAACTTGACACTAGAGCAGTGGAGTGTGCACAGGTAAACAAACAAGTCATTAATGGTTGCCTGCAAACCAATGTGGGACAGCAGTTGGAGAACCAACAAAGTAGTGCACAGAAACATTATATTCACATGAAGAACAGAATTAACTCAATTTGCATTAAACTTAGCTTGAAGAAGAAAAGTCCAGAGTCTCTGATAGATGCAGAGTTTGTGAGCTATAATGAATTGTGTAATGTGTAGGCAAATGTTTTGAAACTGTCTAACTTTGCTTAATCAGGATTACCACCCCATTGTAAACAACCCCTTTGTCTTGAAACCAGTTCATAGTTCTTTTGTTTTAGTTTTTTCCCAGGGATGTTTTCCAGGATGTGTTTAGCTTAAATGAAAGCTTTCAAAATATAACTATCAAGTGGTAGAATTCTTCCATTTCTATTCAAAGCAAGTATAAATCAGAGCTAGGAAGGAGACGCAATGATCTCAGTTTAGCTTTCTGTGCAAGTCAGGTTGCAGTTGACTGGCAGGAACTTGAGGGACACAAACTAAAGATGACCTATAGCTTTTAGAGGAAGGACTTCAGTTAACTGTGTTGTTGCCTGTCTCAGTTCTCTGACATAAAAAGCAAATAATACATACTATATACATTCAAAACACTGACATTATAAAAAATCCTCAGGAAAATATTTAAAATGTTGGCCAACTGAGAATTAACTTACTTGTCATCTTGGTTACCATGTAGTCAAAAAAAGTGCATTTCCTAGCAAGTCATTGCCCTGGTAATTCTATGAAAAGCTTACTGTTTTGAAAAGCAGGTCAGATCCCTGTAGAAAGAAATAGAAAGCAGTTTGGGGGCAACTGAAACATTTGCATACTGGAAGATTCGTTTATCTGTGACTTCTGCTTTAATGATTAACTAACAGATGGGCTTTGTTGAAGTCTAGCTTCAGGTATGATTAGTTGAAATTGAGGTGGCAGGGAGCAGATTCAAAATTTTAATCCTCCAGATTTTCAGCTTCATAGGGCTCCAGGTTTTCTAGTTTTAAATACTGAAGCTGTGACACAACTTACAAATTACCACAGAGTAAAAAAAAATAACCCCTTTCCATTTTAGAACAAACAAGGAGTCCTGTGGCACGTAAAGACTAATAAATTTATTTATCGCATGGGCTTTCGTGGGAGAAAATCACAATTCGTCAGATGCTTTGAAGATGGAGGAACTTACAGAACGGGAAGAAATAAATGCAGGGAAGTGTAAGTCACGGGATCAGGTCACACTGTAACAGAAAATCAAAGCAGTTGTGAAGATTCAAACACTGGGGAACAGCATATAGAGGAAGATGAGGTCAAATCACCTGTTGTAACGAGAGAAAAATCCAAAATCCCTATTAAGTCCTCAAGCAAATAAATTCAATCTCAGCAGCTTCTCTTGATCTAGCATTCATTGTTAATGGAGTGATCAGGAAGACTGAAATGCTGATCCACTGCTTTTAGAATGTTGTGTTACAATGTGACCTGATTCCATGACTTATATTTCCCCTCATTTATTTCCTCCCATTCTGTAAGTTCCCCCATCTTCAAAGCATCTGACAAAGGGGGATTTTCTCCAACAAGAGCTCATGCGATAAATAAATTTGTTAGTCTTTAGGTGCCACAGGACTCATTTGTTGCACTGAATTAGACTAACATGGCTGCCCCTCTGGAACTTGGCAACACGCAAGGCACTGAATACAGCCTTTTGAACTGGAAATCCATCAACTTTATAAAACAACTCGCCCTTCTCATTTTGAGCACGTGAGCCTATATAACATTTGTCTAACAAAGGTAATCAATTGTAAATCAAAAAACCACTGGAAAACCATGCTAAAAGTAGGGTTAAGGTCCTGACTTCAACACTGAATTGTCATGAGATCAGGGCCAGCACTAGGGTTTCTGACGCCCCCTGGCAACCCATCAATCAGTGCACTTCCCCTCCCCAGGGCAGGGCCGTCCCTGGATGGGCTGCGGGACCAGCCGGCCTCTGCAGGGGCCCCCCCATCCCCTGGCATTGGGGGGGCGAGGCCAGCTGGCTCAGGGGAGGGGCAGACCGCTGCACTGCCCCCTGCATGCCAGGGACAGGGCGAGCGGCCAAAAGGGTGATCGGATGCAGTGTTGCCAGTCCACCCGCCCAGCCCCCCCACCACATGTGCTGCTCTGGGCTCCATGTGGGAGCAGCGGGGAGGAGGCGAGAGGCAGTGCGGCCAGTGTGGGGGGGCAGCGATACCAGCTCTGTGTTGCCTCCCGCCTCCTCCCTGCTGCTCCAGCATGGAGCCCAGAGCAGTGCGCATGGCGGGGGGGCAGATGGACTGGCAGACTGCACCGGGCCACCCTTTTGGCTGCTCGCCCAGTCCCCAGCATGGGGGGGGGCAGCGGTGTGGCCACGTGGGGTTCAGCATGGGGGGGGCAGGAGTGTAGTGCTGCCGGTCCACTGCGCCCCCCGTTTCCCCTGGCCACAGGCGCTGTTCTCTGCTTTGTGCCGGAGCAGCAGGGAGGGCCTGGGAGACAGTGAGGCTGGGCGGGGAACAACTATACCACCTCCATGCTGCCTCCCGCCCCCTCCATGTTGCTCCGGCACAGAGCCAAGAGCAATGTATGTGGCGGGGGGGGGGCTGCCAGCAGCGCTGAACCCCACCACCCTTTTGGCAGGTTCACCTGGCCCCAGCCAGCATGGGATGGCAGGGCCAGGGATGCGTCCCCCCAGGGCATTTTGGAACCTCTCAGACACTGGTGCCCCCCTGCAGTGCTTACTGTGCTTACCAGGTTCCGCCGGCCCTGCATGAGATCCACAGTTAGACTAAACCTCTATCCCTAATGAGCTGTCTTGACCTATCTGATTCAACAGTAAATGCAAGATCAGTCATAATTCTTCAGAGGTGCTCTGAAATTCCAAGGCAAAATGGGATAAATTAAGATAAGACATTTAAGCTTAACAGAATTTTCTGGAATTTGTGGTTTTGAGCAAACCTTTCATTACGTTAGCTGATTTTTTTGCTATTTCCCTTTTATTTCTTCTTTTTTAGAGTATTCAAAAGAGAACAAAAGTAAGTCATCTTGATTTGAGACCATTGATGCCATTTGGGCCTGTTGTTTCTTCAATCCAAATGTCAGTGGTCCTATTAAGATTTGGATGGATTTTCTGAATCATTGTTCATCATTTATTTAGAACATATATATCTGCTGTGAATTTATACAATTCACAAAAGTACAGATAAAATAATGGGTATCTTTAGAGTTACCCTGAGCCTAACATTTCAGATATGCTGATCATAGAATCATAGGGTTCGAAGGGACCTCATAGGTCATCTAGTCCAACCCCCTGCCAGAGGCAGGACCACTCCCACTAAACCATCCCAGTCAGGGTTTTGTCCAGCTGGGCCTTAAACACCTCTAAAGATGGAGACTCCACCACCTCCCTAGGCAGCTCATTCCAATGCTTCACCACTCGCCTAGTAAAAAAATTTTTTCCTAATATCCAGCCTCGACCTCCCTAACCACAACTTGAGACCATTGCTACTCGTTCTGTCCTCTGTTACTACCGAGAGCAGTCGAGCTCCATCTTCCCTGAAGCATCCCTTCAAGTAGTTGAAGGTTGCTATCAAATCCCCCCTCAATCTTCTCTTCTGCAGACTAAATAAGCCTAATGCTTTCAGTCTTTCCTCATAGGGCTTGTGCTCCAGCCCTTTAATCATTTTGGTTGCCTGCCGCTGGACTCTTTCTAGCATGTCCCTGTCCTTTTTGGAGTGGGGAGCCCAAAACTGAACACAGTATTCTAGATGTGGCCTCACCAGTGCAGAATAGAGGGGAATGATCACATCCCTTGATCTGCTGGTAATACTTCTTTTGATGCAGCCCAGTATGCCATTGGCCTTTTTGGCCGCAAGAGCACACTGCTGACTCATATCCAGCTTCCCATCCACCATGACCCCCAGGTCCTTTTCTACACTGCTGCTACTTAGCTGAATGTTCCCCAGCCTGTAGCAGTGCATGGGGTTTTTCCATCCCAAGTGCAGGATTTTACACTTGTCCTTATCATTCACAACTCCAAAGAAAGTCAAGCAGTGGAGCAACTATTAAATTTTACACATGCATTTTCCTGCCTTCTTCCTACTGTACCTAGCTGGAAAAAGAAATGAAAAAATTACTTGGAGGAAAGCATTTCCACTTTAAGGTTAAGAGTCTTGGAGCATAGAAGCAGTAAGGCGTCCTGTGGAACTTAAAGACTAACAGATTAATCTATCACATGAGCTTTCATGGGAGAAAAATCTGACTTCATCAGATACTTTGAAGATGGGTGAACTTACAGAATGGGAGGAAAATAAATGCAGGGGAGTGTAAAACAGGGTATCAGGTCATACAGTAACAGCAATGGTATGACCCTCTTACGCTCCCTTGCATTTATTTTCACCCCATTCTGTAAGTTCTCCTATCTTCAAAGCATCTGACAAAGTGGGATTTTCTCCCATGAAAACTCATGAAATAAATAAATCTGTTAGTCTTTAAGTACCACAGAACTCCTCGCTTTTTTTGCTGAGCTAGACTAACAGTGGTGCTAGGCTGATATAACTGAGGGTGTTATCCTTGCAGTTGAATCTGCACAGTGCTTTCTATTATACTGCCCCTGTAAAACATGGGGGAAAGGCACGTGGTATTACACAAGCAAAAGTTTATTAAAATCATTTTGAAAAATAACTACTGCATATTAAAAGAAAGTACTTTGTAAATCTAAATATCTTGTCTACCTTTTTTTCTCTGAAAGCACGCTAGAACTACAGGGTTACTTTACAGATTAATTACAGATTTTCATGTGAACTATTGATCCATCATGCTTCTATTTAGGAAGAATTGTGGAACAAATGCTGCAATCATTTCTACCCTGAACTCAGCCAACCTATATGTGTGAAAAGTCATGTCCACATGGAAAGTGGGACTGTGACACTTTAAGTGGAGAGGGACAAGCTGTGGGACACCCATATGGGTATGGAGCAACCACTGAATGTCACAGACACCTTCTTTGTTCCACTGCTAAGTGTCTTAGAGGGAAGCCTGGTACATTTGCCACAATCTGGATCCTCCAGTCATTTCCCCTCCCATCCAGTGGATGGAAATACTGGGGGTACATAGGAACCTCCAGCCAAGAAGTGTCAATCTGGTAGTACTATGTGACTGGATGGGATTTTGTTAGATTCCTTGCCCCGAATCAGAATGAAATTCGTGGTGCAGTGAGGAGAATATTTGTGGTACATATTTTATTAAATGATTTCATGACCATTATATGTTTATTAACAATTTGTACCAAAACCAAAATAAATATTAATTTGAAGTGTGTCTCTTTAAACCAGAACCAACCCCAGCAATTCTTACTGTTATTTCTTTCTTGCATTCCAGGAGTTTACAATGAAAGCACCTCCTTATTCGAATTAAGGAAAAAAGCTCAAAGCGAAATAGCAGGTTCGGACAATAGTTATTTTGAAACAAGTCACCGTTGTTTCGAAACAACATGTTCTGATGGGATTGTTTTGAAACAATAGTTTCAAAACAACGTTGTTTCATCACCAAATGGGGTTCGTCGTGCAAACGTGGCGTTTCTTATTTCAAAACAACCTCTGTTGTTTCGAAATAAGACTGCCGTGTGAACACAAAGCTTTTCAGTGGAATTGCTGACTTACCCTTAACTATAGCACTGCACATAGCCATAATTATGCTTTGCCTATATGCAGCACTGAAAGTATCATTTGGGTATCTGATCTCACATATCAAACCTGGCAAGCTTTCTTCTTTGATCACAGGGAGGTAATAATGTTGGCTTTGTGGTCACAGTGGTAAAACTATATTTCTCACTTGGAAAAGGAAAATAAATGCAGCTCAAGGGTTTGTTTTATTGCCCCTTTGAAGATATGAAAACACAAACTTAAAATATGGACATGCAGGACCTGGATGCTGAAATGACTTGTGATGCTGTTCATGCGAACAAGCAAGCATGAACATTGTCATGCTCAGACCCATGGTGCCCAGTAGTCTTTTGGTTGCTTGTGATTAAATTAAATACCACCATGCATGGGGGAGTCACACCCATTCCTGTGTAATGTCATTGAAAAGGCTTCTGCTCCTACTGGCCTAGGACCTTTATACCACTTACATGACATTTGTCTCCCAACAGCCTTTTGCAGCACATTGACAAACAGCAGCATACTTGTGTTGTATGCCAGATGACCACACTCCATGCTCCCTTACATGTTTCTGTACAGTTTGAGCATTTCCCTCTTTCTCGCTCCTCTCATTTTAATAAATCATTATTTGCTCGCTGAGAAGAGACGGTCCCTGGATTTAACTTACTGTCTTCCTCTTGCTACCTTTAGTCCTGCCACCTAGCCTCTTGGTCATACTACACTGTAATGACTATCACCTGGTCTGCCTTAAACTTTTAATTCATAGATCTCTATGGTCTGTCTTGAATCTCTTTACTTTCCTCCCCTGCCTGTTCCTAACATTGTTTCTAATATACCAGCCTGTTTCAGTGTCCCTGCCTCGCTCTCTTCCACCCTTTCTCCCTCACAGAGGACCTGTAAAATCAAGGACAGTTAGGGCCTGATCTGAAACATGTTGAAATGAAAAAGCTTTCTAGGGAAGTTTTGGAAGTTTCTTTACTGTAGGTTTTCAAAAGGAGGCTGGATAGCCCTCTGTCTTGGATAGTTTCAGTTCAACAAATACTGTATCTTGGCATGTAGTTAGACTAGGACCAATGGTTTCCAACCTGGAGTGTGGGAGCCTCTTGGGGTTGGTGTGCCAAAGATTACGGGGAGTCAATGATGCTTCAGTAATATTGCAGTCATTTAGGCTCCCGAGCTTCATGCTGGACACAGCAGCTTCGAGCTCTGTGCCAGCCTGAGCAAACAAGCAGCCACCCTGAGGGAGCAGCAGCCCCGGCTCTACTCCGGCTGGAGCAGGGAAGCCATTCTCTGAACCCCACACTGGCTGGGTACCTGACGGGAGGCAAGCAGTGCCATGCTGGTGGGGGCCTGAAGCAGCCCCAGCCATCTTGCCAGAGCCTGCCACCGTTACCCTCAGCCAATGAGGGATGGGAAGAAGTGGGGCCCCGTAGGGCATTTGGTAGAGGCTGTGCCAAGGAAGACTGCAATTCTTATTCAAGTAAGACTAATTTATTATTTATTATTATTATTATTTAAGTAATTTTATTTTTATTATTAATTATTTAAGTAATTTAGAGTTGTTATTATAATCATGTTTTTGTGTTTATGGCTAGTGAGGGAGTGTGGTGGGTGAGGGGTTTGTTTTATTTAGTGTTAACTAGTAGGACTTTCACTCAAAAAGGCTGGGAATTCTTGTGGAACCTTCTCACCCAATCGTTCTATGATTCTAAGACCCAGTCAACACTACTGGTGAAATTCAGTGGCAATCAACATGCATGTGTAACTCCTGTCAACTTCATAATTTTGGCTCTATGCACCGTCTCCATTGTGCTGCAGCAATAGGGTAATATGTTCCCATCAACACTACACTACACTATGCCACCTGAGGAGGTGGTTTTACTAGATCAGCTTCCAGATCAATAGAGTGTGTGTTTATGACTGCTGAATTGAACTGGATAAATTGATCTGATGGAAGTGAATTTTCTGTCGGCAATGTAGACATAGCTTATGTGGAAGAAAGGATGCCAAATAACTTCAGTGGGGTTTGGATCAAACGCTAACTGTCCTTTAGTTTACTTTTACAGATCTTTTCCTAAAGGCTGTGACATTTCAAACATGAAACAACTTCATTTATTTTTATGACCCATTTGGTCTCATAAAAATATTCATTGTGATCAGCATGCCGCATGGATGCATTTGAAAATATTAGAATAAAAGCACTTTTTAACCCTCAGATAAGTCAAACGCAAGCACACTATTTCCACAGCCTTTTGCCACACTTTTAGTAGATTCCTACTGGGCTTGATTGCAGTCTTCCAAATGTCTGTGGTAGTGCTCACAACGCTGCCATTTTATGTTTGTGCTAGGTACAATTACATGCTCACATAGGAAACAGAAAAGTCAATTTAAAAAAAAAAGCTGAATCTCAGCTGAAGATCTCATTAGCTTCAAATGTGTATCCAAGACTATTGTCTCCATCACTCTACACATGCACTCAGCAGGGAAAAGAAGTGTGTGACACCAGGTTAAAGACTAGAAGAGAGGAGGAGTGGTCTGCTAAAGGCTCTCTGAAGTCTGCAGAAGCACTTCTTCAGCAAGTTTGCAAAGTTTGGGCTTTGAGGATGACAAGGAAGCATCCTCAGAAGCAACTGTGTTCAGCTTGCTCCCTTGAAAGCCCAGAGGATATCCTTTACTGAAACTCCTGGCAGGAGGGAAATGTACAAGGGAGAAGCCAACGTTGTAAGGAATTCTTATGATGTGAAAGGCTGCGGAACTGGTGATCTTGCTGTCAAGGCTAGCAGTCAATGGGTGTGTGGTTTCATTTACCCACACATCTCTTCTCTCAATGAGGTTTGCCATACAAACTACCTTCTAGTACCCCCCCCCCCAAAAAAAGAGTGCAACATAATAGGTGCTGAGAGTAGAGGCCCAAACCTTGCTAAGGGCTTGTTTTCACTGAAGCTGGAGCTTAAGCTGCAATTTCCAGCAGGAAGATATTTACACTAACTCTAACTCTGATCTAGCAAGCATACTAGAAATAGATGCATAGCTGCAGTGGAATGCAGCAAAGAGGATGTAATGTATCTGAAGCAGATGGCAGAGCTGTGCCCACCCCTGCCAAAGAAGATTATATTAAGGAAATTCTGCAATGTGAAGCTTAGAACAGAAGTCAGTGGGGGATTGTGTCATTTTATTTGAAGTCAGAACATTATCCAATGTTAACTGAGCCCAGTGGACTTCATTGTACAACAAGAGAAGACTTTCTAATTATCCTAGCCCAGAACAATCAAATGTTATAATTTCTCAAATCACACCTCCAAAATCTTGTGACATAATGGGACAACTCTTCAAAGATGGTCTAAAAATGTGCACCTACCAAACTCCAGGCACAAGCTTTTGCTGTACAAACACTGCTCACACAAACTTTCGGGCGCAGAAAACTGAAACTTCGGGATGAACATTTTAGTGTAAGAATGGTGAGATACCATCATGGAATTAAGGTTTTTTGAGATACCTGAATTCTGCATTTCCATACATTCCACTGTTTGTGATATATTAAAGCATGACCTTAATTTTTGTGGTTCTCGGATTTTAGACTTTATAACTACAATATTTTCCTCTTAGGTTACTCGGATCTAGTTAAAACTGTAATTTTGGCTTTAAAGATCAGTTTGTCTGAGAACATTTGGAAGGTTATTTATTAAGATATTTGTCATTAAAGGACCATGTTTGCCACTGTGAAACATGTTTCTGAAGGAACTTTAACTCAGAATTTATTTGCTTCAGCAGAGAGAAAGGATATGGAAACTTAACAATATTCTTATTATTATTTTGAAAGCATTCATTATTATTTGTTATACAAAGAACCTTGTAGGATATTCAGAATCTAGCTCACTCCACCTATTAGATAATAATGTTGGGTGTTCCTCTGTAAAGGCTCATTTCTCAGATTTTCTATATTTTCAACTAAATTATTCCATATTTCACACTGACTCTAAAGTTTACACCTAGATCTATTTATACATGTGTGTTTGTGTTTTAGGAACACTGTAAAGATCACATTGAATCTAACTGCTTCAGTGACAGGGATCATGCAATATTATAAGATTTAACCACATCTGTGAGATAAATAAGTATTTCACAGGCATGTTCACATACAACTCAAACTCCTGTGCCATGTTGGCACGCTATTTCCTGCTGTCTGGAATTAATCCATAAAATAGCAGAAGCAGAATATTAGGGCACTTCAAACTTTCCAGATGTTTTGACATTATAGTAGTCATTATGGCAGAGAAAACTCAAGAAAATTAAAAATGTAATATTCTTAAACACACAAAAGCTTTTTTTCTCCTTTTTTTTTTAAGTTAAAGTCAATTGACTGGTATAATCTCATTTTATGTTGTTGTTTTTTGGTTTTTTCTTTTTTCTTTCTAGTGAAGTTCACAACAGAATATCAATGAGGCTTCTTGAAATGGAAGCTTTTCACTGTGCATAATTAGAGTAAATGAAACGTGCATCCTTTCTTAATGTGCTTCTTTTATTTCTGTAAAATTTAATTTCTCAAGTAATGGATGCAGAAAAAAGGGGGTAAATGTCAATTTGACTGGGAGGGAATTGGAATTCAAGACCAAGTGGTATAATAAGAATAGGGTTTGCATCTTTGAATAAGGGATGCAAACACTTCTTTTGTTTGGTCTTATTTATTTCTCAGTTGTGTTTCTGAAGGGCTGAGAACACTAACTAGAATCAGACATAGTGCAGTGTTGGCAAGGACAGCAGCTTTTGCCTCAAAAGTCTGCCAGTGTAGTTTAATCTGAAAACCTATTGCCATGCTGTAAATTTTCTAAGCACAGAATACCATTAATTAGTGCCAAAGGGTAAGTCTAGCTGAGGGGCTTATGTCAACTTAAACTCCCTTAAGTTAACTTAAGCAACTCCATGGCCACATTTGGCATTTATTAAGTCAACTTAAGCACTTGCTTAAGTCAAGTTAATAACCCACTTCTAAAGTTCAGGTAATCGTTAAGTCGACTTTATTAAGTCAACTTAATAAAGTTGACTTAAGACAGGGTAACCACTTAAGTCAATTTAATAAAGTTAACTTAAGCCAGGGGACCTGCTTAAAGTCGACTTTATTAAGTCGACTTAAGTGGCTACTTTGGCTTAAGTCAACTTTATGAAGTTGACTTAGAAAAACGTGGGCTCTTTTTGTTGAATTAATAAAGTCAGCTTTAAGTTGACTGTGTTAAGTTGATTTAACTGAGCCCTCTAGTGCAGACATAGCCAAACTGTGTTCTGTCATGGATTTCTTGACTTGGGGAAACAAGTCTAGAAGGGATTAGACTAGGGTTACCAACATTGCTTCACTTATGACAGTTTCAGATTTGAAATGTGACCTCAAAATGTTGACCACCATTCATCACCAGCCATGTTTTACTTTAAAAGACTAACAAATAGATTTATTGCATGAGCTTGCATAGGAGAAAATCTCACTTCTTCTGACAAAGTGGGATTTTCTCCCACGAAAGCTCATGCAATAAATATGTTTGTTAGTCTTTAAGTGCCACAGGACTTGTTGTTTATTTTTCTGAGCTAGTCTAACACAGCTGCCCCTTTGGATCTTGGCGATATGTTTTACTTGATGTCCAAATTTTCCAAATCAGTTTAAGTAAGAGAGACTAGAAAGCATGTGAGAGAAATTGGGTGATGGGGTGTGGATTAATGGGTGCCTACATAGTAAAAGGCCCTGAATACTGGCATTGTCGCTATCAAATTAGGTCATCTGGTTACCCTAGTCTAAATTATATGTGGCTGTGATGTAGCAACTTTCAAAGGTACGGGATTATTGTGACTTTAATGCTATGAACCTGAGAACAGCTGAATTAAAAGGACGGAAGGCTATTATTTCTATTATAGTAGTGCCTACAGCTAAGCCACATTATGCTAAGTGCAGGGAATACAATCCCTGACCCCAAGGAGGCTACAATTTAAAGAAGCAAGACAGACAAGGAGTAGAAAGAAGTAATATTGTTGTTCTTCCTGTTTTACAGATTGTGAAATCAGACACAGATATTAATGCAGAACAAAAAAGTCCTGTGACACTTTTAAAGACTAACAAATTTATGTATCGCATGAGCTTTTGTGGGAGAAAATCCCACATTTGCCTAAGAATATACACAAAGTCTGTCGAAAAGCCAGGGGCTGAACTGTGAGTCTCTGCCTTTACCTCAAGGCAGTTGCGTAGCGGGAATGTCTGGTGATTGCTAGCACCCAGGGACCAAGCCCACATTTGTGCTTCCTCAAGTGCCCCACATTATCCCCCACTACTTGGTGCTCCCCCTGCAGCCCAGCGCCCAGGGTCTTGGCCCCCCCACTGCCCTCCCCATTGCTACACAGGGCCATCCCTAGGGTAAAGTGAGCGGGGCAGCTGCCCAGGGCCCCGCAGGGTCTGTACCACTGCCCCTCCATGCCAGGGACTGGGTGAGCTGGCAAAAAGCTGTGGATCGGTTCAGCACTAGCGGTTTGCCCAGCCCCCATCCCCGCCATGTGTGCTGCTCTCGGCTCTGTGCTCGAGCAACAGGGAGGGGGCAGGAGGCAGTGGGGGGCCCGTATTGCTGCCCCCCGCCCCCTCCCTGCTGCTCTGGCACAGAGCCGAGAGCAATGCATATGGCGAGAGGGGGCAGGTTGGTAGCATTGAACCCTCCCTTGGGCCGGCTGCACCCCCCCCAGTGTCGGGGGTGAGTGGGGGCCCCACAGAGGGTGATTCACCTGCGGCCCCGCATTCCCCCTAGGGATGGCCCTGTTGCTACATCATTACCTGAAGGACATCCTCCTTCTGTTAGGTTAAGTTCACTTGTACAGGAATCTGGAGCTGACCCAATTTTTTAAACGCAACTATAAATTTCTGATTAATTTAAGTTTTCCCATAAGAAGCTTCCCCCTCCAAACCCCATGCAGTTTCTAGGATGCCCTCAGGATCAACCACGGAAGAGTACAATGGAATTTATGAAAATATAATGGTGTCCGATCATGACACATTGCTTCCCGCCGGTAACAATAAAAAAACATAAGGGGCAAAGTTCAATTTTAAAGGAAGCAGGTTTTCCAAGGAAGCAGGTTTTCTTTTTGACTTGTTGTTGAATTTCTATATTATACACCCAAAGCATAAAGCCACAGATGATTCCCTCTTTTGACTTTTCAAGCTGGAGCACTCAGCTATATAATCTGTGAAACCTGAAGTTTGCCAGGCAGTCACAATTGTTTAGGACTACAATATCCCCATTTTATTCATGGAGAACTGAGGCACACAGAGATGAAGTGACTTACCCAACACCATTCAGGAGTCTGTGACAGAGCAGAGATCTGAACTCAGCTCTCTCAGGGCCCGGTTAAGTGCATTACCCACAAAAGAAGCCTCTCTCTCCAATTCTTAACAGAGAGTTTAATGAATATGTTGTCTCCCTCCCCTTTTTTCTTTAAATCAGACATTAATTTTCCTGTATTCTTTCACAAGGTGGAAAACTGGTCCCCAGCATCTCCCTGCCTACTCCCTAGCATTTCCATCTCACAGCACAATGAACAGCATTGTTTTCTAAATGAAAAACAGTTACCTTTGAAAGTGTGAAAAGTGCTACTCTTTCATTTGAATTTTTTCTTGAGGGAAAAAAAAACCAGGAAGGATGAAGGGGACTAAAAAATGACAGAACTGAAAATGTGAAATGCATATTCTTATTGTGTCCATATTAACCTTGGTTTGTCACAGAAAACAGATCAACTATTTTTAGATTGTATTCATTCTTTTATTTTTTTGTCTGCCAAGCATTTCCAATCTGAAACTCACAAGAGAAAGCAATCTGTTATGCTTCTGTGTGATGAGAGGAACTAGCAGGTCCCAAGGTAAACAAAAGTTCTTTATTTTATATTAACATTCCCACAGTACATCTTCTATTCTCCTTTCTTACCTTGAACACTAAAAGTGGTGGCTCTACCATAAACAAAAAATAAGTCTGGAGCTGACTTACCTGTGCTTTCGAGCGAAATCTATCCAAGGATTTGTGTATAAATTTTATCATTCCTCTGTCAGCCTTTTTTGCCCTGTTGAACCTGAGCAAATTTGTAAGAGCAAGATGGTCATCTAGTTTTACAGGTTAGAATGGTGTAATCAACACAAGACCAAAAAATGAAAAGCGAAGACTGGAATCAAAATTCCAAAACAACAGGAGCAAAATTTCACTGGAGGAAAAAGATTCATTGCTAATTCAAACTATATAAAAGATTGCCCTTTAAATCCACATTGTGAAGTGACTCATCTGCTATTGGTGCATGGAAATTTATGCCAGCTATTTACATAAGTCATTACATGTTTTATAGGGTCTTTTTCCTCACAAGATTAGGAAATTGCATACTTGTTTGATTAGGAGGAAGAGGGTGATAAAACAGAATTTCGATTACTCTCCTGGAACACCTGATCAAGGTATGTTTCTGTAATAGCATAAGTAAACTCATAATGTGCAGACACAGCTAGTGTGGTTGGTATGGTGTGGCTCTATAGGGATCATTTTCTTCCAAATGTCTGCATTTTGTCAGGGGCAAGAAATCTGCAAAATTAAGCTAAGTAGTTCTGGCTCTTAAACTGTAAATGAAAAGACACCCAGAGATGATGAAAAGTATTCTCAACAGCATGCTGACACTAGCTGACAATATCAGCCAGCTCTCGTACATGGATCACAAGGTGCTATTGCTCTGTCTACATGTCCTGGTAGGAGTTGACATAATTGTGCTAAAATAGCTAAGTTCATTCCTTTCTTTCCATTCCAATTGGTGATGATGGGCTGCAGCTTCTCTTTTCCAAGAACTCTGACAAGCGGAGTTAGTCAAGGCCCTGCCCTGCTGTCGCTCGTATTTAACATCTTTGGGCAACCATTAAGGGAAATCATGAAAATAACTCATGTGGAAGAATCATTGGACCTTACCCATCCACATGTCTGGGCTGTGACTCCATTGGGATTACTGAGCGAAAAGAGCAGGCTATCATTTTAGATACCTTTGTAAATGCTTTCTATGCCATGCAGTCAGAAAAGCAAACAAAATATCATATTGTATAATGAATGAGATAGAAAACAACATAATTCTAAGTATCTATTTAATTCGTGCTCTGCCCTCAAATACTATGTTCGGTGCTGGTCAGCCTGTATCACAAAAGACCCAGGAGAAACGGGAAGGATCTAAAGATAGGTGATGAACATGTCCAAAGCGTCAGGAATGAAGCAGGGCCATGATCTTTGTATTTGCCTTCATATGCCAACAGCAGAGCTAGATATGCATTCAGTGGGGAGTGCACTGCATCCCCTGAAAAAGTACAGGGCTGGGCAATTTCTCTTTGCATAGCAGAGCGAGCTAGGAAGAATATTCTGCTTGTCTGAGGCAGAATTCTTTCAGCTCCCCTTGAGGCTGACGTAGCTCTGCAATGCTTCTAATGCAAGACTGTGTAACTGGCACACAAAAGCCCTTAGAGAAGAATGACAATATTCATAGATAGATATTTATATTTAAGGCATAACATTAGAAATGCTCCCTGGCATGACAGCACACGCTAGAGAATATTTTTAATTTTAAGCATAAAATTATATAGACTTAATCTGAGAGTTTTAGAGGCTGAAGTGCTTTGCTGAGAAAAGATGTGTTCTGGGTAGCTGGCATGTGGGAACCTTCATTTGCCATTGTTAGTAAAATTAAACTGCACTACACACAGTGTAAAACAATGTTCTTATTCCTTATAACAATATAAATGTGTGTGAGGTTCTGTAGCAAGCATGGGATGTGTGAGAAGTTGCTAGTTGGACACAGTTTTTGGAAAAGTTCTTTTGGTGTGTCTATATAGACAGAAATTTTTATTGAAGGCAATACTGGGTGACAATGTTAGGAACTCAGAATTCTCAAGGCTGGACTAAGTGTCACGTAAAAACAGAGGACTCATGAAGAAAATGGATGACTTGTTCTCCCAAATAATTTACATAGGTACAACCTCGAGACTTTGAATTGTATCCACTAAAGAAAAACTAATCTTCATCCTTTTGGTGCCTTCCTTTTTATCGCAGTTGTCATCTTTCCCTCATGCTTCAGGGCATAAAATAACCTCTAATTAACAGTGGTTAGACACACTATGGGATGGTTATTCCACAGGGTTTTCTTGGATCTTCCTTTGAAACATTTAGTTCTGATACCTGTTAGAAACAGGATACTGGAAAAGATAGCCCAAAGGTCTGATCTGGTCTTGCAATTCCTGTTATCACTTTCTTCTCTCCTCTATCTTATCTTTTCTTATCCTGTCCTCCTCAGTTCGTCTCCCCTTTTGTCACTCTTCTCAGTTTTGTTTCTCTTTTATTTTCCCTCCCATCTTTAATGTAAGCACAGCACTTACCTGTTTGTTCTTATTGACTGTCACTAATAGCCTACTAGTCATTCATTTGGCTCCATCAACTAGCCTAGAAACAGCTCCCTCTGTCCAACAGTCCAACTAGACCAATGGACTAGTGTTAGGATGGTGAATGAAAGAAGATGATTTTTTAAAAAAATATATGACACAGTACTGAACTTGCACTGGTTCAAGGTATTTTAGTGAGAAACTAAACATTTTGTTTTATTTGTTGGGTAAAACTGGAGTGTGAAGCAATAAGCAGGATATGCGGAACTTGTACTCCAGTATATTCCACATTTCTTTCCTTATGCACTATCATATTAGTTGAGAAGTACTTATACGCTCATGCTAATAATCCCAGTATTTTGAAGTCTGGCGCTAATGATCCCTGTATGTGAATATTGTTAGCAGAACGTTGTCAGCAGAGGACCATTGGCTCCAGAGCTCACTTCCTCTTTGGGTTTGATAAGAGCTCACATTTGTTAACTTTCAAAACCTACTGCATGGATCAGCCCTCACATCTAACTGACACAGAGAGGATGGCACATATTTTTGTTCAAAGTGCTAAAGTATTAGTTTTAATGTATTTAACTTTATTTAGTTAATATTATGTAACTACCAATGGCATGTCTATATTTTGTGCGACCTACATCTCTCAAGGATATGTGCCTATACTATCACAACTCTATTAAAAATATGGGCTATATCTACACTAGCAATTTAGGTCTAATTAAGGAGGCTTAATTCAAACTAAATTAGTCCCTGTCCATACTAGACTTTCATGCAGTTGAATTAAGAAATTCCTTAATTTGACTTAAAGAAAGCTTACTTTGAATTAATAAGAAGGGCCCGTTACTTCAAACTAAGCCTTAATTCGACTCCTTAGTTCAAACTAAGGATGGTGTAGACCTGGATTAATCCTTAATTCAACTTTATTAAGGTTGAATTAAGGGCATTTAGGTAGAATTAACAAACTGGACAAAGTCAACTTAACTTTGAGTCGACTTAGTCCACTTTGTTAATTCAACTTAATAAGGTCAAGTTTAGTTCCAATTAAAGTCAAACTTATTAGTTCAAATTAACAAATTCAGCCTAACTTTTTCTAGTGTAGATATAGCCATGGGTATTTGTTATCTTTACAAGTGTAAAATTCCATAACCACTTGAAAATTAACTAGACTCTATTCCTATTTCTTAAGAAGATACAGTAGAACCGCAGAGTTATGAACACCAAAGTTACAAATTGAGCAATCACCCACCACATTTGAAGCCGGAATCTGGCAGCAGCAGAGACCAACAAAGAAAAAAAGCAAATACAGTACAGTGCTGTGTTAACCACAAACTACTAAGAAATAAAGGAAAAGCAGGATTTTTCTTTTGCATAATAAAGTTTCAAAGCTGTATTAAGTCAAGGTTCAGTTGTAAACTTTTGAAAAAACAACCATAACATGTTAAGACTTAGGAATATTTCAATGTCAACATTTTCCTAATGATATTTGATCTGAGGCATAAATTCATTGTGAACGACAATTTACTGGACTTTGACAACTTTAAGTTAGTAATTGCTTTGGTTTTAATGAATGAGGTAGAAATTTGCATCCCTGTAACATTTGTATCTATGTGTTGGTAAAGCAAAAGTACTCATCTCTTTCAGCAGAAAGCTGATGCAAACTCACAACACAACAGGACATAGGGTCTGGTTTGTTCCATTATGCAAAAGAAATTCCAAAAGTACACACAAAATTATGTCAACAGGATATAGTGCTGCCTGCACATTTTTATGGCCCAGGATCCCTAATCAATGGTTAGTGGGCAGTGGCAGATTGCAAGGGTCTATCTGATACAAGGAGTGGTGCTGCTCCACTATGACCAACTAGAAATGATACTCCATACAATCATAATACTTGGCATAGAGATGGCCTCCATAGATGGTTGCTTAAGGGGCAAGTGTTGAGCTGCAAGCTACAATGTCACTGAAACCATCCACTGTGTCAGTTGACCAAAGAGCAAAGAAGGAGCCATGGCACAGGCCCAGCAGCAAAACGCATAGTCATGGCATGCTGGAAAATGGTGGTTATATCTGGTTTTGCATGGCACAGAGCACACAACATGACCAAGTGAGAAGATAACCCTCCACACAGCACAGTCCCACTCATGCAAAACGGCTCAAGGGAGCATGAACAGGTGACAGCACTGCAGATACACAAACTTGCAACACAACTAAATGACACTCAACAAATTTGTTTAGCAGCTTGCCACAGTGCTGTACACAGCATTACTGTTGGCATGACAGACACATTTACTTATGTTCTTTTTGCTGTATGCCATTTTAGGGAGCATATGGCACATTGTCTTGGCTTTTGGCTACACTGCTTTGACTGCTGAGGCCACAGTACGCTGCAGAAACTCAAGAGTGTTCTGGGGCAATGTGGTCTGTAAAGGATACATGTAGCAGCCTGACTTCAGCATAAAAGATTTAAGGGATTGTAGCTAGGGTGTGTGGCATCCAAAGGGCAGGCTCAGAGGGGTGGGTCCAAGACAGGACAGGAATTAAAAAGGATGGGACTCCCAATGCAATAACGGGAGGAAAGTTGAAGGGGAAGGACATCTCTCCCCTGGTGCTGGGACCTGAACTTGAATGCTGCCCTGAGGTAGAGCTGCTAGATCTGCTGACCAGCTGGCATGGTAAGGCCCTGAGGAAAGTGCCTGGGCCCTACAATCTGAAGGAGCTGTCATAACTACCAGCTCTCTGTGACCCAAAAGAGATACATGTCCCCTGTGATCTAGGAGAACTGCCTGACACCAGCAACACTGAGGGGCCCATTGGGACTGACCCTCATGTTCTACCCTGAGGAAGAAGCCTATGACCAGGACCACACATACTTAGGCATGAGGATGGAGGAAGTCACTGAGAGATAGCTGACCTCAGTCTGGCAGCATTCAAGCTTGAGCACCAGTCAGCAAGTTTCAGTTGGAGTCCAGCTGACCCAGTGATGGGATACCCTGCCACCAAGGGGTTAAAGTAAGCTAGAATGCACCAGAACACAGTTCTGGGGACCATAAATCTGATAGGCCAGAGTTCCAGGGTCCAGATTTCAGAATCTAGAAAAATCAGGCTACACATGCTTGGAGGGGGCCCAGACAATATAGGAAGGGAGCCTGGAGATTAGAAAGGTTCCAGGGGCCCTCAAATTGTACTTTAACCATTGCTACAGTTGCTAGGGCACTGGTCTGAAGGCAGTAGAGTCTAGTGGACCTGTGTCCTCCTCCCCTACCTGCCACCCACACCGTGGGGTACCACCCCTTGATTTGTGGAAGCAGTCAATAGGCCATTGCTGGCTCTCTTTGCTTATCCAGGCCTAGTTGAGAGCTATTGACTTTTTGTCTGGCCTGCTCCATCCTGACCAAGGGGCAGAAACACAGACTATTTGCCTGGTTGCCTTCATTGTAGGGTGGGCCTGCAAACTACTTGTTTTTCCTGCCTGGGGCCACAGACTGATTAGCCTGCCCACCCTGACCAAGGACCTTGGCTATTGAGACTGCTTATTTGCCCCTGCCGGGCTTGATGGCTACAGACAATGGAAAGCTAATTCCCTGTATTTAGTGTATCCAAATAGTTGCAGCAATGAGGGGACATGACCTCCCTCTAAGATTGACAGGGAGAGACAAGTTATTTCACTACGGGGCTTAACCAAGAACCCACAAAACATGTCTTTAGACCATTAGAATCTAAACACAGCAACTGGACAGGAACTTTTCTCATTGTCAGAGAAGAACTGTCTCCATGTCCTTCTAAGGAACATGTGAATGAAAAGATGTTCCAGATGGGAGATGATTGTATTTGGTTGCTAAAAAAAGTCCAGATTTCTGACACTGGAACATTCATTATTTTAAGGTGCAGTTCCCCTGAATAAAGACCTGAAACTGCTTTTATCTGTGGCAACATGCAGCCTGGAAATGAAACAATAATAATGCACAATAGTGATGGCCACAGCTGTGTGCAATGTTGACAGGGGCAGTGATGTCGCTGCCCTGGGGAAGCACCTGGGCCACCGGCTCAGGCCATGCCCCCTGCCAGGAGGCCACACCACCGGCCAGGGACGGGGCCAGGAGCGGCCTCCGCGGCTGCGGGCTGCTGAGCCCCGGATCCCCAGCCAGGGACAGAGCTGCCACAGCCATGGGTGGCTGGGGCCCGGATCTCCAGCTCAATCGGGCTGGAGACCGGCAGAGGCGGGCCCCGCCAGACCTGGGGCACTAGCACTGGGATTAAGGGCATGTGCCCCATGTGCCTGGCACCAGCGATGCCCCTGGGCAAGGGCACCTAGGACTTGAGCCACCAAGAGCAAGGCCACCTGGTGCAGATGCTAGCCCAAAAGCAGTGATGAGGAGCAGCAGCACTGCCTGCCCATCTGCCCTCTGTGGCTTGGCACAGGGGTCTTTCCATCATGGCAGGTGATGCCAAAATGAGTTGTGATCTGGCACACAGCGGTTGTAGCGCTACTTGTCTTTGGCCCCATTGCCCCTCCTTAAGCAGTGCTGTGGCACCCGTGCACCTGTTGCAACATCACTCACTCTGTTTTGGCCCCTCTTCTCCTCCTGTCACGACAGAGATGCTGGAGGCCAAACCTGAGTGGCACTGCAAGCTTCTGGTTTTCAGGATGAAATGCCAGTCATTGATGCCCTCTACATGATAGAGTGGGGCAAAAGGCTTTAGGGTATGGATTGTTCATCATTGGTCCCCATTGCTGCTATTGTGACACCAGCTCCTCCTGCACCAAGGCACCCACCTTGGAGGCCTGCCCATCATTTTGGCTAGCACATCTGCTTTACATGCAGAAGGTCCTGGGTTCAAACCCCAGGGGGTGGGACTAAATGAGCCCATGAGGTCCTTTCCAGACCTATAAGTCTAGTCTATTCTAATCTATTTTCCTGCTTCTAGCAGCCACCTTCCCTTTGCTCTGTCCACAAGACTTGCTAGTGACAGCCTCGAAACAAGACCTGCTATAAATACAGGGAACTGAAAAGAGTGCAATCAAGGGGAGATAGTCAGGAGAGGGAAGGTGGGAAGTGGACACAAGGGTTATGTCTACATCTCAAAATCTTAGTTCATACTTCCAAGTCTGAACTAAGAAGTTTGAGCTAAGTTCAAACAACCCACAGTTTAGTTCAAACTAACTGGGAACTTTTTAGTTCGAACTAACTGCACATTCTAGTTCAAACTAATGCTTAGTTCAAACTAGAATGTGTTTTTAGTTTAAACTAATGGCTTAGTTTGAACTTCTTAAGTTTGTACTAAGCCTTAGTTTGAGTCTTGCTAAAGTTGAACTAAGCACAGAAGTCCAGACTAAGCTTGGTACTAACTAGTTTGAACTAGGCATTCCTAGTTCGAACTAAGAAATTTCTTAGTTCAAACCAAGGAATGCCTAGTGTAGCCAAGGACTAAATTAGTCCAGACTAAACCTCTTTAGTCTGGACTAATTTGCCAGTGTAGACATAGCCAAGGGAGTTCAACTGTGTTTACCATGTGAAAAATGTCTGGGTGTCCCTGATACAGAAAATGGTTACGTGGCTACATCTTCAGCTGTTTCACAATACTGAAGGTAATAATTCTATGCTTTCTAAATGTGTGCATCAAATAAGTATTTTTGAGTATGCACTTTTGCAAGAGGGCTATCAACACATCATATACAGTAGCTCAGTTTACACAACATACATATACCATTTTTTTAAAAAATGTAAAAGCTGTTGAAGTGCAGCAATTTTCTTCAACAGGATTAAAATATAACAGAAGTTGAACTGCCTTCCAGTGACCTTGGTTACTAAAAATAACTTTTTCTAGCTCAATATTTAATATGCATTTAGTATTTTAACCAGATAGGATGTGGTAAAATTATAATGCCTAAATGAGGCATAATTTTAGCTAATTATATCTCATGAACTCATTTCTCACACTTCAAGGTCATGAAGCACACTACAACCAAAGGCCGAAAAATGACAGTATAAAAATGCAGATTGATTTAGATTTTCAAAATTGTTTAGTACTTTAAGCCCATGAGAGCAATTTGTGTGGTGTTTTCAGTCTAGTGGAAGCTAAAATTGATTAGCGCTTTTTGAAAAGCTATAGCAAATTGCTATGCTAACTAGGGTAAATTAAGTCATGAAATGACTTGATTATTAGACTATTTGCACTTTGGGAGGAAATCTGTAAAGAAAACTAGTTTGGCAAATGTTTCCTGACAGGATGTCTTCTAAAACTATCATTTGTAGTGGCAATAAGGTGATCATTTTTCTTTCGTATTTTTCTTCTTGCATTTTTACATGTCTTTTCAGAAGATAAACAAAGATATCCTGTAATATCTGTCCTAATCCATGTTGCTGTATCAGTTATACTTTGTATTCTTCTTTTTAAGACTTAGTTATATTTATTTTGATAAATAATTCTATATGTTGTCACCCTCACTGCTACATTTGTAAGGGACAGTGGTATAATATCTGACCTACAGACTGGAAATCTAAGTCTGCCTCCTCCATCAGAGCAGAGTTCAAGCGGGACATATACTCTAACAAATCATACTTCAAACTTTTTTCTTATAGTTGGCATTTACAGCTTTATAATTCTATGCCTGGGCATATTTATATAGTTTATTGGGGATGAGGGGAAATGCTGTACTTCTGTTTCGTTTAAGGCTGGCATTCACATACACACAGAATCTGTATTAAGCCTAAGCTAAATAGATTTTTGCATGAGGAACTCCACAGGGGTTGGCAGAAATAGTCAAATCACCTCCTTACTCCACAAGGGCTGTGTTCACACGGCACTTTTGTTTCGAAACAACCTCGT
>ML681989.1:3094463-3147350 GCA_007922195.1 Podocnemis expansa | reverse complement strand
TCCGGGGAGCAGCCCGGGCTGCGGGCTCAGCCCCGCGCCCCCGACCCGCTGGCGGGGTCTGGGGGCAGCTCTGGCGGGGGGGCTGAGCCACCCTGCAGTGGCTCACCCCCTGCTGGTGCCTGCAGCCCCCTTTCTGGGGCTGCAGGGTGACCCAGCAGCGGCTCACCCCCAGGGGTAACGAAATAGCATGTTCACACAGTGAACTTGCTATTTCGTTTCCCGCTTTTTTCTTACTTCGAATTAACATTTTGTTAATTCGAAGTATGTTATTTCGAAATAAGGTGTTGTTTCAAAACAAGTTGTTTCGACACAACTTGTTTCGAAATAACCCTGTGTGTGTGAACACAGCCTCGGAAACGTGTGATATTGCAAATGTTGGGGTCACTATTTCCCTATAAGCACTTCTCCCTAGGCCCTCCCCACCCTTGTCTCCAGCTTTCCCTCACAGCCCCCTTCAAGCTAGTCTATTCTGGTCTGATGCAAAAGAGAGGAGCTCTTCAGTTTGCAAAAGGAGCTGTGAGTATGTGACTCTTGGGGTGAGGTTTGTTGTCTGTCTGTTGGTTGTTGTGTGCTTGCTTGCTGTGTGCCTGCTTGATTGAAGTTTATAGTGTGGTGAGTTGTGGGGCAGGCCTCATGTACAGAACCTAGAGCCTGCTAGATAAAGCCGAGAGCTTCCTAATGAGGCTATAGCCCATCATCCTCTGATCCCTAACCCTTTTAGAATCAGGCAGAGCTAATTCACAGAGGACATGGGGTTTAGAAAGCCAGCTCCTAGGTGATCAGCAGTACTAGCACTCAGAAGCAGCAAATAGGGAGTTGATACCAACTGTCCCCATACTGAGTGAATACGCCATCTCAGTGCAGGCTACAGAGAGCAAATCTCTAAACACCATTAGAGACTGGCTTCCACAATGGGAGAGGTAATTCTGACTTAGTCCTGAGTGGCACACAGGACCTGGTCCAAGCTGAATGCACAATAAGAGCAACCCTCGGGTAATTTAATTTAATATTCTTGTCAGGGGAAAATAGCAATGAAACCCAAAACAGTACCATATAAATTAAAAAAGGGTAACTACACAAAAATGAAGAGGGTACTTAAAAGCAAATTAAAAAGGAAGCGAGACCAGTGTGAAATACTTGCAAGCTGCATGAAGATGTTTTTAAAATACCACAACAGGGGCTCAAACTAAATGTATTATGCAAGTACAAAATAAATAAAAGTAAGAATATGACCAAAAAATGCCACTATGGCTAACCAAGAGTGTAAACTGTGGCTAGAGAAAGAAACAAACAAAAACAAACAAACAAGGAGTTCTATGGCACTTAAAGACTAACAAATATATTTATTGCATGAGCTTTCGTGGGAGAAAATCCCACTTTGTCAGACGCTTTCAAGATGGGGGCACTTACAGGAACAAAAAGAAAGACATTCTTTAGAAAACAAAAGGTGAATCTTAGTGATGAAAATAGAAAGGAACAAATTCTGGTAAATCAACTGTAAAAGTATAATAGGGCAGATCAAAAAAGAATTTGAAGAGCAACTGGCAAAAGACGAAAAAAGTCTAACCACAACAATGTTCTAAAGTACACCAGAAGCAGAAAGCCTATCAAAAAATCAACAGGGTCACTGGATGATCGAGCTGCTAAAGTAGACCTCCTGGTTGACAAAACTGTTGCAGAGAATTAGTTAATTCTTTGTACTGGTCTTCAGTGGCACAGAATGTGTAGGAAATTCCCACACCTGAGCCAATATTTTTTAGGTGACCAATCTGAGGAGCTGTCACAGATTGAGGTGTTAATAAAAATGGTTTTGGAACACTGATAACTTAAAAAGTAATAATTTACCAGGACCAGATAGTATCCACACAAGAATTCTAAAGGAACTGAAATATGAAATTATAGCATTAACTGTGATACATACCCTATTGCTTAAATCAGCCTCTGTATCACATGACTGGAAGATAGAGCAACATTGACTTTTTTTTTAATAGGCTCCATTGACAATTCTGAAATTACAGGATGGTAAACCTAACTTTATTACCAGGCAAATTGGCTGAAATTATAGTAAAGAACATAATTATTAAACAAATAGATGAACAATAGTTTGGGGAAAATTTAATATGACTTTGATAAAAGAAAATCATGCTTCACCAATCTGTTCAAATTTTCAGGGGTCAACAATCATGTGGATGGACAAGGGTGATTCAGTGGATATAGCCTTTGAAAAGGTCCCACACAGAACGCTCTCAAGCAAATAAGCAGTCATTTGATAAGAGGGAAGGTCTTCTCATGGATCAGTAACTGGCTAAAAGATAGGAAACAAAGGGTAGAAGTAAGTTGTCAATTTTCATAGTCGGGAAAAAAAGTAAATAATAGGATATTCCAAAGGTTTGTACTGAGACCCATGCCTTTCAACATATTCTTAAATGATCTGGGGAACAGAGGTAAACAGTGAGGTGGCAAAGTTTGCAGATGGCACAAAATTATTAAAGATAGTTAAGTCCAAAACAGACAGCAGAGAATTACAGAAATATCTCACAAAACTGGGCAACAAAATGGCAAATGAAATTCAAAGATGATAAATACAAAGGAATGCACAAGGAAAACATCATCCCATTGCTACATACAAACTGATGGGGTCTAAATTAGTTGTTACCACACAAGAAAGAAATCTTGGAGTCCTTGTTTTGAGATAACTCTCCACATCTGCTCAGTATGAAATTGCAGTCAAAAAAGCTACCAGAATGTTAGGAACCATTAGGAAGCGGAGAGAAACTAAGACAGAAAATATCATTATGCCACTCTTCAAATGCATGGCACACTCACACCTTGAATACTGCATATGATTTTGGTTGCCCTATCTCAAAAAAGATATTTTAGAATTGGATAAAAGTACAGAGAAGGATAACAAATTATTAGTTTCTCCAAGTCTGCTCCATACCTGGCCCTCACTCACCTTCCAGCCTGGTGAAACATCACAACTCACCCCGCAGTTCCACAATAGCCACTGAGCGTGTCTGAGGGATTCTGGTCACGCCCTGCAGCAGCAGAAACTAGTGTATTTACTGGCTTTGCACCTGCCCAAGGTATGCACTGTGCTGCAGGCCTCACTGAATGTGGAAAAATCTGGTTCAGCTGGGACAGGGTCCAAAACAACAGACCTGGGAACCCAGATCTGTTGGAAAGTCTGCTGCTTAGTTTTATTTAAATCAAATGATCTTTATTTAAAGAGACTGGAAACAGATATGACTAAGAAAATCATGGAAAGTACCAAGTCTCTTCTCTTTCAGTTAACCACTGTACATAGTTCTCTAGTACAGGCGACTAGATCTGCCAACTCCCACAGATCACAGATTTTTTTCCACACCTCTGTAAGGGAAGGTTATCTTCAGTTATTGAGGCAATTCCCTGTTGTTTGGCTGCCTTCACCAGGAAAACAGGATAATGGCAAAGACAAAAATTTGGAGATTTTTCAGGTGATGAGGAACAGCCTTGTACGCAGGCAGAGCTCCATCCCATGCTGAATGTAGGGCTGGGACCTCCTATGGTACTAAGCCTTCCCTATGCACTCAGAGCATGCTGGAGAGGAACCATTCTCTATAGGATTCCACTTCTAGTAAGAGCTTTTTCTTGCTGCTTCTGTCCCTTTTCCATAATGAAAACAGTGGTGAGGGGTTTCCTTGGGCTGTTTTCCAGGCTCCCGAAGGTGAGAGAACTGGAATCCATTGGGGAATTTGGAGTAAAGTTGTTTTGGGGGGAGGCAAGGGGGCCTCAATGGGTTATCTTTTTATTTTTATTGTTTGGGGGAGGGGCAGAGTATTAAGAATAGAATTAAATAGGTTTCTGGGGGCTGGATAGGTTTTTGGAAGTTGGTGCTAATGCTAGATGGGGGGGAAGAGGAATGAAGTAACAGGATTTCTCTCTGTGTCCCCTTCTCTTTCTGTGTGTTCAGTTACATCTCTGCCGATTCATTTGAATCTTTGCCAAATTATGAAGATTTTTGCAACTCTGCACTCCACTGGCTTTTGTTCCATGAGTGTTGCCAAGTATGTAGATCTTAGGTACAAAAGTTAAATGTTAATAGTGATCAGGGCTGGCCTAAGGGTTTTGGCACCCTAGGTGAACTATGATTTTGGCACTTGGCCTCCACATGTTATAAGAGATAACATATTAATTTTTTTAAATGGAGGAAAACAATTCACTTCCATTTAATTTGGTGCCCCTTAAAGCAGGGGTCTCAAATTCGAATCACCATGCGGGCTGCATGAGGACTAGTATGTTAGCCCAAGGGCCACACCACGCATGAGAATTAGTATGTTAGCCCAAGGGCCGCACCACTGAAGCCTTTCAAACAATGATATTTCAAATATTGCTAGTGATAGTGTCATTGCAGGCTGCAGGAAATAACTTTAGGAGCCACATGCAACCCGCGGGCCATGAGTTTGACATCCCTGCCTTAAAGCCTGGCTCTCTAGGTGGCTGCTTAATTCACGTATATTGTTGGGCTGGCCTCAGTAGTGATGCCCTTGCATAACCCACATGTACAGATTTTTGCCATCTCTTCTCTCTCTCCTTCCTTGCTCATGAAAGACTGCCAAAAAGGGAGACCAACTCCCTGGTCTTAAAAATTCGTGTTTCCATTTCCAGTAAGGAACTGCCTTATACAGAGAAAACTGCTGCTTTTTATTCATGAAACTCGAACTGTTCTTGCCCCCCAAATTGTAATGATTTGACTTGTTATCTTCAAAATATATTTCTTTATACATTCCCAGTCTTGCTTATTCTCAGCTTCCACTCCATCCCAGGAACAGTCTTCCAATATAGAAAATCTGTAATGTTTTCCAACAGGAAGATTAAAATGTACAGAAAATGATGATGTTTATCATCTGTTGTATGGGAAAGATTTCAAGCTCAATATTTTGTGTTTGCTATTGTTGTTTTCTGTTAGGAAATCTCTTTCCAATTAATTCCTCATAAATGACACAGCATTAGATATTGTGCCAATTGACTTGTGAAATGTCCACCAGTGACCACTTGCAGAAACTTACCCACTAATGAAACAGGATCAGCTGGTGCTTCATTTCTTCATAGGGTGAGTCAAGACAGGCAAGAACAATCCCACATAGTGTGTGTATAATGCATTCAGCCATTAGCACAACCACACCTAATTACTTTTTTATCAGAAAGCAGAGTAAAATGTTTTAATATTAAATTTCATAGTTTTCACTAGAAAAGTAATTTATTATCAGAAAGATGTCCCCTTTGCTACTTTCCCTGTGTGAAATGTGTTACTGACTTCTGTTTGTTTGCTTTGTGTTTTGGTTTCCTCCAAAGCCAGATATTGGCCTCTGCTGGTAGTACACTGTTACAAATGTCAGGATTGATTTACACCTTTCTGCCAAAATAAAACAAAGAAAGTTCCCTGACATCTTCTTCTAGTCCAGTAATGACAATAAACAGTAAACAGTCAGCTAGATGAAAATACAACAAACTAGAATAACAAAACAAAACAAAACAAAAAACAAACAAACAAACAACCAAAAAAACCCACAAACCACCAGGGCCTGATGCACTTAGACATTATTCATACTAGCCTTTGCTCATGTAGGCAGTTTTATTGATTTCTCTAGAACTACTCACATGAGTAACAAATATTTAAGGTCTGAAGGGCTCACTTATCGCACCTCAGATCTTTCTGTTGTGAAGGTGGGTTGTAACATTAGAACCTAACATTTACATTGTAAAAGTGAAAAGGCCAAGTTTTTCAAAAATAGGAGTGTAAAATTAGGTTCTAAAATCCAAGGTTAGCACTCAGCGCTTTGAAAAATCAGATGGCTTATTTAGGTGCCCAAATATGCTCTTAGTAACCTATTTTTGAAAATCTTGGCCATACATTATTTTGCACTGTACAGTTAAAACTCTTACTGTCTTCCTTTCACAATATGAAACCAAATATGGTACTACTATAAATACACAGTAAATCATACTGTACAACTTCTTTAGCCAATTCATATCCCACATAAAGGAAAAATCCTGGATTAAAAACATGAGAACATTATAATAAATCCAAGTTAAAATATTTGAATCTAAATTCCTTTACATGTATTAACTCCACAAGTTTATATAAAGGTCTCTGTTATTCTTTTATGCTTAACCATGTCTCTTCCCAGTGATAAAAACATCTACCCTAAAACTGTAAGTTCTGCAAAAGGAGTGCTAGTGCTAAATTTTTCTGAAGCTACTTTGCAACGAATGGAACAGGAATAACATTTTCCACAAAATATAACCAAGTCAGAGCCATTGACAAGCTTTCACTAACTGTCACACCCTCAGTTTCAACCTGTCCTAAATCTTTAAAATAAAAGGCTGTGTTCACACAGCACTCTTATTTCGAAACAACAGAGGTTGTTTTGAAATAAGAAATACCCTGTTCACACGACGCACGGTTGTTTCGAAACAACAGCACCCGTTGTTCGAAACAACTTAAACCCTATGTGGGGACGAAACAATGTTGTTTCGAAACGATTGTTTTGAAACAATGCTGTCCGAACATGTTGTTTCGAAACAACAGTGACTTGTTTCAGAATAACTGTTGCCTGAAACTGCTATTTCTCTTTGAGCTTTTTTCCTTAATTCGAATTAACAAACTGTTAATTCAAATTAAGTTATTTTGAAACAAGGCATTATTTTGACACAAGTTGTTTCGACACAACTTGTATCAAAATAATGCCTGTGTGTGAACACAGCCAAAGATCACAGATAATATTGTCAGATCCATATAGGGTACTATGTTTTTCCTTGCAAAGATAAAGAGATTAATTTTTTCCATCTATTATAGGGAAGCAAATTCCCCAGGCTTAACCTGGTAACATCTTATGTGTTTTTTTGGCTCATGATCCCAGTGGATAACTTCTTCAGATTCATCCTGATATTTCTGTATTTGGTGTGCACTGGGGTTGTTGAGTTCAAGTCCATTTGGTTTGAATTGTACTCTCTCTAAAGTAATTTAAAAAATCCTACTTTTGATTTTAGCATGGTCTCATTACTATCTTAACTTTCAAACATTGTTCAGTCCCAAGTATCCTCTGCCTAGAGACTTAATGAAAATAACAGTTTAGATTTTGGTTAGTCTTGCTTAGTTAAATTGTAATAGGGCACGTCTACACGGCACTTTTATTTCAAAATAACAGTCGTTATTTCGAAATAAAAGAAATTAGGTCTACACGACGTTTTCCTATTTCGAAAGGACGGATCCCGTCCTTTCGAAATAAGAATCGTCGTTCCGAAACAGGAAAACCTAGATGTTTTTGAAACGGCCGTTATTTCAAAAGGGATATTTCAAAATAACGCCGTGTAGACCTGTTCTTTCGAAACAACACTGTGTAGACCTGTTGTTTCAAAAGAACTGTTTCGAAACAATGGGCCAATCGGCGTTATTTCGGAATATCCCTTTCGAAATAACGTCCGTTTTGATTGTGGGGTTTTGCTTATTTTGAAATGAGCCCTTTTGAAATAAGGGTTTTATTTCAACATAAGTCATTTCGAAAGGACTTATTTCGAAATAACAACGCATGTGTAGACATAGCCATAGGCTCCAATTAATTAAATCTATCTCTGTACATCTCCTTTCTTTTATAATTAGTACAGAAAATAGTTTGTGCAGGGTGAACAGAAGAAAAATCTTCTTTGCATTGATCATTGATTAGAGACTTACAGTTTTCCTGGCATAAACAATGTTCTTGTGGCATTTGTGCTACACTGAACTTCAGACATTGTGGGCTTGAATATCCCTCACCTCACATTTTGTGTAAACTGTGCTGGTATATGGCATCACCGATGCTGCTAGACAGCTCAGAAAGGGCAGAGGAGAAGACTATGGACCCACTTCCTTTTGTTATGGGGGTGTTGGTTTAGCACTGGCATTAGCATATTCTGCATCTTCAAAAGAAAGACGTAAGAGCAATTTCTCTCTCCACTCCCCTAGGGCCTCAGTTAACCCCCTGTTAAGGCCAATAGGAAGACATGTTAATGTGGCTTATATTTGAATCAGGCTGAAAGGGCTTGAAAAACATGCTGCCTGCACTTCTCAGCCACAAGCTGGATGCTTCCTGGAGCTGTCAGTTGTGTGGTGCCCTCCCACACCTCTCCTTAACCAGTTCTGGCTTTAAATGCTACACCACAGCTCAGTATGTTTAAAATACTGTGTCAGAGGCCCTGTGTACTTGGCAGCATGTTAAGCTGTATAAATCAGATCTCACCTTGCCAGGTTCAAATATGCCAAAGGAATGAATAATTCCATAGCCATCTCACATAGCTTTGCTGACACACTGGTTGCTTTACATGCCCAACGTTTGACTCACATCTTAGCCAAATAAAAAAAAAAGCAGTAAAGGCATCCAACACTCCTCAAGAAGGCCCCTCAAGAAATCATGAGTGTTTGGGCAGTGGTGCACCCCCACATGAAGCTTATGTGGCAAGCGCTCATGGAAACTACCAGCATGAGAACCTGCTCCTCACTGACAAAAGGGTGAGCAGGAATTGTGATTCAGGTTTATACAAAGATTCCTACAAGTTATACTAAGTCGTTTCAGTGGGTGCAGTTAGGTTTTCATAACAAGGAAGAACAAAAAAACAATTTAGTAGAGCACAGGGCTGGAAAAAAAGCTACCTCCACTTATTGTTGGGGGGCAAAAAATCTGTGCATGAATCCTTACCCCTCCCTATCATTGTGAAATGCTTGTTTCAACAGGTTATCTTGCCTGGCTTTGAGTGGAGTATCTTCAAAGGCACAAGAAACAGCGTATTTTTCTTCCTCTGCCTCCGCTCGCTTCCCTGAATACTGCTAAAGCATCATTTCTGGAGATGATTTATTGCTGGGACTCAAAATACCTTCTGATGAGCATTTTTCCCTTTTCTGACTTTCATAATGAACCAGATTACACATACTGCCAGGAACTAATTTCTACAGGAAGGTACATCCCAAAGTCCAAACAGTGGTCTTAGACTTCTACTCTTCCTGTCTCCTTGTTCAGCCATTCCCAGTTCTCCTCACCCTTCCAGCTCTTTGCCCTCAGTGTCCTTGCTGAGCTAATCCCATGTGCTTCCCTCCTCACCTTGACTTGATCAATTTCTCTCCCCCATCCTGGAAATCCTAGCCTCTAATCACCTCTCCTCCTACATTCTCTTTCCACTCTAGTTACCAGTTTGTCTCCCTCCCTGGGTTCCTCATCCAGTCTTAGTGGGTTCCCTAAGCTTCATGTCCTAGTCTCTTTACCCAGACAGTTTTAGTTTGGTCCACTGCACCTTCCTCATCAAAAGTATCTGGTCCTCCCCAATCCCATACCCCACAGGTGCCTCCTGAGATCAGGACCTTACAAATGCAAGTATTAATCAATCTCAACAATAGGCAACATACCAAAACCCACATATTAAAATCATTCAAAGTGTGAGCAATTCAGGCCAAGGCTCTGTCCTCATCCTTGCCTGTGAGGTACTAGCAATGTATTTTAAAAGCAGTTATTTGCCAAGTGTTTCTACCTCCTACCTAGCCTATAGTAATGAGAAAGCTGTTTTTCTTTAAGATAGTAATAAAAAAAAAATAGGTCTTGATCCTTCTTCTAACGAAGTCAATAGCAAAACATCCACTGATTTCTGTGGATCAGGATTAGGCTCCTAATGAACAGCTTTTTTGTCTCTCACTTCTCTTTGCTCCACATGCTCCCCAGCCCAAGCAGTTTCTTGCAGAGAATGGCTGTAGGAGCAGCAAATCTGTGATGTGTCAGGTAGACTTAAACAGCTATGGGTCTCTGTCAAGATCCAGCAGAAGACACTTATCACTGGAAACTCCATCCATCATTCTGCTGGGCTGTCGTGGGGCCTGCTTGGTCCAAAGAACCCCCTTGGGCAAATGGGTCTGACTAGGAAAGCTCCCCATGAAACAGAATTTCATGAGAAAATGCCACTTTGCCATAGCTGAAATTTCTCACTGAAGTGAGTTGAGCTTGATAAAGTATCACCAAATCACAGGAAGGGACCTTGCTGCAACCTCTGCCAGAGTTCCAGTGGAAACCGTCTAGTTCCCTGCCAGGTTGCCTGATATGGAGCCTCACCATGAGTACCACTTCTGTGCCAGTGACTTGGGCTTCCTGGGTTTGTGGCTCCAGAGCCTCCTTCTCACCATGCAGAGTGCCAACAGACTGAGGACCCAGTGCTTTCAAGCTCCCAGGCCAGGTGGCTTCCCATCTTACTCCGCTCCCGAGCAGGCAACTCTGGGCAGTCACAGAATGAAATTGACATTGTTGTCAGTGTCATACTACTGAAAAGGTAATAACTGCTGTGAAACAGACCAGAATGTGAATTTCAGGAAACCCCTGCTGGTCTAGGGAGCAGGTTTATTTTTAGAAAGACCTTGTGTTGGTGATTCCAAAATGAAATTTTTGGTGGATTTGTGGTTTGTGAAAAATTTCAAAGGGTCATAAATTCTTGAAAAAGCAGAAATTGCAAATTTCAACTAGCACTAATCCCTCTTTTCTGGTCTCCAGACAGGGTGTACTATATTTTACAGTACTATTTATTGAATTGAAAAAGATAAGCCTAAAATATTTAGTTGTATCTGTCATTATTTGTGCTGTAAATCTGAATTATGAGAGTTAATAGCATAGTAACATCAATAACAGTAATATTTATATTGTGAAATCATTGTTAATAAAATCACAGCTGCTTCTGACTGTCCAAGATAGTGGACCTGATAGACCATTGACTGATCTTTTCTGACATCTCTTATGCTATTGCTGTATTTAAAATATTTGTATGGTAATACTTTACACTGAGGAGTGGAAGTGATTGGGATAGTGTATACAAATGTATGATTTTCATTCTAGGTGACAGCTATTTCAAAACCAACTTAGTGAGAAAGCAAAAACCTGAGTCACTAGAAAGTAATTTAGGACCTCATAAATTCTGTTGCCCACTATCATTTTTTGTCCAAATGGACAAAGTGAGCAAATGACAGTTTTCACACTGGTATGCTCACTCTACAATGATCTCCCTTCCCATCACATAAATGTAAAGTGACCCAATTTGAGTTTATAATACAGACGGAAGATTACTGATTCCCCAGATCTTAAATACCTGAAACAAGTAATGCAACTTGTTTAAATTCATCAAAAATTCAAATTATGTGCCACATCTCTCCTTAAGTGATTCATACAAGGAATTTCTCTCTTACTAAAACAAGTGCCTTAATGACCATAAAACTGGAAAGACGGGACACTGTAAACAGTGTTTTGATGTACTATAACCCTTTAGTAGTGAAGGTGCAGCTGTGTTCATCTAGTTCAGTAAAACAAACAAGGAGTCCTGTGGCACTTAAAGACTAAAAAAATTATTTATTGCATGAGCTTTTGTGGGAGAAAATCCCACTTCATCAGATGCTTGGAAGATGGGGGAATGTACAGAATGGGAAGAAATAAATGCCAGGAAGTGTAAGTCATGGGAACAGGTCACACAGTAACAGCAATCAAAGCAGTTGTAAAGATTCAAACACTGGGAAACAGCACACAGAGGAAGATGAGGTCAAATCACCTCTCATAATGAAAGGAAAAATCCAATGTCCCTATTAAGTCCTAAAGCAATGCAACCAAATTTGCAAATAAACTGGATCTCAACAGCTTCTCTTTGAAGCTTTGATCTGGTATTCATCTGTCTGAGCATAGAAATGAGCAAATCGTCAATGGAGCGATCAGGAAGATTGAAATGCTGACCCACATGTTTTAGAATATTGTGATTTCTGATGCTAGATTTGTGCCTATTTATTCTTTTGCACAGAGACTGTCCTGTTTGTCGAATATATAAGGCAGAGGGGCATTTCTGGCACATGATGGCATAAATCACATTGGTGGATGAGCAGGTGAATGAGCCTTTGATGAAGTAACTGGTTTTATTAGGTCCTTTATTAGTGGAATCAAATACTAGGCCCAAATAAAAGAAGATGTGATTGTCCTTAGAGTGTCACTTATATATGCACACGTCCCAAAGCTGTGGTTCATGCATTTCTATGATCTGGAGCCATTTACTCTGCTATGCCTTCAAGGTCATACTTTTTAAAAATAATAAAATGACAAAGTTGGAGTCAAATGTAGGTGTTCTGAGTTTTCATGAAAATTGTGTGGTACAGCTGACAATGCACTATTAAAGAGATAGGCTTTGTATGTGTTTATGCTTGAAACTCTTAAACCCAACCTCATGGCACTGAACATTTCCAAATCTTAGATAAGATATGGTCTATGTTGGAATTTTGCAACTCTCCCTCATCTCTGATAGTTAACATGCAATACCATGTTACTTGTATGTCACATGTAAGGGCCTTTACTCATCAGAACAGTGGCTCCTAACCTTTTTGACTCAAGAGACAGACAGCAATTTTACAGCCATGAACGGGCACCTGTCTCGGCAAGCAGGCATCCCCCCATCACCACTGCAGCCCAGAAAAGGAGGTCAGTGAAGTGGCTGCCTTCTTGCCGATTTCAGCAGCAAAACTGGATGCATCCTATAACCCTGTCCGCTTCCCCAAGGACAGATCAACACTTTTTTTTGCGTATCTGTGTTTGACTTCTCTACTCCCTGCACATGCTCGGTGCTGGTTTGAAGGAAAGGGGCCCCCTTCAAAACAGCATCACCCGGTTGCTGGAGTAGTGTTGCAGGATTGACTTCTGGAGTGGCTGAGTGGGTCTTCACAGACTCAATCAGTAAGTTTGAACTGATGGCAGTGAATTTTTCTCCTGCCCTGAGTCCCTAGGCAGTGGCTCCCTACTGAGCCAAGGGCCTGGAATATCAGTGCTCCTCTTCCTCTGGCTCCAGCAGGGACACCAGCACCTACAGGCACAGGTGGAATGCTTTGCCGTTCTCCCTCCTACAGACAAGGGAAATGGAGTGTTGTCTTTCATCTTCTTAGATGCAGCAAAGAGCCTTCATCGGCCTTTTAACCTTGCTGAAATGCACTCTGACTGGGTTCTGCGTCAGTGGTCCCTTCTGCAGCCAGCAAGAGGGGAGTTGCAGGCCACCGTGAAAGGCCCTTGGGACCAGTTGTGGCCCCTGAGCCACAAGCTGGGAACCACTGTAGTACACCAGAGGTATCTGGGTAGGACAGAGTCCTGTTAGAAGAAAGTGAGCCTCATGCCTCCAGGAGCTCAGTTCTCTGCAGTGTATGCCTGAATTGTTAGGAGCATGAGGAAATCATAGGTACAGTTGATTTGATTTACACTTCATGCAGGGCTGGCTCAAGGGGTTGTGGTGCCCCAAGCCAAATTTTGATTTGGTGCCGCCCCCATCTCATTCATGGACGTTGAAAATGGTTTTCCAAAGTGCATAAATCTCCAGTGTCTGCCTGCAGAGGGATTTAAAGTGCACTCTGCCTACATGACTTAAGCTGCAGGTTGACTAACAGTGCCTGAGCTGCTAAAAAAGAGTTGAAGAGGCGGGAGTCAGCCTGATCTTCACGGGGGCTGGGCACTCCTAAGAACTGTCACCTGAAGCCATGTCTGTCTCTTGCCTCACAGTAGAGCTGGCCCTGACTTCAGAAAAGAATGGAACACAGATTTCCTAAATTGTCATAGTCATTGGCCTCACCTAGCAAGCTGTAGTGTTCCAAAAGTTGTACAGGTGATGAAAGACCAATGGCTTTTTTAAAAGGTCTGTCACATAATAGAGCTGAAGAGCTGCTTGCAACAATTCCATGAATGGGATAGCTGCCTCCCTTTCCCTCACACCAACTGTTCCCTAAAGTAAATCTCCCTTTTGTTCAGATATAGTCCCAACCCCTGCACAATGGAGCCAAATCTCAGGAAAACTTACAAGGATCTTTATTTTTGTCTTTTAGTTTGCTTTTAGTACAAACCTGTTCAGGGGATGTCAAACTAAAAAGGTGGCAGTTAGCTGTCTTTGAGGAGTGCTGTGCTCCTAACTCAGAAAAGTACAACAGCACGATATTCACCTTGAAAAATGTACCCAAATGGATTCAAGAGAGCCCGGTAATGAAAGTGTGGCTTTAATTCACATCTGTGCCACTGTCAGGAATTCCTTTAGAAGCATAACACAATGGTGCTTTCCAATGAACAAAGCCAAGCATAAATGCTTCTCTGCATTGCATGCTGTGCTCCTACAGAAATCAGGATTCCATTTTTTTATATTTTAAAATGTAACACTGCACCTCTTTGCAAATCTAAAGGTAAGTGCTGTTGCTTGCTGACATAACAACTGCTTCTATAAATTTTACTTCAGAACTTGCAAGTAGTGTCTATGAGGAATTCAATCAATAAATAAGTTCTCTCTTCATTGCTGAGTTATTTCACCACTAAATGGCTGTTTAATTCTGTCAAGGTAGCTACTCTGTCACTGGGGGGAGAGGAGGTCACTTGAATCCAAAAACCCTGAGCAGTAAAGACCCATTCAGTACCACTGTTTCCCTGGAGAGCTATCCGAGTGTTTGTGGATAACCACAGATGGAAGAGAGACTTTGCAAGTGTGTAATCTGTAAAAAGCTTGAAGAAGAGCAAGAAAAGCATTTAAGTTCTGTGATGGGGTGGATAGACAGATCTGCTCCATGTGTGATTTCTGACTCACATATGCTTAGTTAACTGTCAAAAACAAGTTTTTAATATTGTTCTGTTCTGAAGAGACAATATAACTGTCAAAGAAATCTGTATTCCCCAGGCATTGTCAATATCATTACCACTTATATTTCCAGATGCTGATTGCCAGAATTGCAATTATTATTCTTTACTTTCAGGGCAGGGAAGGGGATAGATTTTATTACTTGTTAAGGTGTCAAATTAACAGGTGTGGAGACTGAAGCTGTCTTATACCCCTGAACAGGTAGAGTCTGGGTAATAACAGCTGCCAAATGTGTTCATCTTTCCATGTTCTGGAAGCACCACTTCTAAAAGTCATTGTCACCACTCAGTCATTGGTTGAGATTTCCAAGGATGTTCACTGCTGCCAGATGTGGAAATGACTATTTTCAATACAGTAGCACCTGCAGGTCTCAATCCAATATCAGGCCCTGACTATGGGTATGTCTAAACTATGAGCTTGTCAACTTAAGGAGGCTTAAGTTGTCTTAAGCAAAGCCCTGTCCGTATTTGGACTTCATTAAGTTGACTTAAGAGCTTCCTTAAGTTGACTTTATAACTCCTACACTTAACGTCGACTTTAAGGGTTAAGTCGACTTTATAAAGTCGACAACATAATGTAGCCATTAAAGTCAACTTTATGAAGTTGACAGTGCAGTGGGGCCATTTAGGTCAACTTTATAAAGTCAACTTAAGCCAGGGGACCCATTTAAAATTGACTTTATTAAGTAGACTTTATTAAGTCGACTTAGCTTTTGTAGTGTAGACATAGCCACTGTTAAGCGCTGTGCATACATATAGGACACAGTCTCTGCCTGAAGAAACAATGAGAGTCTTGTGGCACCTTAGGCTATGTCTACACTTGCAAGTTAGTTCTAACAAAGGAGGCTTAATCGAACTAGCTTAGTCCCCGTCTACATTAGGCTTTCATTAGTTCAGATTAAGGAATTCCTTAATTCGAACTAATGAAAGCTTAGTTCAGACCAGTAAGACCTGCCCTTTAGGTCAAACTAAGTCCTTAGTTCGAACCTTAGTTTGAACTTGGCACAGTGTGGACATTTAAGTCCACTTTATTAGTTCAAACTAATAGCAATTAGTTTGAATTAACAAAGTGGGTTAATTCGAATTAACTGTAATTTGACTTAGTCCACATTGTTTATTCGAACTAGTAAGTTCGAATGTAGTTTGAACTACATTCAAACTTATTAGTTTCAATTAACAAATTTGAGCTACGTTTGGGAAGCGTAGACATAGCCTTAGGCTGTGTTCACACATTGGTTTTAAAGAGAAACAATGACCGTTGCTTTGCTTTAAAAAAAATTAGGTCCAGATGACATTTTCTTGCTTCGAAATGATGAGCTCTGTCATTTTGAAACAACTAACCTTGATTCAAAACAGTAAAACCAGGTAGGAAATCGAAACAGCCATTGAATTGAAATGGTTGATTCAAAACAACGCCGTTTGGATGTGTTGTTTTGAAATGATGGCTGTTTCGATTAAAGGACTTTGACCTTCCTCCCAGGGTGCATGGCACCCTGGAAGGAAGGCGCACCACCTCAGCACCCTGGCCGGGGGGGGGGGCAGGGGAAGGATCGGCACCCCTCTTCCCCACCACTTCCCCAGCATCAGGGAAAGCATCGGGGGCACCCCTCTTCCTCACTGCTTCCCAGGTAGTGGGGGTAGGGATCTCAGCATGCCTCGAATCCCTGCCCCTGCTGCCCAGGAAGCAGCAGGGAAGAGGGGTGCCCCTGATCCTTCCCCCCCCCACCGGGAAGTGGTGGGGATGTGGGGCACCCCCAATACTTTCCCTGCTCCCTGGGAAGCAGTGGGGATGTGGGGTGCCCCAATCCTTTCCCCTCAACCAGGAAGCAGCAGGGATGTGGGGCACTCCACATCCCTTCCCCACCACATGGGAGGCAGCGGGGAAGAAGGGCATCCCCATCTGTGCCCTGGGGGCTTTCTCCCCCCTGCCACTGGCTCTGGAGAGCCAGTGGCAGGGGATTGGTTTCAACATGTCCCTGCCAGGGGGCCATGTTGCCCCTCTCCAAAATCAAACCAGCAAGTCCGGTGTGAGGACATGCTAATCCGATTTGGGTTTTTTTTTTTTTTTGGTCTGACCTTGTTAAATCCATTCAACTTGAATCAATTTAATGATTTTTATATTGATTTGGCTTAAATTGATTTAACTTGAATGGATTTAAGCATCAATGTGTGGACATAGCCTTAGGGTGTGTTCACACGGCAGTCTTATTTCAAAACAGCAGAGATTGTTTCGAAATAAGAAATGCCACGTTCACACGATGTACCATTGTTTCAAACCAACGGGTTCCATTGTTTCAAAACAACAGCATTGTTTTGAAACAACTTAAACCCCATTTGGTGATGAAACAACATTGTTTTGAAACGATTGTTTTGAAACAATCCCCTCAGAACATGTTGTTTTGAAAGAACGGTGACTCATTTCGAAATAACTGTTGTCCGAACATGCTATTCCGCTTTGAGCTTTTTTCCTTAATTCGAATTAACATTTTCTTAATTTGAATTAATTTATTTCGAAATAAGGTGTTATTTTGATACAAGTTGTTTTGAAACAACTTGTATCGAAATAACCCCCTGTGTGCGAACGTAGCCTTAGAGACTAAAAAATTTCTTTGGGCATAAGCTTTTGTGGGCTCCAACCCTATCAGATTTGTGGTGTATACAAACTAACATGGCTACCCCTTTGAAACTTGTCTGCCTGAAGAGCTTACAGGATAAGTAGACACAGATAAAAGGTGGGACTAAAGGAGTATTATCCACATTTTTAGATGGGGAATAGCCCTGGAGTATTTTATGTTGTGAACACAAAGAACTAAACCTGCAGAGTCAGACTCCCATAAAAAAGTTATCATCATTTATCAATGTGTTACATTTTCAAGTAACATTTTAAGATAATCAGAAAAAAAGATGGGAATGGCTTTCCTGTATATAAACTCCCTAATTTCTATAGCATTGCACTAAAACCTATTGCATCAGAGTGTTTGTCAAGTATGCTATTCAAAATGGCTAATGCTGCAGTCAAATGCATTTTCCCAGTGTAACAGCAGCTTTCTTATTGCATTTACCAAATATATCTACATGGAATGATATTTTGTAAGACATGAATCAATGTGGCATATGCTACAATGCTGTAACTTTGTCTTCATCATTGAAAGAAGCTGCTTTACAAGCATCTGTTATAGTCCTGGGGATGTGTCTTGCCACAGTTTCTCATTGAAAACTCCAACTGAAGTCACCGAGATTTTTCAAGATAAAAAAGAATGGCAGGCCATGGCTTGTAATCTTTCTGAGTTGGTCGTGCTCCTTGAAACCTAGTGATGGTTCAATTTCTTTTGAAGCAAGTGAGCTTCACCCGCTTAAAACTGAACAGAAAGCTGAGGCTAAAGGGACATACAGACCCACTACACGTTTGTTTCCTGGTGCAGCTCTCTTTTCTTTTTTCTGTATTTCTGAGCAAGGATGTCTTGTTTTCTGGAATAGTGAGTGCACATATGGCCTGTACTATAGCTGTGTTCTAAAATGTTCCCCCTACAGCTTCTCTCTTTGCAGAATATGTGAAGTGAAAATACGTTAGAAGGAAAACTTGGGAAACTTTTTCTAATTGAGCATGCCTGCACTTATGATGCAGTCTTCAGGATTTTTGTGAGTATAATTGAAACACAAAGTCACCCCACATCACAAATACCTTTTGGAAAACAGCTGCTTGTCATACCTGTAGAATCATAGAGTTTAAAACCAGAAGGGATCACCAGATCATCTAGTCTGGCTTCCTGTAAATCACAGGCCACTAACAGCCCCCTGCCTCCACCAACTAAACCCAACACCTGAAATTAGACCAAACTATTACAGCCCAGGGGACTAAACTCTGATTTGGGGCAAGCAGAGAACTTGATGCACAAATGGCCTAAGGCTCCTGGCAAAGGGAGGAAGTTGATTAAGCATCCAGATAATCCTGGCAAGTGATCCACACATCCTGCAGCACAAGAAGGCAAAATCCTCAAGATCCCTGCCAGTCTGACCCAGGGAGAATTCCTTCTTGATCCCCCTATGGCCATCAATTATGTCCTGTGCATGCAAGCAAGAACCAGCCAGCCAAGCACGTGGGGGGAGCAACTGAGCTTCAAAAGTGTAAGGACGGAAAGGTTGGATAAGACTGTCTATAATGGCACATGACCCATCTGTGATGGCTAGTAGCAAATATCTCCAAAAGTGGAAGAGTGTACACTAGAGGTGGAGGGCTCTGCAATATAACAGAAAATTCTGTCTCTGATTGTCAACAGGTGGGTTTCATCCACATGCTCAGGTCTAAATAACCAGTCTGTTTGGGTTTGGGAAGGGATTTCCCCCAGATTAGATTGGCAAAGACACTAGAGATTTTTTGCCTTCCTCTGCAGTATGGGGCACAGATAGCTTTCTGGTGTGAACTAGAACAGAAGGTGGAGTCTCTTTAACTTGAAGTCTTTAAAATCAAGATTTGAGGACTCCAGTAACTCATTCAGGAGTGAGTTGGTGAGACTGTGGCTTGTGACATACAGGAGGTTGGACTATGGCCAGAAGGAATCATCATGATGATCTAAAGTCGATGAGAGAATGCTCTGTTCCACATCAGAGTGCTAGCCTACCCTGTCCAGTGTCTCAGCTCCAACTGTGGCCATCTGAAGTTTCAGAAAAAAGGAAGAAGAAAGAAAACCAACAACCAAACAACCCCTACAAACCCAGAATGCAATAGGGAACACCTTCCCTTCCAGATTCCTGCAAGTGACTTGCTGAAGCTCTGCAGCATGGGATGTTGGCCTGGAAGGGACCCTCCAGGACTGCTGCCCTATGTCCCATCATAAAATCCTACCCCTAAATTTGTCAAACTTTGTCTTAAAACTAATGAAGTTGTCCACTAGGAGTTGTGATGAGCATCCTCATAATAGCTAAGTGGTGGGTACTGAAGTGCTTTGATAGATTAAATATATGAAAACAGAGGGGAGAAAGGAAAATCTGTCATATAAATGGATGAAAAACTAGAAACAATTTAGAAGAGCTCTTTGCCAGAGCTTGAACATCTGGCAGTTCCTGCTTCATGAATTGTAATCTTTGATGAAGACAAGAGGAGGAGGGGCAGTGCAACTGAAGGTGCAACTGAGAAAATTTTTCATGAAAATCCAAGTTGGCTTGAAGATGTCTTCAGTGCTTTATGCCTATGTTGACTGTGTCTGAAGATTTTTATATAACATTAAACCTCAGAGAACAAGGGCCCATTTTAGAAACTTGAGAGGTGTTTGACATTCATAGAAGGGACAAGAAGGGATCAGTATCATCAGCTAGTCTGATCTCCTGTACAAACACAGGTCATAGAACCTGCCCCAAATAATTCCTAGAGTGTATATTTTAGGAAAACATCCAGACTTGAACATATCTAAGGAACAAGCCTGTGTTACTGTGGGTGAATGGATTAAACATTTAGATAGGTTGGCTTTCTTTCATTTTTTGATAATTCTCCCCCATGGGATTTTTGAGTGAACCGACTCATGCTTTACAGTTTTTTTGATCACCTCCTACAACAACATAGTGGGACAATGTGAGAATTAAGCACAGGCCTACATTGGAGGCAATGTGTGCTATCCATCCTTCCTAGGCTGCCTAGACACACTTGTGTTGGTGCAGAGGCTATGCTAGCCTTTAGGATGTGTAACACATGGGTTTCTCAGGTATACTTAGCCTATGCTGTAGGAAGGCCTAACACAACAGGGTCATTTCCTGTCACTCTCTTCTCACCTGCTTTGGGGCAATGTGAAAGACCATATCACATGGAGGGAGCATCACACATGCAGTGGCAGAGGTGGGATAAGTCTTCTTGAGCACTCATTCTATGGGAAATATAGAAAGTTTGGATCTGTCAAGCCACAATTTTCTACCCTTACCCACAGTGAGTAGTACCTTACTCTACAAGAAGAAGAAACACTGAAATAATTGAAACTGACCACAGAGTCTGAGGGTCCTCAAAAGGCATAAGGGATTCAAATATGGCCCTTGTAAATGAGAGATTCCTTCCCCCCACCTACAAGCCTGTTTTATATTAGCTTGATTTGAGATTCGTGCTCATTGTCAAATGACGAAAAGGACAACAGTGAAGTCATCTACATAGCAAGAACAAGCTCAAGTTTGAACTCAGTGCTTGGGACCAGATGTACCAATCATTAGAGATCTGGTCCTCTACTGTCCCCAATTCTCTTTGTACTGAAATATTTTGTCATTAGTCATTTTACTCTTATACGTGTTGCTAACACTGGCTCACAAAGCAATATAAAGCTTAGAAAACACACTGCATAATTGTATTCAGCAATGCTGGAAGTTTTGCATATATGCAAGGGAAAATGTACTCTGCTTCTCCCTCCCTCCCCCATCTATTGTGCCACTGTAATACGTTTAATGCACTAAATGTCCCAAGCATTGATGCAATTTTAGCAACAATTTAGTTTCCTATTGACAGAGTAATTCTGGATCTCAAAACCTGGAACACATGGTATGCAAGTACTCCCATTTATAAATTCTTTAGTGACTAGTTATACCAGCTCACTTATCAATTCCCTTGCTCAGACTGTCAGCCAGTTCCCTTCACAAATGATTCCTCCATCAATCTAATGTGAAATTACTGAGCTTGAGAAAGCAGCACTTATTTTGTACTTTTCCGGTGAGTTGCACTGTGTTTTTATATTAGCTTATACAAGCTGCTCCTTAAACACTAAAGGTAAAGCCAATTGCAAAAAAAAAAAAAAAAAATCAATATAGTCCCTTTGCCCTGGACAGGGAAAGTAAGTATACTCACACTGACTTGAAAGTAGCCATTGCAGACCTAAAACCTAATCCTTAGATCTAATATGTTTGTTCAGGGTAGAGAGGGTGATAACTCTAGGACACTGACCAGAAGTCTAAAATTATTACCATATATTTTCTAGATATAAGGACCAGCCCTCCTGACAGTTATAAATACAACTGTGTCATCTATATGATCCAGTGCATAGCTGTATCCAGAAATCTGGCCGTGACTGACAGTAATTGATGAGTCCAGAGTACTATGTACTGGTACAAATAAATCCAATCCAGCTACATCTGCAATGGAAGTTGACTTATATTCAGTTTGGAGCCAATCATTCTGTTAGTTTCTGCATTTAACCAACAACCTCTAGTCCATCATCAGTGCATCTTCTTAGCACCTTCTGAATCAAAATGTTCAAGGTTTGCGCTTCCTGAAAAGCTATAATAACTGTACAATTCATATCTATCATTCAAATTACCTCCATGGCAGGAGGTCCATGACCTGACCTCACTGCTAGGTGCTATCATTTCCTCTTGAGTCTAATGAACATGATCCATGGTGTCTAGGTAAATAAAAATGCATGTCTGTGAGTCTGTGTACATATATCTATATTGAAATGAACTACTTGGACAACACCACTTATCAGCCAGATGACTAATAAAACATGTGACAAGTAGACTTAACAAGCATACACATCAGCATCTTGAGCAGTAGATGGGCATTGCATAGTTCTTCAGACTTTTTTTGAACATAGTAAATCTGCATGGAAAGCAATAGAAGCAGGTAAAATAATATATATGCAAATAATCCCCACTCCCACATTTCATCCTTATATCATTAGCTATCTATCGTCTGTGTGCTCTTAAAAGTTCTACATTTCCAAAGCCATCCATCAGCAAGACTGCTAGTTTTCTTACTCTGAGCCTTATAGCACATCCAGTACAATAAATAGGGGGGGAAAAAAAAACACAGGATGAAAGTGAAGGATAAACGAATCATCTAGCAATTCTGAGTAGCATTACCAATCTCTTATCTAGTAATTTTTTCAGCTGTGTTTTAAGCACTCCTGAATTTATTTAACGTTGCTCTTGTGCACATAGAACATGCCACACAATTTTCTGTATCACAATGATACAAAAAAGATCCAAAACATTTATTTTATGAAAGAATCCTTGAACTCTAATTGAGCTCAAGCAGTGCACCCCCCCGCCACCTTCTTTTGCTGAGGGAATCTGCAGCTCTTTCAGCATAGGAAAGACTTACCAAGGATTTTCGATGGGAGAATGCAGTAAGGCTCTTACACACAGGAATAGCTGCTACCCAGTAATGAAGCAGGAGATGAGAAGTCTCACTCTTTCAATAGCTATTCAGGTAGTGCAGCCAGCTTTCTTTAGCCCTCTGCATATACACACAGGCGCAGAGAGAGAGGGAGAGACAGGCGATAAACTGAGCATAATTAAGAGAGCTCCTTTCTACAAATTACGGAAGCAAGCAGTCCCTGTTCTGGACTTGTTTCTTTAAAGAGCAGTCTCTTCCCAGAAACCCTGCACTCTTTACTTTTTTAACAAACAAAACCAAAAGACACCTTCCTTGGAAACAAAGTCATTGAGTATAGTGAGGTTATTTTTCTTTTTTATGATGAAAGTTTCATTATGAAATGCAGTCTAGTTTGCAGTCAAATGAGAACAATTCTCTGCTCTTTAGGGTGGAAGCAGCCTCTCAGCAAAGCGGCTGAGTCTCATGCTTTTAGTGACAGTATTTGTGAAAGAAAGCATCTGCTCTAATCATTTCACCAATTAGGGAGGTAATGGTTTAGTAAATATATATCAATGCCTTTTTTTACATATGCATCATGGTGGAAAGCAATACAAAATTAACATGAAGATTTGTAATATACCTGATGCACTCAAAAGCATTTTGAAGAAGGAAAATAAATAGTGCTGAGATAGGTAACCTACCTGTTTAATAAATATCTAATATGTCTGATACAGGTGTTGGCTACTTGTCTCTAATACATAGAGAGTACAAAGTGTCAAGAAATTTGAGAATTTTATCATATTTGGCATGGGGATTTGTGAAATTTAAGAAAAAATAAATCCCCTACACAGATCTTTTCTTATTAAAGAGTTCACTTTCTCTGTAGCTTTACAAATCATTCCTTGTAATCTGTGGTATCACCCGAGATAGAAAACAGGTAAAAAATGTCCTGCCCACAACTTAAATATGAAAGCATGTGTGTCATGCACATACTCAAAAATCATTGATTTCCTTTAATTTAGGAATATCTGTTCTTTACTGGGTTATAGTTTTTGGGACCTTGCAACACACTATAGTACAAGGTCATTGTTGGGACAGATACAACCTGGGGTTGGGAAAACTAAAAAAATGGAAGCAGGGAATATTAATACAGCACTGCCCTGTTGAACAACCAGCACTATATTACTGGATCTAAATGCAAGGATGCATTCAAGGACTTCTGCTTAGTACCAGTGGATGAATGCTGTTATTGGAGATAACTCTGTAACAAAGATGGAAGTGAGAAGAAAAGGAGAGAGAAAATAATTAACAAATGACTACTGAAACAAGTCACAGAGAAACTCCTATGCTGTTAGTTCCATCTAAAACAGTTTAAAGCCCCATTTCTGAGAACCTCCCTGATATTTTTTTTGAGAGTGGAATTTTTTCCCCCACACAGCTGTACAGCTCATGTTAATCTCTGAGGCATTAATTTGATATTTAATTACATTTCACAAAAGGCAAATACTTCAGCAGCTCACTGGCTTTATTCTGAGCTTAACAAAGGTAAACTGAGCAGTGAGATGGTAGCTTGCATTTTTGACCCCTTTTAGGATAGGCTGGGCCTGGAAAACAGCCTGATGTGAGTTCCACATATTCACAGTTCCCAAGCTATACCCAAAAAGGAGGAATGGTCTTTTTAAAGAAGGTGATGGCACTCCTTGAATGAACTTGAATTTAGGGCCATATTTTCAAAAGGGTCTTCATTTGGCACTTGGGAAGGGTAGATACCCAAACTTACTTGACAACGTTAAAAATGTAGGCCTTAACTTCTATGCCTCCATTTTCTTCCCAACCAGAGCCGTAATGTAGCATTTTGCCACCTGGGGCGTGTTCTGATTGGAACGTGCCCCTTCCCATTAGCGGCACTTAGAGCTGGCACAACAAAGCTGTCCCCTTACTAGTGCAGCTATATTGAGCCATTTTGGGCCACCTGAGCCTTTGCCCTGTTGGCCCCGCCATAGTTACAGCCCTGCTCCCAACTGCAAAACAGAGGGAATACTTAGAACATTTATATTAGACAAAACTCTCGCTATACTATTTACTTCATGAAAACCTGCCCTCATGTATCAATGCAGAATCAATGCTCCGTCTGATAGGCCAACCAGAAGACTGATTGTTTCAAGGGCCTGTGGTCTGACATGGCCAGCAGGACTGCCTCTAAGATCAGAACTGCTCCTTTCCACCATGCTCATCACCACACCATGTCAAAGATCTTTAGGGAAAGTTCCCAGGTCCTCAGAGGCTTCTGTGGACCCACCTTACAAGCACACAGACTGGATGGCACTGGAGGATGCTCCCTCACAATGCTAACCCAGAACAGATGGGCCCTAAACACATTTCCATGCTGAAGGGACCTCGTGAGCCACAGCTAGGTGAACAGCAGCAAATGAGTGCCTCAGTAAGATCGACCCCAAATGGACCTTGTCAAGTAATATTATGAAAATAAAAGCCAGTGCCAGACACCTAAATCACTTGTTTTCAAAGATAAATTGACCCATGAAAAACTGTTGACAGAAAGGGGGCAATTTGAGCACCTGGTATCTTTTCATGTTTGAAAATTTGCTTTTCAATCCTGCAGCTACTTCTCCATCTTGAGGTACAGATGCAACATCTCACAGGAGGAAAAGAAAGCAAATGGGAAGAAGAAACTTTTATGGTCATTTTAGAAAGATCACAGTAGCTTAGTTTTTTGAGGTATGTAGAAACTCACCCTCTTCAGCTGGATAGCATGTGAAAAAATGAAGTTTATACTAAAATGACTGTGTGTGGTATAAGTGAAAAGGGTTGGAGAACTATCCCATAAATTATTATTGCACAACTTTGAAAGAACCAATGTCATCCGTAAATTGTGAATCTAATTTTACTGACTTTTTTCCTGCTACATGTATTCAGTTGGCCATACTTCACTCATATAAAAAATGTCTTTGACTCACCTACCTATATTTAACATGGTAATATATGTTATTAAAGCCACTGAACTCCTGTATACTCAGGCTCTTGAAGAATGATTCCCACTTTGTCTGGGATGTGCAAAAAAGTGTTTACACAACCAACTAAAATGAAAAGCATATTTAATAAACTAGTAGTTGTCACTACTATATAATCTTTGTATTCCTAAGGAAAATTCAGAGAGATTTCATGTAGTGTATTATTTAGTTACCTTTGGAAGGTAAATAAACAAAAATACCTCATAATTACAAACTGTGAATTTCATATCATGTGGTACCGGCAAAAGAAATCTCTCCCTATCCAGACGCAAAGAGGTAGTGAGTCTTAAAACTTCAAGAACTGGTATGAATGGCAATACCTATAGTACTGTGATACCTCCAAACATGAAAGTCCCTGATTACCTGTGAAGAGAACAGATGACTGGCTATCAGCCCAAATAAAAATCGTGTCTTGTAATTATCATACCAATTAGTAATACCACTCCCTGATTCTCTTTATCTCTATCCCTTTATACCCTTCTCCTCATACCCAAACACTATACAGGGGATTGATTAGCAGGAGAGGTTATCCTCTTATTGTTATTATTACTCTTGGTATTATGCATAGGCACCACATGAATAAAAACCATAAAATTGCTGTTAATGTGAAGTTGAGGCTGACAGTACATTTAAATAATTTTTTGCCTTACAGGGATGTTGTAATTATTTCAATACCAAAAATTCAGAGAGGTAAGGTCACAGTCAAAGGAAATCAAATGTTAAGATATGAAAAGGCAGAGTTAAAGTACCCAAACAAACATAATTTTGCCAGTGGAAATACTATGCAATAGCCACACACTCCTGATTAAGGCATTTCTGGGGTTGTGGTTCTGTATTGGATAAAGTGGATTTTTAGAGAGACACTGTAAGACCCTAGTTCCAAAGGGGGCAGCCGTGTTAGTCTAGTAAAGCAAAAAAAAAAAAAAAAAGCAAGGAGTCTTGTGGCACTTAAAGACTAACAGATTTATTTGTTGCTTGAGCTTTCGTGGGAGAATGTCCCACTTCGTCAGATGCTTTGAAGAGCTCTTAGGAAGCTAGAACCCAGGTTAGCAGAAGTGCAAGTATATGTAACCTACTCATGCACCAGGGGTCCACAGCCTGCCATGCCCAGGGGCTCTGGGAAGTCTAGTGTTTTGACAGGCGGCGGCAGCAGCCTTAGCACTCCGGATTAGCTTCCCATCTTACATAAACCCAAAAGGCAATCCAGGAAGTGTCTGGGCAACAGCATGGCATATCTATACCTGCCATGACCATTTCTGCTTCCAAATTCTTGGCTTTGACCTTGACTTAGTGCTTGTCTCTGAGCCAGATCCTGAAACATGCCTTGAACTCAATCTTTGGTATCAGTCCTGGCCTGGCACCAGACTAAGAACTCCTCCAGTACTCCCCCTCTCTGGTTTACTTCTGCTCTGACCCTGGTACAGGCTGCCCTTGTTGAAATCCTGATATGTTTTCTCTTCCATCATAAGATAAGAACATAAGAATCAATCCAGTCTTGAGCAGCTGTGCAGAGGACTGGACACAGTCTAGCATTTAATAATTTTTTCATTGCTGCTCATCAGGCTATGTAACAAAATGCATGTGTACAACACAGAAGATTTTATGCAGATAAGTAACCAATTTATGTCAGGCTGCTTTTCTTTTTACAGCATTTAAAAAGACGCTGGATAGATTGTGTTCTTATTTACACATATATAAATTTGACAGTGGAGTTGCTCCAGTTATACACCTATGCAAATGAGAACGGAATCTGGCTCACTGTGCAAAACTAATCAAAAGAGTGCTGTCAAATGTAGGCTAGTGTATTAAAGGATAGATCTCATCCCTGACGCACACAGCTCTCTGTCTGTAGATATTGACTTTTGGCTTTTGCAGCTTCAAGACTGAGTGTTGCCATCATGATGAACTTTGAAAATATTAAAGCCTCTAAGCCTCAAGGTCAAGCTAGATCATTCTCAAGGTTTCCAGGGTTATATCTGGGTGTATTAGCATTTTGCAACTGATGTCCAAGCAGGCTTTTATGCTAAAGCAGGAAAGGAACCTCTACTAAATGACACTTTCTGAATCATAAATCATCACTAACACCCTGCTGATGGCAAAACATCATTTCCAGAAAAGGTTATAGAACTAAATAAAGTTATTTAGTATTTTTCTTTTCAAGTGTCTAATAAGGCTATTTATCCACATAGTGAAGGACCCTTCTAATAATAATGTGGAGATGGGAAGAATCCATCTGAAGACTTGGAGATGGTGAGTTTTCCCTTTTCCAGTGCCAGTTCTATTTAACCGCTTGCAGATTAGATATAAGATAACAGAGCAAAAACACAGCCTGCAGAGCTTCCACAGGAGTGTGGAGAAGAAATAGGGAGGCACCCCCAGAGAACATCCTGAAGGAAACTGTCTTTATTGTTTTATCTTGTCAAGTATATCAGGGTTGCTGGACTCTGCACTCCAACTGAAGCATCAGCATTCTTACTCCAGGGGAGTGTAAGTGTAAGCAACTGTAAACTGTAAGCAGTTTCTATAGAAAACATAACTTGTTATAGCCTGTTATCAAATGTACAGGATTTCCTAGATGCACTGATGTATACACTGTTATTTCCTTGTAAGTTCATCAGTTAATATTCTTATCAATTATATGCTTTATGATGTTAGCAATAAAAATTGCTATAAAATACCTTGAAATCTGTGTAACTCTGATCGTTTCCTGGGGAAGTCCATCATTTTACTCTTGATTTATCTGTGGTCAAGTGTGGACTGGAACCCACATTCTTTAAACCAGCTGGATAAAATGTATATTGGCTATTTAAAATTCCAAAGTAACTATAGAATTTGGCTACAACAGCACTGCACTGTAAGGGAGGGTGCCAAGGGGATTCCTGGGGCTCAGGGTAAGGGCTGGATGGAATCTGCCAAGATGGAGGCTGTTGCCCCCCAGTCTTTGCTGCAACTGCAGAGGCTGAAAAACCTGCCTCCAGCCCTGCAGGGCAGGGCTGCAGGCTGCAACTATACAGCCCCATCCCTAGTGCAGCTGTCCTGCCACTGCTTCTGGCGTGGCACAAAGTGGAACGGCCACTGCTATCCTGCAGGGAAGAGAGATAACACAGAAGCACTTCTGTATCTCCAACACGGCCCTCACCCTGTTATGCTGGGTCACCTCCTGCCCCACAGTATATCGGGGGGCACAAGAGGGGACCTGCAAGTCATGGGGGGCACAAATGTGGACTTGGTCCCCTGGCACCAGAAACCTTCACTATGTCCCTGCCTTCTCCTCTCTAGCTGGCTCTCTGCTCTTCCCCTTCCCCCTCAAGGCCAGCTCCTGGACTTGGGAGGGGGAGGGAAAGGAGGAGAGAGAGCAGTGCAGGGTCAGAGCACTGCCACCGCCAAAGCTGAGAGGGAGGAGAAGTGGAGCCAGCTCCACCCCTTTTTCCAGGGAGAGGGGCTGGCCAATCCCCCTCCAAGTCCCACAGCTCCACCTCCTTCCCTCCCTCCACCTGTGGTCCACTATAAGTGGCTATGCATTGTATGTGGCCCTCAGGCTCCAAACATTGCCCACCCCTGCAAGTCTGTCCTGTCCTGGAAAAAATAACCCAACTTTGACCCCACTTGGTTCTCCATTAACCACTCCTTTTCATCTCTAAACTCACTGAACACACTGTTAAGAATTATTGTCTATCTATCCCCTAATGCAGGAGTTGGCAATCTTTGCTGACCCCACTGCCAGCCTCCCTCTCTGCCCCTCAGCCTGTGTTGACAGACCCCACTATCAAAAAAAGTAGTGGCCAAATGTAATATGGCAGCATCCATGGATGGCAGGGGGTTCCCAGACAGGCTGCCAAAAGAAGCCACCTACAGGGGCTCCTTTTCATGGTGTGCCAGGGAACTCCTACCCCAGCTGTTGCCAAAAGGAGCTGTTTGAGGTGGCTTCTTTTGACTGCGGCTAAGGTGGGGTGCACAGGCACACGCTGGAAAGAAGCCACCTGGAGTGACTCCTCTCGGTGGCATTCCTGGGGACTCCATTGCAGCCTGAGCCAAAAGAAGTTGCTCAGAGAGGCTCCTTTTGGCAGCAGTTGGGGTAGGGGAGCACTGTAAAGGGGGGGGGGCGGCTCTAGGTGGCTTCTATCTGGGCTATGCCTGGGGATGGGCTGCCTGGAGCAGCTTTTGGCAGAATGGCAATTTCCATGGTGTCTTATGGGGTGTCGCCTGCCACTGGGAGTGGGCTTGCATGCCACTGTCACCACACATGCCAAGATTTTCTGACCCTTGCTCTAATTCCATCCTATATCCTCTCCAATCCAGCTTCCACTCATGCACTCTCACCAAAGTCTTTTCGTAGCTAAACGTGAAAACCAATACTCCATCCTCAACCTCTTTGACTAGTCAGTCATCTTTGACACAGCCAGTCATTCTCCTTTTCTGCATTTGCTTCCATGAGTCTGTCCTCTCTTGGTTCCCCTCCTACCTCTCTCATTGGCCCTTCAAAGTATCCTTCAGAGGATCTTCTTCTTCAGCCTTCCAACTCTCTGTGGTAATATTACAGGGCCTTGCCTTACATACCCTTTTCCATTTCCTCTCGTCTACACTTTATGTCTGGGTATCCTCATTCATAAACACAAATTCAGGTCCCCTGCCTACGCTGATGCACATCTACCTCTCCATGACAGACCTGTCTCCTTCAGTCCAAACTGAAATCTCAGCCTATCTCTCTGACAGCTCAGGAATGTCTAGTTGACAGCTGAAGTGCAGAATGACTGAATTAGAGCTCTAATCTTCCAACACCTCACTTTCTTTCTTGGTCACTGTGGAAGTCACCGTAATCCTGCCTGCCACTTAGGACCATAACCTGAGCATCATCATTGACTCTGATCTCTCTCTAGGTCCTCAGTTACGTTCTATGTCTAGATTGTGCAAACTGTCTCTAAAATACAACTTTTCTTATACCTTTCACACAGCTACAAATTTTGTTCATGCTCTCATTTCAATTCATGCAGGCAACATCCTTCCCTCTGGCCTTCACAAATGCAACTTCACCCTGGTTTTACCCATCCCAAATGCTGCTCCAAAGATCATTCTTTTAGTCCATTGTTTTGGCCATGGCATCCCTCTTTTTGCATCTTTTCACCTGCTTCTTATCTCTGTCACATCTCAAATAAGCTACTTAGCTTTACATTCAAGCCCTTCAATGTCTATCCCCACTCTACTAACCATCCCTCACTTTCAAGATGTTAGCTCCTCCAATTGATTAGTCCATGAGGTTGCCCTCCATACCCACTTGTTAAATTTTCAGACAAGCACCTTCACACCTTTCCCTTCCCCCTGCTGCCCCTTATGCTTGGAAGTAACTCCCTGCAAATATATGTAAAGCTATCTCATTATCATCCCTCAAATCCCTCCTTAAAACCCTTCTCTGCTAGTAAAGCTGAATGAAAAAAAATATAATAATCTTGACAGCAGTTAGGCTGCTGGTGAGCTGAAACTGCTGCCTATTAAGCTGACCAACAATTTCTCATTTTTTCCTTGTTATCCCTCTTGTTATTAGATGGATGCCGGCAGACTGAGACAAAGGTAGAGAGGGGATATGATTTGCTGTCTACAAATACACCAGGGATGGTAAAGAACTATTTAAGCTATAGGACAATATTTGGTCCAGAGCAAATGGGTATACATTGGTCATGAATAAATGTAGTCTAGCGATTAGAAGAAGGTTGTGAAACAACCTCCAAATAAGAGGATGGGGGGGGGGCAAACAACCTAACTAGTTTTAATAGGTAGCTTGAAAAGGTGAAGGGATTACATGATAGAGTTGCATGTAATAGAATGGGAATAGACCCACAATCCAGTCCTATGTCCATAAGTTTGCTGTCTCTTGTTTTCATAAACATTTGTGCTAGGTGATGTACAAATGATGGGGTCCTGGTCCATAACTGGGGCTCCTAGGTGCTCTGGTAATACAACTCATTGTAGAATGTAGAAGCCAAGTGGCGTGCATTCTGACTCACACACCATCACCTGGAGGTGCAGATTCTGCATGCAAAGGTGTGTTAACAATTCTGTTAATGCACAATAAGGAATAGCATCCCCTTTCCTCTCCTTTAATTGTGTGGGCTCAGTAGGGCTCTCATGAGAAGAAATATTAAAAATGCTACATTATTTACTAAAATCACCAGCTGTGAACCCCAAATACACACAGCAAGACCATGTCTTCAGTAAGCAGATCTATTTGTATAAAGCCATTTTTCTGGCAGCCTAATGTATTGCTCTAAGTAGCAGAAAATCCCTTCTGCAGGCTTTCACCATTACAGATTGGATCTGTATATATGAGACTGGGATAAGTGTGACACACAGCAATTCTATATAGCTAGAGTCAGGGCCACAATAAGCTGCTACTCAACAGGTCTGGCATTCATAGATGCTTGCTTTACAAATGTCTACCACAGCAGTAACCACCTCCTGCACCATTACAAGTGTGGAGGATAGAATGGTGCAGAAAAATAGAAAAGACAATTCCTTGGAAACAGAAAGAGATGAAGTCGTGATGGGCAGGAAAATCAGTGCCACCTAGAAAGGAGATGGGCCATGTCTACACTAGAGGGCTCATTTGAGTCAGCTTAACCACGTTGATTTAAAGTTGACTTTCTTAAGCTGATTTAGAGAATGCCCATTTGTTTAAGTTGACTTTATTAAGTTGACTTAAGCCAGGGGACCCATTTTAAGTCAACTTTATTAAGTCAACTTTAAATGGGTCCCCTGGCTTAAGTTGACTTTAGAAAGTCAATTTAAATGGCTATTCTGGCTTAAGTTGACTTTATTAAGTCAACTTTATTGGCCACATCTTGTTAAGTCGACTTAATAAAGTTGACTTAATCCTTAAAGTCGAATTAAAGGGTGAGAATTACTAAATCATCTTAAGCAATTTAGTGAACTCCGAATGTGGCCATGGAATTGCTTAAGTCAACTTAAGCCTCCAGTGTAGACACAGCGATGGAGCCTTGATGAAAGCAGGCTAAGATAAGAAATAAAGATTAGGGGTCCAACTAAGAAATCCATTTATTACTCTGTATTACTCTGCAAAGGCCCTAATCAGGACTGAGGTTCCATTGTGCTTGGTAATGTACAAATACATAGTAAGATATGGTTGTAATGGTGCCAGACCAAGTGCCAGCTCATGCCAAAGCCCCAGGCCAATTCACTTGGGTATTAGTGGAGATCAAGATGATTTGTTAAATGGATTGGAGTGCATTTGGAGTTTAAAGTTCATGAAAACTAATGGGATATTACTTCCATTTTTTCTCACTTAGCTTTATTGGCATTGCATTCACTACCCCCCCCCACTAAATAACCTAACATATGAGAAAGAAACCTTGTGGAATGCTGATGAAAGGCTTCAATAGAAAAGAGCTAATTTCAAAGCACATGGCATTGTATGTGATGATCAGAAGTCAAAGACTATTTAGCTTCAGAGAAAAAGCCCATGCAGGAACTGCCACTGCCAACTTTTTTTTCTGTGAGAAGAAGCTATAAGAATGAATTCAAGGAATGATCTGGCATCTCTTGACAATTTGGATTCTTAGGGTGTGTTCACACAGCAGTCTTATTTCAAAACAACAGAGGTTGTTTCAAAATAAGAAAGGCCAAGTTCATACGATGCATTGTTGTTTCGAAACAACTTAAACCCCATGTGGGGATGAAACAACATTGTACAATGCCGTCCGAACATGTTGTTTCGAAACAACGGAGACTCGTTTCAAAATAACTGTTGCCTGAACATGCTATTTTGCTTTGAGCTTTCTCCTTAATTCGAATTAACAAACTGTTAATTCGAATTAACTTATTTCAAAATAATGCCTTATTTCGATACAACTTGTATCGAAACAACTTGTATCGAAATAACCCCCTGTGTGTGAATGTAGCCTTAGAGGGAAGGGTACTAGATGCAAAGCAGAGATCCCAAAAACAATACCCTGGAAAGACTTTTGGAAAACTAGCAGTTAATTACATCATTGCCACCATTTAGAATGACAAACCATAACTGACTAGAACATGCATTTATATTCTTTAAGCACTCAATAACTATCATTTTTCTTTACCGGTAAACCATTGGTTTACTATAGAATTGGCTATCAGAACTGCCTTTGGTATAAGATCTACAGTATCAACTGATCTGAGGTAAGTGACTGATCTCTTGGGACTGGGAGCAACTTATATGTCAACTGATTTTTGGGGTAAGTGACCATTTTATCACAACATTCCATTTGTCAGTTTGGCAAGGCTACGTCCACACATACATCATTATTTCGAAATAACCCATTTTGAAATGAGTTATTTTGAAATAAAGTCCTTATTTCAAAATAAGTTAATTCAAATTAACAGTTTGTTAATTTGAATTAAGGGAAAGCCTGTTTTCGAAATAGCCATTGTTTCGAAATGGTTATTTTGAAAGAAGGCCGTTCGGACATGTTGTTTTGAAACAGTTGTTTCAAAACAATGGTGTTGTTTTGAAACAATGTGTCCAAATGCCATTGTTTCAAAACAACTGTTTCAAAACAATGGCTATTTCGATTAGATGTGAGGTTTAACGGTTTCGAAATAATGGTGCGTCATGTGGACATGCCGCTTCTTATTTCAAAACAATCTCTGTTGTTTCGAAATAAGAAGCCTGTGTGGACGTACCCTAAGTGGATGCCTTGGTAAGACTGGTATAGTGATCTAGGAGTTCACATTTGCTACTGGCTTGGTGAATTCTAATTATAGAGAATACCACCAGTTTGAGGTCTCTGCCCTGTTTCCAAAAGTCTGCCCTGAGATTGGCAGTCACAGTTGTGAGCCACTTTAGACAGTGTGACAATGGTCTTTTCACTAATAGGCACATCCTGTTACAATCCAGGGCCCTAACTCTGCAGAGACTTATACACATGCTTAAAAATTAGCAAATACATAAAGTATTATTAGGAGCCACAAAATTAAATTAGCAGCCACAAAAGTGCAACTAATTCATCCAGGACACACTGGCCCCTATGTCTGAAGCCAATTCAGGACTTGATTCAAGACAAGATGCAGCATCTGGGTACAGCAAAGAGCAGGGGGTGTGGGGAGAGGAAAGATGAAGGTAATGTGATAAAATGAGGCAGTAGCATAAACTACTAGTTGTACTAGCACACAACTTGATTTTAATTTCTATCTATGTATAATTTTTGTGTGTGTTTACCTCAACATCTGCGTCTTGCTACATTTTTCTATAGAATTTCCTGCTTCTTTCAAACCAAATATCTCAGTCTCTGCCTATTTCCATATTTGCACTATATTTATCATAATGAACATTAACAATTCTAAACAGAAGAATATTTACTTTGGATGGGATTTTCCAGTGTGTACCTGACTTAAGAGCACAATATGACATAGCCACGGTAGAATCTAGTCTAGACTAGTGAGTAACTAGTGTCACCCTTGTTTCTAACTGGGGGCAGTGGAGGGTGAGGGAGTTTTACACTACTTTGCTGTTATTGTGTCCACTCCAGGACCACTTACAATCAGCCTCCCACATAAAGTAATTACCAGTTATGTCTGTGTGCACTTGCAACCACCACTCACATCTAGGTTTATCAGCTTGAATTATACTGCATAGTGATCCCAGCGCATTCCCATGCCCAGATTTTGCTCCAGAAATATATGTCTTGTACTGCCCATCTGGCCAGTACATGCTCATATAAATTCTGTCCTTTTATTAAGAGAAATGATATGCACAAATCCTGCTATCTCAAATGCAGTTTTCCAAACACGTCAGTTCAAACACACTGGTGTAGATAAAACGTGTATTAATTTCAAAGAGGGAGATTTTTAAAGGAATACAAATAATGAAGCATAAAATTCACAAGTAGTTGCAAGAGAAATACAGATAAAACCTAATTGATGCCTAACTGATGCCAGGCTATGTTAAATTAGAAACAAAGTTTCTCTTACCACATGTCCTCAATCAGGGTCATTCCTAGGTGAGTGTGGGGCCCTGGGTGAATCACCCTCTGCGGGACCCCCACTCACTCCCCACAGGCACTGGGGGGCAGGGCCAGCCAGCCCAGGGGAGAGGCAGGTACCTGCGCCAGCAATCCCTTGCCAGGTACAGGGCAAGCTGGCAAAAAGCATGCAGGGTGTGGTTTCTCAGCCACCCTTAAGCCAGTGGTTGTCAAACTTTTTTCCTCGGGACCTTGCTCCAGACCCCTCTGCCATGTGGCAGCCCTCCACTGAAAAAAAGCAGCCACCACCAGAAAATTGAACATTGACCATGGCTGGGGGGGGGTGGTTCAGGGGGTGACAATCCCTCATGGCTTTCATCCTTTCTCTTGAGGCTTCTATTGCATCTCTGAAATCTATGCATCTAATTTGAGATCACCTACGTGGACCATGCAGACGATGATCCCACATGCCATACTCCTGTCTAAAATCAGGAAGTATGTCAAGTCTTTAAAATTGCATGTAGTAGACTGGAGTGTGTGCGTGGGAGCTCCTCACAAATGGGGATGAGGGGCGACTGGGTGTAGAAATGAGATGGAAGTGCTGAAACAGAGGAAGGAGAAGAAAGCCAATGCCAGGCTGGAGCGAAAAGTCCTGGAAGATCCTATCTGCTGCTGAGCCTGTCCAAGTCCCTCCATGTCTTGGTCTGTTCTGAAGCAGCCACTCAGGGTTCCACTTTCACCTCTGCTTTTCATCTGCTCCCTGAGTCTGCATGAGTTTTCATGAACATACAATTGCAGACAAATATTGTGATTGGAGGGGTGCTAGCCCTCTCTGCTTGGTCTGGTGACCCCTGGCAGTGTGTATAAGGCAGCAACACAATAGGACTATCCACACACCCCCTTCAGATTGGGAGCTTGTTATAACTTCTCCTTCCAGTAGATCCATCCCTGAGTTGGATTTTATTGTTACTTAGGCTTTCTATTTGTAGATAAAATACCATACTTTGTAATACAGCCTCCTACTAGAACAGTTTGCTTTTCTCTTCTCTTTTTAATTATCAGTCAAAAAAATCTCTGGCGTTTTTATTAAAATCTACAAGTTATAACTTTTGTTACAAGCAAGGGAATTCTCAACCCACTGAAAAAAGTGGCACGTTCTGATTTGCAAAAATAGCTGCAATCTCCATATCCCAGTAATAGTGGGATAAGGTGGTGTTCACAGTTTTTCCTTTTCTTCATTGGGTCTATTGATAAAAAAAACATAAAGGTTGCTAGCCAGTGACCTCGGTCCTTTTCATATGAATGAGAGAAGCCCAAAGAGATACTGACTCAGAGAGGAGGCATAGAGGTTGTTTGAACAACAGTTAGCGCTTCATTGTTAATCCTAATGACTCACGTTTGTTGCAATGCTCATCAACTGTTACAACAGACTGCCTTAAGCAGCTTTCACAACAAGCCACTCCTCTGGCCTCACAGTAGGCCTGGCCCTGTGAACCAGACTGCCACTTTTGGCCAGCTCGCTCAGTCCCTGGTATGGGCAGGGCAGCAGTGTGGCCCCGCGGGGCCCCCAAAGCATGAGGCCCTGGGCGGCTGCCCCTGTCGCCATACCCTAGGGATGGCCCTGTCCTCAGTAATCTCACTGGTCAAACTTCTAGGCCAGCGCCCTGTTGTCTGTGTAAGGGCTGCTTCCTTTGTTCCTTCTGATGCAGGTGAATCAGTGGACAGAGTGAAAGGCGAGGGGAAAGAGAGGTTCCTTGGGGAGTTTGTCCCCTTTTTTATAGCATCAGTTCTTCCCTGAAAAATCATTTCCAGTTGAGATTCAGGAGACAGAGAGTCTATAGGAGAAGATGTTTTCTGCTGTTTTTACTTACCTGTTTGAGATTTATTTGTTTACATGTCCTGTTTGGTGATTTGTTTATTGCTTCAGAGCACAGATTCTTTTGTTTACAAAAACTCCTGTCTGCCAACTTCTGTTTGGGTAACTCTGTGGTTTGGAACATGTGTTAACAGCACCATACAGGAGTTTTATATCTTTACTTAAAAATGTCGCCACATAAATTTTATCAGGCCAGTATTCACCTGCAAATGATCAATTTTCAAATGAAAACTCACAAGTCATACATTGTAAAAAGAAAATTACAAAAGTGTAAAGAAGTGAATACAGGGGTACAGTCAAAGTTTTGAAAATCCTGACCTTTAATGTTTTATGCTACAAAATGTAAACTAAGATGTTTACATAAAGGTATTTTAATTGTATTCTGATTAAGTTAAGTTCTGAAGGTATTTTAATTAAAATGTAAAACAGTTTCCCATAGTTCTAAAGTCATCATAACATTCTAAAGTTTTGAGCTTCTCCTAAGTACACCAGTAGGACATCCTAGGAAGTTTAATCTTTTATTTATTATTTAGTAACTGTTCAAACACTGTCTCACGCGGTTCACTCACCAGTAGAGTGTTTCCTTTTGGCCACTCAGGGGATTAGCTCTCTCTGTGTCTGACATCTCCTTCCATCTTTTGCTATTACTATGGCCCCTCTCACTCTCTGGGACTCAACATGCTCCCTTTTTGTGACTTGCCGTTCCCTCTATGAGGTTGGCAGCCTGGCCAGGTCACTCCATGTGCTATCTCTCTGTGAGGGTATCAAAGGTTCTCTTGATCAACTGTCCAGTTGACTTTCCAGGCTGTCATCTAATTACAGTTTATGTCACTTTCTTCAATGGTGAGTAGGGGATCCTTCCTCCCTACCACAACCCTCCTCATTCGCTACTCTGTGGGTTCCAGCACAAGGATCTTCTGTACTGCAACTAGTGTTCTCTTAACCTTTTCAGGTGACGTATGGAATGTACACTCCATCAGAAATCTATGGAGAGTAAATAGAAAATTCAGTAGAATATTTAGGTCACATCCTCAGATGATGAAAATCAGCCTAACTGCATAAGATAATCCAGTTCATACCAGGGGAGAATCTGTATATATGAACAAAAGGTAACATAGAAAAAGAACACTGCTAAAGCAGTTGGTTCCTTTTGTTTTCAATTAATTCCCCCAACACCGCCTGTGCATGCTCTAAGCATTTTTGTAAGATATTGAGTTTAAATTTACTACATTGTTATGCACTTAACTGTAGGTACTTATTATATCCATTCAAAGAATTAATGTGTATGGTTCTTGTTTTTATCAGCCACCAAGTCCACTGAGGAATAAAAGGCATAGAAATGTCAGATAATAAGAACATTTAGAAAATAATAGTAAATTCCAGCAACATAACTGAAAATAAGGTAAACTTGATAGATATATAAATAATTTACAGCTGATTCTTTCCTCCTTCCCTACCCATAAAAGCACACTGCAGTGAACAATTTGTAATGCCATATGCTATTAAAATGGTGTTTATAACTTGAACATGACTAAGTCTCTTGGACTTCCAACACCTCAATACTGTAGTAAAACTAATGCAAACCATCAACTAACATGCAGCAGAGTCAGGTTTAAGTGTCATGATTAAACCCTTCCCTGAACATTTTTTCGCAATCAGTCTATTGAGCAAAGACAGAACTAACTGGTGCCTTTGTGTGGGCAGGGGCACATGAAGGGAAAAGGAGTCAGTGAGCATCATTAGATGCAATGTGCATATGTCTCTGCCATCCCATGAGGACACACAAGAGTGCAGTGGGAACTACAGCCATATAATGGGTTTCAAGAACACGGTCTTTCATCACGGGCATGAACAAAAATGTTGGCATCCACAGAGATCTCCTACATAGATAGTGGCCAAAACGGACATGAAATATGGGTGTGACATTATCCAGGGAACAATCTGAACTGTTGAACTGACTTCTCTATACTCCAACCTAGGGTTCCATTTATATTGTTCTGCCATGAGAGCAACCATGCCTTATCTGTCCACATGTAGTCACCAACATATAAATTACTACAAGCTGAATCATTAGTGCTACAGCTAGCCAGTCTTGAATTAGATTGCAGAGCACCAACAGTTCTCCAGTTCCAGGCTTGTCTCAAGAAATGTGCGCTTTGTACTGCCCAGCTCTTTACTTCTGGACAACACAAGTTCACAGAAAGTCCCTCCTTTCATTCATAGAAAATGATATAAACAAATCCAAACACATTGGTTTAGATAACACACTAAAACAAATTTAAGAAAGAAAGAAAGAAAGAAAGAAAGAAAGAAAGAAAGAAGGATTTTAAGTGATTACAAGTTATGAGCAGGAATCCTAGAAATGCATTTTCTGGGGAAAAACACTGAGTTTGCATTTTTACAGAGAGACTTTAGTTTATACATTTTGTGAAAAAATAACAGCATAAACAATGGAACTCATTTTATCTGAGCCTCCGTTATGTGCTCTCCATATTTATTTAACCACCAGCTACATAGTGCTTACACCAGCAGCCAGACAATTCTGGGACCCACAATAGAACAGTCCCCTCCCATCTCTTCTGTCTTCGTCCTGTCATCCCACCCACAGTTCATCCTCATGCCACCCAAGACCCCTTCTCTCCCCCCTGCTCAGCCTGCTTGTCACTGCATCTCTAACCCTCACACACTCAGTCCCTCTCATTTCTTTCACACACTCCCTCCCCAAGGCACCAAGTGACAGCTTACTGAGGGACTGAGCAGGAGGGAAAGGGACACAAACCGCAAGCATCAATGGGACGCTGAGTGGGATGAGGAAGGAACACTGCAGCAAGTGTGGGGGGGTGAGTGGATCCTGGGTGAAGTGGAAGTGGAGGGGGGTGAGACTATGGGTGGAAGAAGACTGGGCCCTTTTAAACTTCTGGGCTCCTAGGAAATCCCCACATTGTTTCCCTCCAGTTGGTGAGCCTGGCAGGATGTCTTGAGCAATTAATTATCGGAAGCTGCAGTTCCACAGGGCTCAGGTGGTCAGCCCTGGGCACCTGCTGGTTTAGTTAATAAGAATAGCTGGATAACGGAGGTTTTGGTTTCTACTGTAAATCTAAAAAACATTGGGCTCAACTGAAACCTGTATTGTGGCTCAGGAAACTAAAGTTTGTCATATAATTTTAGTCATGGAACAACATGGATTTTTGGGTTTTTTTCCTAGAAAATTTTAGGGTTTTTTATTGCAGAAACCTAGGATTTCTGGTAATGAAACATAAAAGTCAGAACTGGTTACAAAATATAAAAGACACAAGACAACTAATATCTAAGGCTATGTCTACACTTAGAAGGTTAGTTTGAATTAACTTAATTCAAACTAACTAATTTGAACTAATAATGATTAGTTCAAATTAAATTAAGTCAAACTAACATGACCCCACTACAAAAACCAGTTCAAACTAGCAAGTCCATGAACAGGACTTACCACTTCAAATTAGGAGAGGGGCACCATGGGAGGTGTGGCAAGATGGCCCCCAAGAAGGACCATGCCCCACCCAACACATAGAAAGAGGAAAGCACCCTGGAAGGAAGAAGGTCAAGGAGTGTTAATTCGAACTAATGGTTAGTTTGAATTAACACCGCTATACTCTGTTAATTCAAACTAATAAATTCGAATTAACCCTTACTCTGAAGTTAAGCGAGGTTTTCTAATTTTGAAGTAAGCTTTCATTAATTCAAATTCAGGAATTCCTTAGTTCAAATTAATGAAAGCCAGTGTAGTCGTGCATTAATTTAATTTTAATTGTAATTGTAGACATACCCTAACTTAATTAAGTGAATTCAAGACAAAATGTCTCTTTCACCACATTTTTTTTTGCAGTCTTGCTGGTTACAATTCCTACAGCCATCACCCCGCCCCTCCAGTTCATAGCTGTCCCTGCTTAGTTCTTCAGGTATTGATGCTGTGAGCAGAGAGAAAGGGAAAAGTCTTTTGGGACAGCTGTTCCTTTTATAGTTCTTCTTTCTCTTTGAAAATCATCTCCAACTGAGATTCAGCTGGCAGACAGTCAGTGGAACAAAAGCTATTTCTTTTCCAGGATGTAAATATTGTGCTCATAGCCTTTGCCCTGCCAAATAATGGCCACTTAGGTGGGGAGAGTTCATTTGACTTTGTTGACACCTGGCAGAGTGATCAATTTGCCTTTTGTCTTTAAAGAACTGGTTTGTTCCTGCTTTTCTAAACTTGAATCATGTCCCAATAATGTTATACAATAAGATCTTATAACATTACATACACTATTGCCACACATGTCTTACTAGGAAAATATTGATCAGTGAATTATAAGTTTTCAAATGATACCTTACAGTTTCAAATGATATGAGTTTTCAAATGGTACCTTTATTAGTACAAATTTATCATAGTCTTGGGTGAACATAAGGGTTATGTCTACACTGCCAAATTAGTCTGGACTAAGAAGACCTGGTGCTTAGTTCAGACGTCTGTGCTTAGTTTGAACTTTAGTTTGAACTAAGCATGGGCAATACGAGAAGTAATGACTGGTTCAAACTTAAAAAGTTAGTTTGAACTAGAACGCACAGCTAGTTTGAACTAAAAAGCTATGATTAGTCCAAACTAGCTCGAGGTTAGTTCTGACTAACCTTGGACTTTTTTAGTTTGGACTAGTGAGTCCAAACTAAAAACATAGATTTAGACATAGCTAAGGATGGAGGCAATCACACAGTATGCATGTATTTGCTAAAATGTGAGTGGCACATAATCCAGCTATAATATCAACAGCAAACTGTGGCCAATATTCATGAAACTCTGGGAGGAAGGGTAGAGAGCTCTGTACCATGTGCTGTGCTCGCTCACTGTGATACTGTGACCTCTGCAGTTACCTGGGGTTGTGAGGCACATAGTTACCAACTGCCATTAGTATGAAGAAGCCTGGCCTGTGCTTGCTGGAGATCAGCTGCCCAACTTCATACTACAGGCTACTGATAAGCACATTACAACACCCAACCCCTCCAAACTTGTCTCTGAAGCATCCAGACCTTCTTCCACTGGACACTCAGAGTATTCACTCATCCACTGCCTCCAAAGAAACACCACTCCACGTAACACACAGTACATAGATTTGTTTGTAGTGAAATCAAATATGCATTTATTTAAAAAAACATAAAGATTCCAGTAGAAGTATTTGAAACAAATGGTCACACATAAAATTATAACACAGCTTCTAAAGTCTAGACTTAATTAAGAAGATGCTGTCCTGTCTAATAAATTATTGCTCACCCTATAATCCATACAGTACTATACAACCAGGCAGGCTGTGATCTGTCTCTCATGTGACACATATGCTTTCAGTTTGTCTCCAAAGGGAAGGATTCAGTGTGTCTCTTTGCGTGCCAAGATATGCCAGATTTGTCTTGATTCATAAACAGGACACCCCCCCTGCTGTTTGTTTCATTCTATAGATTTCCTCTCTTGTAACCTTCGCAGTCTGTCAATTTGCATCTGGCTCTGTATTAAATAGGCACACAGTGTGAGGCATGCAATGCACAAATAGCCAAACAGGGGCATAGCTGTCAAAGGGACATTTCCAAGGTATGTCACTTCCTAGTAACCTGCCTTAACTTTCAGAGCATATTTTTCAGTATAGATACTTAACTCCTTGCATATTACCTGCCCGCACATTTCAAAATGATTATGATGGTCAGTGGGTTACTGGTTCTAAGTAGAGATCTCACTTCAATGAATTATTATGTAGATGTCTGACTTACGGGACCCCTCTACAACCTTGTGCTCCCCTTGAGTCCTCTGCCAATTAGTCCCTGGGACAAGAGACAACTTCCCTTGCCATGTCACCTAGCTAGCTGTAAGTTTCTCCAACAGATGTGCCACTCTTTTTAATGTGCTGAATTTTCATGTACAATCTGTGTTTGGCTCACAGATAATGGGGACAAGCCCTCTATAGCATATGATCTCATACCAACAGTGATTCTAAAATCGTCTTATAATTCATCATTATTCCTGGAATGGGAGGGTAAGGAGGAAATGTCACAGAAAGGAAGCGGTCCTAGTTCGTGACGCAGATCACAGTGGGTCAAAACACTAAAGTCAGAAGAGATCAAGTAGGATTTATCAGATGATCTGATGTGTCTGCTTCTAATCTCCACTATTCAAAGAGATCAAAACCCAGAGCTACAGGATGGCCTCATCTTGCATCCAGTAATCTGCTTATAATTACAAGGGAAAAATTTCACAATACAGATTGCTTGATATTCACGGTTTCCCCCCTCATTATTTATTGCTTAGAACAGTCAGACAGAACTCATAAAAAAGTAGAGAGAGGAGCACTAAAAAAAGGGAGAACAGAATATAAAATGTAAATACGACTATTTATTGTTTCTTTATGTATGTAACACAATAGTTTTAGATACACTTGCTTGTAAAACTGTTTTACAGTTGTTATTCAAGCATCAAGCAGTAAATCCAACCAAAATCAATCTCATTAGTAGTATGCAGAGCAGCAATGAATGAATGCAGAACAAACACAGAGTCTTGTGGCACTTTTACAGATGAAAATATTTATTCATTGCATGCGCTTTTGTAAAAGAGATCCCACTTCATTAGATGCTTGAAAATGGGGTGGGAAACATATAGGGAGGAGGAATAAATGCAGTGAAGTAAGTGTAATTGCAGGGTAAGGTCAGATTACTTCAGCAAATGATACAGGCTGTATTGATTCAAACTGAGTGTAACAACAAGCAGAGAGGCGAAGAAAGGTGACAATCACTGTTTATAGAGAAAGCCAAGAAACATCCTTATTCAAACCTGAGTTGGTGGTATCAAATTTGCATATAAATTCTAACTCTGAAGTCTCTCTTTTAAGCCTTGACCTTTCTATAATAAACCTGTTTAAGGGTAGCCATAGATAAATCCAACACAGAGTGACCAGGGAGATTGATTTTAAAGACTAACAAATTTATTTATCACATGAATGATTATTTCTTTTACTGACAAAAGAAGCTGACCATGACAACTGACAGCCTGAACCTGCAAACTCTCACTCAAATGACTTGTCCTATTGATTTCAATGAGATTAAGGAACACTCACAAGTGAGGTTGTAGAGTCAGCCCTTATGATTGGTTTTGAAGGTGTCTTTGGCAAAATGTTGAAATGAATGAAAACCAAATTGATCTCTTCAGTCATTAAAAAAATCATTCGCAGTGTTATTGTTATCTTCATGAATGCATGAAATGGATAGGGCAAGATTCTTTATTGCCTGCACCCTGTGTAGCCATTGACACTTGACCCTCTGTTGAGTGTACCAATTTTTACCCACACTGAATTAGTGTCAGTGACTAAACAATATGCGAGGCAATAGGAAATCTGGCCCATACTACCTGAAAAGTGTATGTACCATATTTTTCCTTGAATTATGTTTTTGGTTTAGCATCTGTGATGGGTCAAAATATAAGTGAGCTCCACTGAGTAAAATAGCAAAAAAGAGTAATTACACCAGAGTGTTAATTACTAGTTCTCTAAGAAGCCAGAGATTACTGTGTTATAGTCATTATTTAATATTTCAGTCCCAATCCTACAATGAGAAGCAAACAGAGAGATGCCCTGTATCCATGCAGACCCCAATTTACTTCAGTGAGGTTCTTGGCAATTACAAAGATCTGATTAGGTGCAACATATTGCAGGATGCTAAGGATCACTGCAGGACCAAGAGAGGGGCCATATGTTACCCTTCATAGGGGAACCAGGACATGACCATATAAAAAGAGATTTAATATAAGGCCTGGACCACATAACTTATGAGGGAAGACTAAAAGAGCTGGATTTGTTTACTCTGGAAAAGAGGAAACTCAGAGGGGATATGATAATAGTTTTCAAGTATTTAAGAGGTTGTCATGATGAAGAGGAAGAAAAACTGTTTTTAACTGCTGATGATAGAACAAGAAGCAATGGACTTAAATTACAAGAAAGAAGGTTTAGCTTGGACATTAGGAAAAAATTCCTAATTGTCAAGGTGATTAACCACTGGAATAAGTTGCCTACGCAGGTTGTGGAATCGCCATCTTTGGAAGTTTTTAAGAGCAGGTTAGACAAGCACCTGTCAGGGACAGCTTAAGAGGAAACTTGGCCCTGCCATGAGGGCAGGGGCCTGGACTTGATGACCTCTCATGGTCCCTTCCAGTTTCTATGATTCTAATATAGGTGAAGTCTTAGATCTGGGAAACTTGGTGGTAAAACATGTGACTACACATCTGGTAAGCTGCTGTATTACAGATAAGTTTTCATGGAAGTGCTACTTATAGTTGTTGTTTATATTGTGCTGACAATGTACTGGACACTTAGTTTACACTCTAATAAAACAGTAGATAGATGAAGGAGAGGATGCAATTGAAAGCCAGTGGCTACATGGTGAAAGTTTAGTGCATCTATTTACATTCTCATTGGCTGATCATTGATTGTGCTATCCTAAAATGAAAAAATAAAAATCTGCAGTATGGTGAGCAGAAAATAGATTGGGTATAGTTACTTTTGGACTCTGTGATTAAGTTTGTATATTGCTTGGCTCACTTCAATAAAGTAATAGTTGAATACATTGATTTCCCCCATTATGCTAGTTGTCTCTGAACTGGTTTTGATTTTTAAGAGGTGTTTATAATTGTGTATTGTAAGTATGAACTTCATCTGATGCAGTGGGATTGTGTCCATGAAAGTTATGAGATAAATAAATTTGTTAGGCTTTAAAAGTGCCACAGGACTCCTTGTTCCTTTAGATCTAGAAACACACACTGAATTCTGGCATTCACAAGCATATGTACTGGACTACACTCTCAGCTAACCTACCAAAAGTAAAATATCTCCCATTCCCTAGTGCCATTCCAAAATTTTCTCAGAAGGGGAACTAATATACTGAAGAACATTTTTCCCATTAAGGTTAGATAAAAGGTCTCACAACTCACACAGGAATTCTGTGGTGGAGAGGGATAGTAACAGAGCGAATGCATTGGGCAGCTCATGCCTTCGCAGAAGACCATGCGGTTGATGTGACTCCATCTCAGTTTCCCACACCAGACAGCTGTTTGGCATTGTGCCAGTCGGTCTCAGTCCTGTGGCCAGGTCTTTCATAAACTCACCTGCAATACTGAGTCAGTGAAGGTTAAACAACCAAGGACAGATGAAAAAGGTATTGAAATGGTAAACAGAGACATACTCTGTAGATAAAAAAAAACAAGGAATCTTGTGGCACTTAAAGACTAAGGCTATGTCCACACATTGCTTTCAAATCAAAACAACCACCGTTGTTTTGATTTAAAAAAAGTCATATCCAGATGACATTTCCTTATCTTGAAATAAGGAGCTCCCTTATTTTGAAATAAGGAAAATCATTTCAATAGAATAAAATCTATTTGATATCCAAATGAGGGTTATTTCAAAACTGTGGTTTCAAAATAACCCCGTCTGGTTAAGTTATATCGATATGCCCCACGTATTGATATAGGAGGTGACCTCCCTCCCAGGGTGCATGGCATCCTGGGGGGAATTTCCACCCGCTTTCAGCACCCTGGCCAGGGAGGGAGGGGAGGTGCAGGGGGAACAAGGGGGTCCAACCGCAACTCAAGCTGGCAGGGATGGGGGGGGCAGGAAAGCCCCTGTGGCTGGCTTGCCCACTGCCAGTGGGGCAGGTTCCTGAGCCACCTCACTCTGCAAGCTGGGCTTGGTGGCTGCCACCCTGGTGGTGGGTCCCAGAGTCCCCTTGCCCCATAAGGTGGTGGGGCAGCAGGGGAGGGACTGTGGGGCACCCTGGCTACCCCCTGGGTGGTGGGTCCCTCAGCCAGCTTGCCCCACTTGTGGTGTGAGGTGGCCCAGGTACCCACTGTGTGGGCAGCAGCCACCAAGCCCAGCTTGGGGGGCGAGGCAGCCCGGGAACCTGCTGCCTGGGTGGCAGCCACCAAGCCTCGCATGTGGGGCAAGCTGGCCGGGGGACCCACTGCCCAAGGAGCAGCTGGGGTGTCCCACAGTCTCTTCCGCACTGCCCCACCAACAGTGGGGGACAGAGGGTGCAGGACGATCTCTGGCTGGGGTTTTTTTTCCCCTGCCTGGCTCTCCAGGTGAGACCCAGGCAACATGAGCTTGGCGGCTGCTACCCGGGTGGTAGGTCCCCAAGCCACCTCGCCCTGCAAGCGGGGCTCAGCGGCTGCTGCCTGGGGGCCATGCTGCCAGGGGTCTATGTTGTTACACCTCCCATGCTGCCCCTCTCCTGATTGGAAATAGCAAGTTCTATGTCTGGATTTGCTATTTTGATTTGAGATTTTTGCTTATTTTGATTCAAGTTAATTCTAAATAACTTTATTTTGAATTAACTTATTTCCATTTAACTTAAATTGAAATAAACGTGTAGGTGTGGATGTAGCCTAACAGATTTATTTATCACATGAGCTTTCGTGGGTGAAAATCACACTTCATCAGATGCCAAAGTGGGATTTTCTTCCATGAAAGCTTGTGCAATAAATAAATCTGTTAGTTTTTAAGTGCCACAAGACTCCTTGCTTTTCTTTTTTTTTTTGCTTTACTAGACTAACATGGCTGCCCCTTTGGAACTTCTCTGTAGATAGTTATCAAAGCCATGTTAAATAGACTCAACTAACATGGTTGCCTGTATAGTTAGAAAATAAACAGTAGATGCTAAGTGTATTTGTCTGTGTTTGCCTGTGTCTTCTTAGAAGTTGAACAATGTGATCTAATTAGCTTGTATATGCTAATTCTGATTCTGTCTCATAATTCTTCATTACTGTATTCTATTGATTCAGAGCTTAAAAGGGAGTATTATAATTTAGATGGGCTGTGTGGTATAATAACATCGTCCTCATTTCTCTTTGCAACTTGTCATTTCACATAGCAAACTACTGTACCTGTGATCTGTCTTGATGGTTTGAATGACTGTGGCTAACTGTATTGTCTGAGAAAGGACCCACTGAGTAGAGATCAAACCGTCTACTCACTTTCATCAAAGCCCATGTGGAGGAGTTATCTGTGAGTGCCCAGCTTGCTTCAGCTATAAAGGAAGCTTTGGGCATGACTCTTTTTATCTCAGGTCTGCTTTAATAGGCAAGGTTTAAGGAATAAAACAGGTTTCCAAGTAGGCATTTGGTTTAGCCTGGAATTCTCATGGAGAAACTCTGACTCTGCACCTGAAGTGTAGGCCTGTTAGCTTGTAAACCTTTAAATTGATTCCAGAAAGACTTTTACCAGTCAACAGTCTCACCATATCTTCTCTAAAACTGGCCTAAATACTTTAAACACATTTGTATGTATATTGAGCTCTTAGCCATCTACAACTCTTTTTCTTTTTTCTCTTTTTATTACAGTTTAAGTTTAGATAATGAGGACTGACTGTAAGCATGCATTTGGGTGAGATCTGAAACATTCATTGAGCTGCTGGACAACATGTCCAGTCCTTTGGGATTGGTAGAACTTTCAGTATAGTGAATAAGTTTTTTTAGTAACTGCTCACTATAATAGACTTGGCTGCCTAGATGAGAATCAAGAACTGGGATGATTAAAGGGACTGTGCTCCGGCTGCTTGGTCACCAGTGTGCTAGTACTGAAGCTGTTTAATTAATGACTTGGTGAGTTTAATTATAGAATAACAGTGGCGTAGTAAGGGTGTTCAGTGCCTGCCAGCGCCTGGGGGTCAAGCCCATATTTGTGCTCCCCCAGGTGACCCGTGCCACTCCACATTTTGCAGCCCCTGCCCCACCACCCAGTGCCTCCTGCAGTCCAGCACCTCGGTGGTTTGGCCCCTTACGTCCCCCATCACTATATCACTGGAGAATAAATCATCCGAGTTGAGGATTGACTGCCCTATTTCTTGCAGTTTGCCCTGAAGAAGCATTCTCAGTGTGCCCTTTCACACACGCTGTCGCATCACCCCTCCTAGGACAGGAAAGAGTCTCAGAGTACAAAAGCGCTGTTACCTTATACTGGGTCCTCAGCTTGGGCTGGGTTGTCCTTGCTCCCACTCCCTCAAGGAGAATTTTCTATCCATTTTTCTAGGGATGGTGGGGAAATGCAGCCTCACCCTGTCCTCTGGGTCCCAGCCTCTGGGTCCTGAGTTCAAGGATCTAAGACCTGTGTAGTAATCTTTGGGAAGGAAGGGGTTAACATTCTGGTCAGTGAGGCCCAGAACAGCCAATAGGAATGAAGCACAGGTTTTTGAATGGGAACAGCAGCCTTACCTGTTCCTGTTTGGATGTAGCAGAGCTCGTGGAAAGATCAGGAGGAGGCCAGAGGGGCCTGAGGAAGAATCCAGCAACATCTTTACCAAAGATAAGTTAAATTTAGTACTGACCAGGCATAAGTAGAACAGGTAGTGTTTATTTAGATGTGGTCAGGGTATTTTCTTTGTTTTTGGCTTGTTCTTTGGATGTCTCTGTGCTGAGCACATGTAACCCCCCCCCACTACCCTGTAACTACCTAAGTTAGTTCCCAGAGAAGCAACTCTCTGTGTTTATTATCTGTTCTTTTTGATTAAAGAGTTTACCTTTAAAGTAAGTTCTGGTTCTGTGTCCTGGAAGGTAAGAGGTTTGTGTGCACGTGCCTTAGACTGCACAGGCAGCTACTAGAGGGAACCCTGTTCCAGTTCCAGCTCATATTGCAGCTGGGGTCCAGTCACTTTTTCTGAGAGAGTAATAAACAGGATTGCAAGTACCTCACAGGAAGGAATTCCCAAGTGCGCCTTCCTGGGTCTCAGGAGGTTTTTAGCATTTGGGCGATGGCAGCGATACCACTCCAAGGCCAGGAATTGGAGGCCTTGGAGACTTTTAAGAGCAGGCTTTAAGGCCAGTGGCTTTTAAGGCCCGTTGCAGGCCCCCACCTTCTGCACTCAGAGTGTCAGAGTGGGGAAAAAGCCTTGACAACCTGCTCCTTATAGGCCCTTACTGCTTCCCTCGGTTGCATCCAGTTCCTATCACTGTCTGTCTACAGATGTTTTTCCTAGGACTACATCTTTCTGTTCTGTCTGTAAGCAGGACTCATTGTGCAGTTTCTTGCTGATCTTCCTTGCAGTTCCTGGCCTCCTTGGCAGCTCTCAGGAAATCTTTTCCACCCCGCTGCCCTTTCCACTCAGCACCACACACAGGGTATAAGTTCCTGACTGCAGCCCTCCCCTTTTGGTCATCCACTATTGGACCTGCAGTCCTTACTTTATAAAAGCTATCTAATCTAGTTCTTCTCACCCAAGTCTAACCCTTAGGGTTCATCAACATGGCAGCTAGGAACCCGACTCCCCAGGCCCATGCTAGCACTGTGTGAGCTAAAAATAACAGTGTAGACATTGCAGCATAAGCCATGATGTGGGCTGGCTGCATGAATACAACCCTGGGCTTGTACTTTGGTGGTTAGTCCATGCTGCTGCCTGGGCAATGCCCGCACTGATATTTTTAACAAGCTGGTATGAATCTGTCTACCCAGGCTGGGTGGCAAGCTCTCAGGTGAATTGTAAACATAATCTTACATACCTGTCTCTACTCCAGGTGTCAGAACACATTGGGTTTCCTTTAACACTGTCATTGCCAGTGTGTGCTTTGTATACCTCCATCATCAGTGGTTTGTACAACACTGTATTTCTTATTTTAAGCCCCTTCCAGGGCTGTCAAATGAAGTGAGCACACGTGTTCAAGTGGAGTTGGACAATTCTTGCATTTGAAGTCAAAGGCAATATTCACATGTAAACTGTTATTTCGAAATAAGTTACAGTATTTCAAAATGAGTCATTTAAAAAAATCCTTATTTGAAATAACTTAAATCGAAATAAGGGAAATCCTTAAAGTGAAATAGCATGCCCTGTGTGTAGACATGCTATTTTGCTTCAGGAGAGGGGCAGCATGGGAGGTGTTGCCACCCAATCCCCTGCCTGGGTCTCATCTGGAAAGCCAGGCAGGGGAAAACAGCCCCCAGGGGAGGGATCCCCCTGCCCTGACTCCCCCACTGCTGTTGGGGCAGTGGGGGAAGGACCCTAGGACACCCCCTCTGCTACCTGGCCAGGGGTCCTGGAGCCAGTGTGCAGAGCCAGGGGTGCCGGTGTAGGCTGCCTTATGCTGCAATGTCTACACTGTTATTTTTAGCTCACACAGTACTAGCATGGGTCTGGGGAGCTATGTTCCTAGCTGCCCCCTAGCCCCAGCAATGAACCCTGGGAGGAAGGTCAAAGACCTTATTCAAAACAGCCATTGTTTCGAAACAACACATCCCAACGGTGTTGTTTTGAAATGACCATTTCAAAAAGGGGCTATTTCGATTAGAACCTAGGTTTTATTGTTCCGAAATAATGAACATTATTTCAAAGTGATGGGGTCCTGTGATTTCAAAATAAAGAAATGTCGTTCAGACATGACAACTTTTATTTCGAAACAACCTCATATGGACACCGCCATACGCTGCAACTAAGTAGCCCGAACCTTTCATTATTTAAGCTCCTGTTGACCAGTTATCCATCTAGGAGTAATAAGGGACCAGAGGCACCATCCATCTGGGTCTTGTTTTACAAAATCAGGGCATTATTCATGAATCAGTCATGGATGAGGATTCCATTATTAGCAAGTTTCCATCCTCCTCTGAACTATGCTGGTGCCATGACTATATCACAAGTTCTGCCTTGCAGTGTTTCCAGCTAAGCTACAAGCTGGTTTCTTGATATTTTTTTTAAAATTTCAATAGAAATATTTGAATCGATCATAAGCTTTTCTCTATGCCAAACCTAATTTCTGGGTCTACTTCAACCTGAGACATTCTTTTTAAGCATGAGAAAATCCATCTTTTTGACTACAGTAGCACTGATTGAGTCCATGTTTGCAGAGGGATTTTTTATGGGCTCTTATTGGTTGATGTTTCAGAAGGTATTGGCTGGCTACATTCCCACAGCTCAAATAAAATGGTGGCAACAGGAGGCAACTGCCACATTTACAGTAACCTTGCAGACAAATTACCATTCTTTAAGCTACCTTATTTCCTTTTTCTTTTCCAGAAATGTGCTACATTTCTAAAGAGAGCAATCTCAGGAGAAGTGAACATTCTTATAAAGATAAATGAGAGAATAAAGACTGGGCAAAGTATGGGAATATTTCTAGTTATTGTGAAACTTTTTATTCCCTCACAGTGAAATATTGTTTAAAAGTATCCAAAGTTCATGCTGGCTGAGTCTTTTCTAAGGCCCCAGTTCTACAAGCCTTAAGTCAGTTGAGGAATTCTTATTCATGTGAGTGGTCCCTTGAGGTCAGTGGGATCATTCACATGAGCAT
>ML681989.1:3065335-3094453 GCA_007922195.1 Podocnemis expansa | reverse complement strand
TATATCTCTGACTATTTGGGTGGCTTCTTCTGGAAAAGAGAAAGGATCCAGACTGTACCAAATAAAGAATATATAGTATTGTTAAGGGTTTGGTGAAAGTGGTGAATAGAGTATCCACCCTTCAGTCAGGTTAAACATAAGAAACAATAGTAGTCACCAAAGCAAAGCACAGGCACATGTCTCTGTCCAGAACAAAGGCATGGCCCTGGCACACAAGAATTTGAAAACTACAGAAATAGAGGTACCATTGTGTATTGTGTTAGGTAATTTCTGTTGTGAAAGAGAATCAAGAAAGGCAGAACAGAAATGGACACAGAATCATAGAATCATAGGACTAGAAAGGACTTCAAGAGGTCATCCAGTCTAGTTTCCTGCACTTTATGGCAGGACTAAGTATTATCTAGACCATCCCTGACAGGTGTTTGTCTACCCTGCTCTTAAAAATTTCCAGTGATAGAGATTCTACAACCTCCATAGGCAATTTATTCCATTATTCCATGATTATCCACCCTGACAGTTAAGAAATTTTTTGTAATGCCCAATCTAACCCATCGTTACTGAAATTTAAGTCCATTGTTTCCCACCCTATCTTCAAATGTTAATGAGTACAGTTTTTCTCTCTTCCTTGTAATAAGTGTTTATGTATTTGAAAACTGTTATCGTGTTCCCCTCAGTCTCCACTTCTTCAGACTAAACAAACTCGCTTTTCTCAACCTTCCTTCATAGACCAGGTTTTCTAGAACTTTAATAATTTCTGTTGCTCTTCTCCAATTTGTCGTTATCTTTCCTGAAATTTGGCACCTAGAACAAGGCACACTATACCATTAGAAGCCTAATTACCATGGAATAAAGCAGAAGAAATACTTCTTTTGCCTAGCTGCAGAAGTATTACACAGTTGACTCATATTTAGCTTGTGACCCACTAGACCTCCATTCCCATTCCACAGTACTTCTTCCTAAACAGTCATTTCTCATTTTGGATGTGTGCAACATATTGTTCCTTCCTAAGTGGAGCAACTTGCATTTGTTCTTGTTAAATTTTACCCTATTTACTTCCAAGCATTTCTCCAGTTTATCCATATAATTTTGAATTTTAATCCTGTCCTCCAAAGCACTTACAACCTCACCTTCCTTGGCATCATGTGCAAATTTTATGTGTACTTTCTATACTTTTATCCCGCTAATTGATGAAGATGGAAAAGAGCCAGATTCAGGACTGATCCCTGTTGGCCTGCACTCAATATGCCCTTCCAACTTGATTGTGTACCACTGAGAACTAGTCTTCAGGAATGGTTTTCCCACTATATAGTATCTCCATCTAAATTGGTTTCTGATAGCTTGTTTATGAGTTATCATATGACATACAATGGAAAGCCTTACAGAAGTCAAGATATCCTATATCTACTGATTTCCCCCATCCACAAGGCTTGTTCCCTGTCCAAAAAAATAGAACTATCAGGTTGGTTTGACACGATTTGCTCTTGACAAATTCACGATGGCTATTACTTATCAACTTATATTATAGATGTTTCAAACTGATTGTTTGCTTATTTGCTGCATTATCTTTCTGGACATTGAAGGTAAGCTGACGGGTCTGTAATTCCCCAGGTTGTCCTTATTTCCCTTTTTATTGATCGTACTTGCCCTTTACCAGTCCACTGGAATTTCTCCCATCTTCCATGATTTTTCAGAGATCATTGTTACTGGCTCAGATATCTTTTCAGCTAGCTCCTTTAGTATTCTAGAATCACAGCATGGTGACTTGAAGACATCTAATTTGTCAAAATAATTTTTAACTTGTTTGTTCTGTATTTTAGCCTCATATCCTACCTCATTTTCACTGGAATTTGTTATGTTAGGCATCCAGATGCTACTAATTTGGGCGGCGGGGGGGATGACTGAAACAAAAAAAAGTCATTTAACACTTCTCTATTTCCACATTTTCTGTTATATTTTCCCACCCATTTGAATTATAGACCTACTCTGCCCTTGGTCAACTTCTTGCATATAATGTATTTGTAGAGTGTTTTCTTCTTACCTTTTATGTCTCTAGCTAGTTGAAATGTGTTTTGGTCTTTCTAATTTTGTTCCTATATACTTCTGTTATTTGTTTATATCCATTCTCTCTTTATTGACTTATTTTCCAGTTTTGTAGGATTCTTTTTTTAAGTTTCAGATCAGTGAAGCCAGAGTGGTTTTTTTCCATTCTTCCTATTTTGTGGGATAGTTTGCTCTAGTGTTACTAATAGCTCTTTTAAAAACTGCCAAGTCTGTTGAACTCTTTTTCCCATTAGACTTGCTTCCCACTGGTTCTTATCTACCAAATTCCTGAATTTGTTAGGTCTGCCTTCTTGGAAACCTTTATTTTTATTGTTCTTTTTTCCTCCTACTATTCCTTAGAATCATGATCATTTCTCAACACACACTGAAATCAGATGGAATGGAAGATTCTCAGTGCCTCACAGGATTGAGCTGAAACAGAATCTAAGCCACTCCTGCTCTGATCCACACTAATGGCAAAACTGTTCCTGACCTTAAAGGGAGAGGAATCAGTCTTCAGTGCAAAGACAAGTATTATACACACACGTACACAGACACAATTCCTCCTGCACTTAGCTACATAGGCCAGACTTCAGCTTTTCTGCTTCCTAACATAATATTATGAATAACTAGAACAATGTAAGGACAGCACTCCCACGTCTGCTTTCAAGGTTTTAGTTATATAAGTAGAGCCCTGCAGATCTGTGGGTATCCGCTGCAGATCCACAGTTATCTGCATCAGTGGATGCAGGTGCAGATAACCAGAGGCCCATTGTTGCGGATTGACCCATGGGTGCAGATTCTATTTTTATCTGCTCATAGTGCGATCCATTGCTGCAGCTCCTGCACTGATCTGTGTCAGGAGCACACAGGGGAACAAGAAAGCGCTCCAGCCAATCCTCGCTCAGCTCTGATTGTGCTCTGCCAGCCAGTCAGAGTCTCTGTCACAGCAGGCTGGGGCTTAGAGAGTCATCACTCACTTTCAGCTGGCCTTTGATTGGCTCATTCCCATGACTTCCCTGTCTATGTCTTCCTTTTCTTGTTTGCAGTTTGCATGCCATGATGTCTATCAGAGACTTCACTGGTGGGCAAGAAAATATGATTGATAGCATAGTGTGTGAACCACAAACAAGAAAAGGAAAAAGTGAGGGGGAGCCATGTGGGGAATGAGCCAATCAAAGGCTCAAATGCTGACTGTGAGCCCAATCTCGATTGTGGATGTGGTTACAGATGTAGCTAAAACCTGGCACGCGGATTATGGAATGGATCAATATGATCACTGAGTGGATGTGGATCAGACACGGCTCCACATTCTTCCATATGCGTAGGGCTCTATATGTAAGCAACTATTGCAAGGAAAACACAGAAACCCCAACTCATATCTTGAGTATAGAATGTTTTATGCAGCTAAACTCAGAACCAGAGACAGGGGTTCCCTACATTTTGGTGATGTTCAGATCTGTGGATATAATTCAACCTTAGTCTTGCCAAGTGAACTGCCTGTGGGTTCTTTTTTATTAAAGTTTACAAAGCAAAAGGCATAAATCAATGGCAATTTATTGTCATCTAAGTAAAAACACACTGAGATTCACTATTTTTGGACAGATTATAATGGAGGTGGGCAAGGAGGTAAAATAATAATGCTAAAGTAAGAATAATATAGCTGTAGCATATTTGGTTATTCCAGTTAAAGGTAAACTGTTTTCTTATATCCTCGACTTAGAACTGCTGAACAAATATGTTATTTTGCCAAGCTCATCAGCAGATGTCAGACTTCCAGAAGGGTGTGTGACTGATGACACAAGTGGAAAGAGAAAATGGACTGGTATCAGTAATAACAAAATGGAATTTCCTGGCATGATAAGAGCATCAAGCACAAAAATGGGAGAAAAAATATTTAGCCCTCTTCATATTTACATACACAACAAGCAAATGGGTTTTGGATTCCTTTTACAAGTTGCTGATATAATGTGAGTACCTCTAAATACTGAGGATGGGATTTTAAGACTCAGCCATGCAAAAATACATCAGAAGAAATGCACAAATTAAAGCACTATTAGGATTAGGTTATATGTCCAGCACATGTCATCAGGCATGACTGAGATAATTCTTATCAGACAAAGGACCACATAGGCCTCATTTCTCACCCACCCCACAAGTGCCAAAATGGATGTGTTTGCTTACTTTGATATTTGAGCTACAATGAAGAAAATCTGGGAAATCAATGACAAGGTTAAACAGTTGGCTTAGGAAGGAGCAACATTTTTTGAAGAACAATGTACTTCAGGTGAAATGAAGAATTTGTTCTTGGCCTGTAGTTCTGAGGAGGCATTAAATATTGTACCTGATTAGGATAGCTACTGTTCCAAATTGAAGTAGCCCTTTCTTTCAGTGATAATATCTCTTGTCCATTTACATAAACATGTCCTGTCCAGGATTCTGGGCCAAGAGGCTTTCTGATTTCTTTTTTCTCTTCCTCAGGAATAATAACTATAATGTAATTGGGCAGGGAGATAAAAAAAAATGTCAATGGCATCTTAAAAAACAAAGATGGAAATTAACATACTGTAGAAAGAAATCAACTGGAAAAGAACTTCACACAATATTGTTATGATGATGGCAGGTGATCGCTGGCTGCAATTTAAATAGCCCCCACTGTTGCCCTGTTTTCTCCAAATATAAGCATGATTCTATGAAGAAGACATTACTGAAAAGAAGATGGAAAATGAAAACAGATCTATCAAAATGTTTTTTGTTTGATAAATAAAATTAATTTTCCATTGTTACTCAGTAAATCACTAACATCGGTGTTCTCATGGTGTAGTTCCAGAGAGCCTGCATACTGTCAGGGTAGACACGTGTCACTTTTTGGACATCATAGATGAAGGAGGCCTCTGTAGGTCAGGTTCTGGAGTGTGAGGTTATTACTCCTTCTTCTGTTTGTGGGCCACCTAGTTTCATGCTGTAGATTTATAATTAATTATTAATATAAATCTGGATAAATATAATAAAAATATTTTATATTTATAACTGATACAATTTAAGCCTAAATTTTTGATGCCTGATGAATCCAGAAAAAGTAAATTAATCTCAACCCTATAATTAAGGCAACATCAAGTGATTAAAGTGTGTCACAAGCCCAAAACCCAGTTACATTAATTATCCCATGTGAGAGATTGCAAGCCTCAAACTCAGTCCTACCACATCTCAGCTCATAGACACCACCTCACAGCTCACCTGAGCGCCTGTAGTAGAGGGCTGGCAACACTCTCGCTCAGAAAGGGCCCTACCCATGAGCTCTCAGTTGGGGGAGATGGCTAGCCCCACCATATGGTGGGATCTATTAATTAAAATCAGAGAGAGGTGCAGGAAGCTGTCTTATCAGGTAGATGACTACTATGGCTACTATGGATCATGCCTACACTTCAGCTTGTTCCTGCTCTCTTTTATCCCACACCCTATCTGTCCATGGTTTCTGCTTTCCTGCCTTGCTCCAACTCCGTGCTCCTGGCTTGACTCCTCTTTCTGGATATGAATTTGGTTTGGCACCTGACTCTGACCCTGACTTTGACCCTCATCATTGCTCCAGAGTCTGCCTCCAGCTTTGGCTTGGTACCTGACTCTGACCATGGCACTGGTTCTGATTCCAGGTTCCCTGACACTAACTATCAGACCTGACTGCCCACATGTTGGTTCCTATAGTTTCTTACCTTAGAGATATATTTATTTCCTTTTTTTTCTTCCTCTTTTCATGTCATTCACTTTGTCTCTTGCACTCTCATTCCATGGTTTCATTTCTGTTTCTCTTTCTTTCCTTCCATCTTGTTACCCTGAGCCTTTGGGTTAGCAGGTCAGATTCTCCAACCCAGAGACTCACTGCCTGCAATTAAAATTCCTCTTCCTGGGAGCTCATTGAATAGACCCATCAGACTCCCTAACCCTGAGTTCCAAAGGAGTAGCTGTGTTAGCCTAGTTCAACAAAACAAACAAGTTAAAGACTAAGAAATTTATTTATCACATGAGCTTTTGTGGGAGAAAATCAAAGCATCTGATGGAGTGGGATTGTCTTCCATGTAAACTCATGCAATAAATAAATTTGTTAGTCTTTAAAGTGCCACAGGACTCCTTGTTTGTTTTTCCTAACCTGAGGGATCACTAAATAAGGCTCGGGCGCTTTTCCCTGGTTTCCCCAACCCTAAGGGCTCCTTCTTCAGTTTCTCAGTCTCTGAGGACAATTGTCAGTTACTCCTCCGTGAGAGTTCACAAGGTTCAGATTGGGGTGAATGGGTTTTGAGAGAGAGAGAGCACAGCACATCCACCCAATTTAGACTAAAATCTATTATACAATTGCTCAGCATGGATTAGATAAATGATGAATACAACAGTAAAGCTATAGCTCACTGACAAGTGTTACAATCTCCAGGTGAAACTTTCTGGTAAGTCAAGGTTCTGCTCTTGAGGGCTGTCTGCCCTGCACCTTCCTTCAGCAAAGGCTGAGATTGGTCTTTGGCTTTCAGAAGGCACTTGCTTCCATAATTAGACTGCCTTGTGTTAATATATTTTTTTTTATCACTGACACTTGCAGCAGCAGCATATTTCCTTATTGCAAGCAGTCACTAGGAAAGGAGAGGGGAGACAGCATAACTTGGCCACATCCTGCACATTTGCTAAGCTGATATTCAATAGCTCTTAGAAATTTCACCACTATCTGTTACTATGGCACCTCTCATATTCAGGCATCTGGAACATCTTGCAGTTAAGGTTCATACAGTTCTACTATATTTTCAGACACCCGAAAGGGCCATGCCATGGGCATGCTTGTTTACCACTTTCTTATGCTCTCTGCCTGACTGCTGGCAAAAGCTGCTAAATGTCCCCTTAGAAACTCTATCCCTTTTCCTCTCTTTCACTCTTCCTACTTCCTTTTGGATTCCTTTTGGCTTTTTTATTTGTTGTTTCCTTCCCCTTCTCTGTATAATTGCCCTGCCCCAAATCTCCATCTCCTTTTTTTCCAGAATCTACCTATCTCTTTATTCCCAGTCTCTCTCCTCAACTACTTTTCTAAAATCCCTTCTTTCATGAGCTTCCAGTTTCTCTTTCCTCAGGCCTTATCTTGCCACCAGCATGCTAAAATACAGAGAGGTATTTGTTGTCTGCTCTAGCCACGCTCTGGATTCTGACTTATGCAGGCTCCCTTCATCAGTGATGGTCAAGAGGTGACATGTGTCCTACCCAGGCAGCATGAAGGTTCTCTGGAACTACAACATGAGAACATATTATGCTTTACTGACTAATAATAGGCAATTAATTTTATTTCTCAAACAAAAGACATTTTGATAGATTAATTTTCATTTGCCCTCTTCCTCCCAGGAACATCTTTTTCACAGAACAGGCTTGTCCAACCTGCGGCCTGGTGGCCAGACTCCAGCCCACCAAGGGCTTTCATCCAGCCCGCAGAGTGCTGCTGCAAGAGCCTGGGAGCTGGGGCCGGCCAAGGCCCTTGTCAATTTTCTGCCCTGCGCACAGCACGGCTACAGGGAGGTGTGGCATGGCCAGAGAGCTGTTTATGGGCTGGATTCAGCCTCTTTCAAATGAGCAGGAGGCAGGTAAATGGGGAGTGCCCTAGGCAGTTTGAAATCCTGGCCTGGACATCCCCCCCAGTTCTGCTCTCCTCCCACACCCCTAACCCCAGCATCCCTGTCCTTCTCCTGACCTTAGTGGCAAAATCTCTTCTGTAGAGATTGCTACCCATCAGTGTTTCTGGTACAGAGATGGCCATGCCAAAACTTGTGACCCCTGCAGAACTGCCAGTGTCTCTGTCCTGTCTCTGTCTGACTCTGTTCTCTCCCTCTCCCCAGTTCTCCTTTCCCTGAGTAGTGGTTGGCAGGGATTGAGGAGAGCAGAGTTGGTGGGCTCCCTGTCAGGAAGTAGCTAAGTCCTGCCACCTAGCTGCTCTGCTGTCCCCACCTCACCCGTCTCCTGTGCCATGTTCTCATGTTCTGCCTTGCTCTGCTTTGCCCCCTCACACAGGCAACCCTGCCCCCTTTGTCCTCTGTACACAGTGCAAGCAAAAGCAATGTCAAACGTCACACTAATTATTTTATTAAAGTTTATCAATAAGATCGATTTCTATGTCTTATCTATCAAAAATTTTCTCACCGCCCCTCCCCGACTGAGAAAAGGATTGCAATGTGGCCCTCACCCCAAAAGGCTAGACAAATCTGTCATAGAATCATGCTTATGTAGGAAGAAAATAGGGCAACAGTTGGGCTATTTCAACTGCAGCCATTGATTGCCTACCATCATCATAACAATGTTGTGTTAAATTCTTTTCCAATTGATTTCTTTCTATAGTACGTTAATTTCCTTCTTTAGTTTTTAAGATACCATTGATTTCAACAAGCAAAAAGAAGCTTTTTAATGTATTAGTCCAGGCGTTATTAACATGCTTTTCCCCCCTTTTCCTTGTTGACTTAAGATACCTCAGTGCCAGATAACGCGACACTTTTCTTTTAATTGATAACTAAACACCACCTTGGAGAGGATGCCCTGAGATGTCATGTGTCCTGTCCCACTTAAACAGAAGTGAGCGTTTTAATTCAATGCATGACATGAGAAATCCAGTTTGATTGTTGACTGCACATTCATAACTCAGTAGGACATTTCCTGGCTGAATTTGACTGCAATTACACTGAATCACTAAATTAGTCATTATCTGTGAAACATTTATGAATACAATCACTTGATAACAATATTCTTGCTTCCTTCCTCCCTGCCTTCTTAACTGTGTATCAGTTTGTTTGTGCATATAAAGAATAGGAGCTTACCATGAAATATATTGATTTACTTTTGAGGTAATGAAGTTGTGCCACTGTAATCTTAAATTTCCTTACACAGCTTCACTGATGACCTCAGCTCTGATTTCTGATATGTAATGTAGCTTCTTTGTCAGAGGAGATCTTCACGCTTTTTATCAGGCTACTGTAGCCTAGGCACTGTCTGCAGCAGGATTGTTGTATTAGTTTCTACTGCAGTCTGGACTGAAACAGCAAGTGTCCCCTCAGCTAAAACTCAGTGTGCCTACATGTGAAAGTCTTCTGGCTCAAATCCCAGATTACAATTTTAACAGTCATGCGCTAGGCCTGCTGTAATGAAGAGGAAGGTTGCTGTGTCGGCAGTAGTGTTCTGACATAAGTTTATCGGGAGTGAGTGGGAGGGAGAGACCAGAAAGCACAATTAATTATTCATATAACACTTTTTAGAAAATTGATTTCAGTAAACAAAAAAATAAAAAGTTTTACATTGGTGTTATTTTGGTATTTAATAGTGACACATCTCTGTTAAGTGAAAGCTCTGAAAAATGAAGCTTGCATGTCCCCATAGGACAACACCAGTCTAGTGAAAATAAATATGCAGCAGAACTTTATCCCTAAAGGAGAAATAGAGATCTGCCTGTAGTTCCACAGCAACTGGATGTTTATTTTTAGTGAATTTCACATCTAACTTGAGTTGTTTCCTCTCTTCTTTAGTTCTGCTGTGTTTTCATGTTTTTTCCCACTTGTCCCAATTTGGGAAATTTCCAGGAATCACAAGCAATATTGCAGCTGCAATTGCTATTATTTATTTAGATGCTGCTAATGGCACAATGTTTCAGTTGTCAAGAAAACCTGATGTTCAGACTTTCTCCAACTTCTTTTTAATCTGCATGACAAATATGTTCTATTTAGTGGATATTAAAAAAAAAAAAGAAAAGGCTAAATAATGACTTGTTCACAAGACAAGCTTGGCAGACCAACCAGAGGAAGAGCCATGCTTCAATGACTGAATGACCTGTTTCCTCCAGCATGAAAAGAGGTGTTCTCTAGGTATTATAAGCTCCTTTCTTTAAGAATTTTTATTTGGAAAAATAAGAGGACTGAGTGACATAGTCACAGGTGGGTCTGAGTGGGCCATGGCCCACCCATCTACCTCTAAGGCCCACCCAAAGCTGAGTCTGTGTGAAATCTGTACCACTGCTGCTGTCACTACTACTGATTCTTCCCAGAAGGAAACACTGCTTCCATCACTGCTGCCTCCACTGCCACTGTTGCTGGGACTGTGGGAAAAAAAAAAACCTGGCTCCCACTCACTCTGCTTGGCCCATTTAAAGCAGAAGGGAGCCTGGGGACAGGGGCTGGCGTAATGCACGTGCCCTGGAGGAGCCTTACCTCTGCTGTATGTTGGGCTGCCCGGTGTTAGCACTGTGGTCACCTTCCTGGGAAATTCCCAAGCAGCTGAGTCTCGTCGGTCCCTGACATCTGAAGCCAAGCCACCAGTTTCTGCTTATGGCCCCTTCCCCCAAAATTGTCTCCCTTTGTAAATAAGCCACACTACACATTTGTTTAAAGTAACAGTTTCTCCCTAAAAATGCCATTTCACATAGGGTTAAATTATAGCCACATTTTAAAAATTAAATACCAGTACTTGTCATTAGCTGGCATTCATAAATGTGCGTCGTAACTTGTTATTGCTTTATTAGGGTTGACAGACTAATTTGTTGTTAATAATTTGTTTGAATTTACCTCTTTTTCTGTTTGTAATAACTTCCTTGAACAGATTAATTATTCATACATTTCGGGGGTACAAAGGGTCATAGAAGTTGCTAGCAGATGCACAGTTTTACAGGTCCATTGGCCTAATCCCATGCATAAATACTTGATTTTGAGGAGGACACAGATATTGGAACAAGGAAGCTGCTGAAATGGATACAAAAATGTTGTGTGCAAGCTCTGCAAAATATCAGTGACAGTGAGCTTGAAGAGTACTGCCATACTGCATACCTATAGCCCATTGATTCTGGCTGTGTTCAAAGATCAGGATTAGACTCACAGGTTGTGAGGGGAAATTATATAGTTTATGTCCACAATGTATCACTTTATTTCATTGTCATTCTCCAGGGCAAATTTTTCAATAACCCCATTCCCCAAATGTTTTAACTTGGGAGAGGGTGTATCTGCACTCCATTTGCTCCTGCCTCAGATGCCCTAGTTGTATAACTCTTCAGAAGATATGACATGCCACATTTCCTGTCTGGATTTGTCTTGATGCTTTACATCTACCACCTTTTCTTCAGAAAATGTTTGAAGTTGCCTTTAAAGCAGCTAAAATAACACACTACTTACTGATTAGTGCTAAAAAGACTCCTACTTGAAAGAATGCCTGACTAGCTGCTGTTCTTATGGGACCTAATTAAGAAAATGTAAATTTCATTCTTAGTCAAACCCCAGTTTCAAAGCAGTGGTAAATAAAACTATTGTGGCAAATGCAAGCTGGCTGCAAGAACCGGAGAGCATAATGCATGTGAACGTACTGGTGGATGCACACACAGTTGTATTTATTATTCAATTTGGAATCAACAGGTTCATAAATAATTTTCCTAGGTAGCTTAGAGAAAGTGAGCCATAGTCTTTCTTATTGCCCTAACGGTTAAATATTAAAAGCTACAATGTATTTTGTTACATTCTCCTGTGGCTATATTATGCAAATTCGGACTATATATTTAAAACCAGCTTTTCAAGTGGTTGCTAGAGTAGGGTACCGAATAAATGAAGCCATAAATTCATATGTAATAGAGTCAGAGGCCTCCCTTGCATTTCTTTGCCATAGCCCACCTCAACATTGGACCATCACTGAGAGGACAGGATGATAGCAGTTAAGGGTAGCTGTTGCTTCCTTCTTTCTCACTGGTGTCTTTGGGACCTCCTTACTTTGATTTGTTACTTTAGCATAAATTTTTAGCAACCTGGTCATATATAATACTGTGTCACTGGTTCCTACCAACTGTAAAAGATTACTTCACGGTAGAGTTGGATGAGAGGGGAAAAAAAGACTGGATGGGGGGTGAAGAGAATATAAAACAGGATATATTTTGAGAGTAGCAGATAAGGGAGAGGGTTTTGGCTGAGGAGTTCTTAAAAATAAGGAGAGAGATGCACAATATTTATATACTCTTGGCATCAATCCCTCCTCGTAAGAAATGCATCACAAGTCCCAGAAAACTGGGCTTAAGAAGCAGGTTAGCAATCTTTTCACTCCTGATAAATCTCAATTTAAGACAAGAGAGAGGAAGGGATATTATTAATTTCTAAAGCTAAGAGGAAAAGGTTGTAACCAGTGTACCCCAGGGCTGTGCTTGTGTACTGAAAAAAGAGAGAAATCTTCACTATGTTCATACTTTGACAGCTCCAGTAATGAGAGGCTCAGAGTAGATTGTGTCAGACAGAGGAATTTTTCTACACTGCCGCTCAAGCCTTCAATCTGTTAGTGATCCACAGCAGCCTGATTGGCCTGCTGTCAGAGCCAGCTCAATGGCTTGTGGTGCCCTGAGCCAGCTTGTGCTTTTGTGCCCCCACAGAACCTGGCCTCTGCTCTCGGCCAGCTCACCCAACATCCATGGTGGGGAATGCATTCTCAGTAAGTTCGCGGATGACACCAAGCTGGGGGGAACAGTAGACACGTTGGAGGGCAAGGACAGGATTCAGGGAGACCTAGATAAATTGGAACAGTGGGCCAATAGAAATCTTATGAGGTTCAATAAGGACAAGTGTAAAATCCTGCATGTGGGTACGAAAAAACCCAATATACCGCTACAGGCCGGGAAACATTCAGCTAAGTAGAAGCAGTGTAGAAAAGGACCTGGGGGTCATGGTGGATGGGAAGCTAGATATGAGTCAGCAGTGTGCTCTTGCTGCCAAAAAGGCCAATGGCATACTGGGCTGCATCAAAAGAAGTATTACCAGCAGATCAAGGGATGTGATCATTCCCCTCTATTCTGCACTGGTGAGGCCACATCTAGAATACTGTGTTCAGTTTTGGGCTCCCCACTACAAAAAGGACAGGGACACGCTAGAGAGAGTCCAGCGGAGGGCAACCAAAATGATTAAAGGCTGGAGCACAAGCCCTATGAGGAAAGACTGAAAGCATTAGGCTTATTTAGTCTGCAGAAGAGAAGATAGAGGGAGGATTTGATAGCAACCTCCAACTACTTGAAGGGATGCTCCAAGGAAGATGGAGCTTGACTGTTCTCGGTGGTAACAGAGGACAGAATGAGGAGCAATGGTCTCAAGTTGCGGTTAGGGAGGTTGAGGCTGGATATTAGAAAAAAACTTTTTTACTAGGCGAGTGGTGAAGCCTTGGAAGGAGCTGCTGAGGGAGGTGGTGAAATCTCCATCTTTGGAGGTGTTTAAGGCCCGGCTGGATAAAACCATGACTGGGATGGTTTAGTGGGAGTGGTCCTGCCTCTGGCAGGGGGTTGGACTAGATGACCTATGAGGTCCCTTCCAACCCTAGGATTCTATGATTCTAATGACTGGTCCAGGGGTGGAGAAGGCCAGCCCGGAGGCTAAGCTCTGCTCTCCTGCCCCTTCCCTCGGCTGGCTGTTCCTTGCTAGGGTTTGGGAGGGCCAGCCCAGAAGTCGGGTGAAAGAGTGGAGCCTGACCTCTGGGTTGGCCTGCTCCACTCCTGGGGGCAGAGTGGCTGGCTTGGGGAGCACAGGGTCTGGCACCTGGGCCGGCCCGCCTGGCCTCCCAGAGCCCCTGAGCTTAGGCACCCTGAGCCAGGATCTCATTAGCTCATTGGCTAGAGCTGGCCCTGCCTGCTATCAACAAATACCCAGGTGAACTCAACAATTCTTATGTCCAGCTAAGCTCTGCAGCCTGTAATTGTTGGAGCAGGGAGACTAAAACACGTGTCTCCTATTGCCCTGCTTGGTGTTCTAGCCATCGGAATATACAATCATTTTCTCGCTCACCTGCTTTCCCGCTGGCACAGTGCTTATTTAATACAAAGTGGAATAGCTTCCACATGAGAAACTGAAATCATCCTTCCCCCAGACTGTCCCAAGGTTCAGGTGTGCTCTTGAGCAAACCACCCAGTTTCAGATCGCTTCTCCATATCAGGCAAAGGGAAAAACTGAACACTACATCTCTCACATCTCCACTGAGTACTTTAACCTGTGGGCTACAAGGTATGCAGGGGCACCACCATTTCTTCTAAAGGTTTTGTGTGGAGTTAGGCATACTTCAACTTCCTACTTTATTGGGTCTCATACATGGACAGCATGCGAACTGCCTGTTTGGGGAGGTTAGCCCCCCGTCCTGCCTTCCCTACACAAAGCCATCATCCTTTCACCCTCCCCCACACCACACAAGTGTCCCCTGTTGCTGTCAGAGGACCCTTGCCCCAGCCAATCGAAGTACCAGCCTGCCAGCTGGCCTAGGCCACAGCCACACCAGGCAGCCCCATACCCAGAGTGCTGGGCAACCCCAGTGCAGGATAACCCCAGGTCCAGAGAGCTGTACAGAGTCCGATCAGCTGGCCTACCCTCATCTCAGCCTTCTCTTTCCCCATGGAAGAGTTTGAGCAGCTCTTGGGTTGAGGCCACTGGGGAAGAACAGGATGCAGCAAGAGAGGCAAGGGACTTGGGGTGGAGCATGGGAGTTCACACCTGGCTTATCATACCCACCACCTCTAGCCCCGTCGGCAAGATAGGCAGTATAAAATCTCGTTTGAGTATGATGCTGGGGCTTAAGTGTGCGCTAGGCTCCTAGGCACCTGGACTGAGGTTTATGAATGCTCACTGTCAGAAACATGGACAACTAGGTGCCTTTAATGGTGAAAATTTAGCATCTATGGGGTTAGGCAGTACCTGAGCATCTTTTGAGGGATCTCAGTGGTGTCTATATGTTGTGCTTGAGCACCTAAAGTGTCAGTTTAAGCACCTAAATCCTTCTATTAATCTAGCCCCCATGTCTGGTGGGTGGGTCCTTTTCAAAAGCCACAAAGACCCATTCAAGCATAGAGCAATGAATGACATCAGAAGTCTGACAGGACACTCCAGGGAGAAGAAAAGGTGAACTAGCATGCTAGATTCCCTCACTATGGCTGACTGCAGGTCTTTAACTCTAGTCTTCTTCCATTTTACTATTTGACCGATTTTTGGAAGAAGGCTGAATGACTTTGCAGTCTAGTCAGCAAAGAATCTCATTGTTTTGTTCTAACTCAGACTATGAAAGGACAAAATAATGTGAAGAACTATTGACCTTCTTGTTGTATGAGCCATTTCTTTTCTTCATTCTGCATGTTGTGCAGCCATGGGGGTCTGGGGGGAGAGAAAAGTGAAACTTATATTTCTGATCTCACTAGAGCAGTACAGTAACAGTACCTCATACGTGTGCCTGCAGAGAAAATATGCTGCTATTCTTCATGAAAGGGATGAAGATTTATACGTTTTGTCTTTGTGCTGTGCACGTTAATTCCAGCTCCTGGCTTCAATAAGCTACATGAGTTAAAACTCTTTGAAATGGTCAGCTGGAGGCAACAGATGATTCCTGAATTCAATCTAAAAGGAACCAATCAGAAGCACTCCAAAGTCAGGGTGACTTCCTCCGTCTATACTGTGCTGCTAAGGAAATTAGTTTAGCAATTGGATACAGGTGATCCTCTCTGGTTCCTAACTATTTCTGCCTCTATTCAGTCCGACAATCAGGTAACTCACATCAAACCACACAATTAATTTTAAATGGACGCAGTGCAATGTAAGTGCTGCCAACTAACTCTGATCAAACTGTGCTGTTTGAAAGGTGAGAAGTAACAATTTAGTTAGCTGAAGGAAAATTCTTAGCGGGAGACTTCACAATCTGCATTCAGATTTTTATGTCACAGATAATCAGGCCTTTTGTTTTAAGCAACTTCCTCATGTTAAAACATTCAATCAATCATTTTTTTCATTTTTCAGATTGGCATTTATTGATACCTTGAATAAGTAGTTTCCATGAATAGCCCTATGTCCAGACAAAGGGAATAGCTGACCTGAGTTTCTGGGTCACTAACTATTCTTAGATCAATGCTGTCAGCACCTGATGGAGTAAGGGGGAAATATATTGGAGTGGTTTTCCTTCTGCTTTGTAAATCAGGCAGGAAATCCCAATGTAAACTAAGCTCCTGCCTGCTACAACAGGTAAACCATCACATGAAAATCTGTACCCCAAAGCTACATTATTCTTGTTGTTGATCAAATGTCATGTGTTGTTTCCATTTGTTTGTCTGATATTACACTAGTGATGAGAGCTCCTAGGATTCATTAATTTTAAAATCCCAAACCCAAGAAGTCCAGGTAATACAATTACTGAAAAAAACAATGAAAGTCCTGTGGCACTTTAAAGACTAACAAAGAGTATAAGCTTTCATGCACTCCAAATCATTTTGTCAGATGCATGAAGTGGAAACTACAGTTAGGAGGTATATACACATTTGCAAGGGTGAGAAACAGTATAATGGGGAGTGCTAGCGCTAACAGTCAATTCAGTTAGAGTAAAATGAGGCCCATTCACAACATTTGATTAAAAATTGAGAATGTGTGAACAGGAACAATTACTTTTTGTAATGAACAAGGAGTCCTGTGGCACTTAAAGACTAATTTATTTATTGCATGAACTTTTGTGGGAGAAAATCCCACTTCATGGATGTGCAGGTGAATGAATTCCTGATGGTGTGTGGCTGGTGTGATTAGGACCAGTTATGGTGTCCCTAGAGTTGATGTGTGAGCAGAGTTGGCAATGGAGTTTGTTGCAGGGGTAGGTTCCTGGGTTGGTGTTCTTATTGTATGATGTATGGCTCCTGGTGAGTATTTGCTTCTAGTTTGGGGGTTGTCTGTACATAAGAAATGACCTGCCTCCCAAGCCTTGAGAGTGAGGGAACATCGTCTAGGATAGGTTGTAGATCCTTAATAATATACTGGACAGATTTTTAGCTGGGGCCGTAGGTGATGGCCAAAGGTGTCTTGTTGCTTTCTTTGGTTATGTTCACACACGGGGTTATTTCAATACAAGTTGTATCGAAATAATGCCTTATTTTGAAATACGTTAATTTGAATTAACAGTTTGTTCATTCGAATTAAGGAAAAAAGCATGAATCGAAATAGCACATTCAGACAACAGTTATTTCGAAACAAGTCACCGTTGTTTCGAAACAACATGTTCAGACGGCATTGTTTCAAAACAATTGTTTTGAAACAACGTTGTTTCGTCCCCACATGGGGTTTAAGTTGTTTCGAAACAACGCTGTTGTTTCGAAACAACAAAACCCGTTGTTTTGAAATGATGCATCGTGTGAACATGGCCTTTCTTATTTCGAAACTACCTCTGTTGTTTCGAAATAAGACTGCTGGGTGAACACACCCTTTGTCAGGTCTGTCCTGTGATAGTTGACTTCTGCATACCCACCTGGCTCTGTCAATCTGCTTCTTCACTTCCCCAGGAGAACACTGCAATTTTAAGAATGTTTGACAGAGATCCTATAGGTGTTTGTCTCTGTCTGAGGGATCAGAGATTGCATTTGGTCCTAACCAAATCATCCACAAACTCAGGAGCTCATTCAACGGCACATCTGCTAATGGATATATGCCATCATATGCCAGCAATGCACATCTGCTATGTACATTGGCCAAAACTAGGGTTACCAGATCTCCAGCAAAAGGAAGACATGTCCTGCTTTTTACCATCACATCCTCCATCTGGCAGGCATTTTAAAAATAGATGATTTTGTCCAGCTTTTTTAAAAAGCGGTTAAAATGTGCTGAAATACCCCAAAATGCTGGGGGAAGCATTCTGGCCAGGTCCCCTAAACATAGAGGAGCGCGCCAGAATGTGGTGTTGTGGCACATTCCCTAGGCCGACAGGGGGCTGCAGGTGGGAGCAAGCCTGGCCATCGCTCCCCTCCTTTCTTGGTGGATGGGGGGGCCCTGCCTCTACTGGGCCCAAGCGGCACATGCCCCCTCTCTTGCTGGCCAGCCGGTGCCATATCTGTAGCCTCCCAGGCCAGCATGGCTGAGTCCCCATGGGCCCCTTCCCTGTCCCACTGGTAAGGAGGCCTGGGAAGGGATTTGGGTTGGGGACAGTCAGGCAGCCAGTGAATGGGAGTGGGGGGTGGTAGGAAGAAGGAGTCAGGATGGTGGGCTGGGGAGGTATGGAAGTGGTTGGGGGGCTAAAGGGGAGTGAAATGAAGACGAAGAGCTGGGGCATGGGGGGTTAGGAGGGCTTGGAGTAGGGACATGGGGAAAGAGGGATCTGATGGGGGGTAGGTGTTTGGGGGCCAGTAGCTGGGGTGGGGGCAGGCATTTGGGGGCAGTAGCTGTGGTGCGCTAAGGGCACCCGGATGTGAAGGGGGCCCCCCTGGACGTGCATGTGTCCTCCAATGTCCTCCTTTTTGTAATTCCCTGTCCTCCTTTACATGCTTTGGTATCTGGTAACCCTAGCCAAACTGGATTTTCCCTGAGCAAAAGAAAAAATGGACAGAAATCAGACATAAAATTGGTAACACACATAAACCAATAGGAGAGCACTTCAGTCTCCCTGGACACACTGTAGCAGACCTGAAAGTTGCCATGCTTCAACAAAAGAACTTAAAAAACAGACTTCAGTGTGAAACTGCAGAGCTGGTACTCATATACAAACTTAACACAATCAGACTGGGTCTGAATAGGGACTTGGAATGGTTACCTCAATACAAAAAGTAATTGTCTCTGTTCACACATTCTCACTTTCTAATCAACTGTTGTGAATGGGCCTCATCTACTCTAACTGAATTGACTTTGTTAGCATTTGCTCTCCTCACTGTAATGTTTCTCACCCCTGTAAGTGTACATACACCTCCGAACTGTAGTTTTTGCTTCATGCATCTGACAAAGTGGGTTGGAGCCCAGGAAAGTCTAGGCGTGAAGAAATTTGTTAGTTTTTGCAGTGCCATAGGACTTCCATTGTTTTTGCTATACACATACTAATATGACTACTCCTCTGGAACAGTTACAGAAGAAAGTGAAGTGCTCCCACTGAAGTCATTTCGAGTTAGAGGTACTCAGCCCTTCTCTGTTTCTGGCCTTCTCTGTGGGTGCTTGGCATCAGCAAACTGAAAAGTTATACAAACCACTGTGAAATTTTTCCATTGCAAAAAGTTGCAGCCATGAATTTGAAATTGACTCTGGGTATGTCCAGACACAAGCCTTAAATTGACATAATGCATGTTATATTGATTTAAAATCAGGGAGATCCACACAGCCTTTTCCTGTATCGAAATGAGGAGCCCCCTCATTTCGATATTAGGAATGGTCATAGCGATTCAATTAAACCTAGTTTTAAATCACTATGACACTTTAATCAAAATGGTAAAATTGAAATAATGCGCTTAGGAGGTGTTATTTTGAAACAACTGTTATTTTGATTTAAGCATGGTTTGACCTTCCTCTTCCCAGGGTGCACAGCTCCAAGAAGGAGGAAGTGGCTTGGCATTCCTTCTTAGAACTGCCAGCTTTGTGACAGAAATGTCACAGGCACATGCTGACTCACAGCACAGACAACCTCCTGTTTGGAGCCGTGAGGAAGTCCTGTGCCTCCTGCAGATTTGGGGGATGGAGGCCATCCTGTCCCACTTCAGAGCCAGGCATAGAAATGGGGACATCTGTGCTGATATAGCCTCAGCATTCTCCACCCATGGCCACACCTGCACCACTGAGCAGGTGTGAGTAAAAATAAAGGTCCTGAGACAGGATTATGCCTGGGTGAGGGAGGCAAGGCAGCTCCAGGGGACAGCAAGCAACATCTACTGCCTCTACTACCATGAGCTGCATACATTCCTGGGTGAGGAGCCCACCAGGCTGCCAGCCAGCACACGGGACTCAGCAGAGCACCCCCACCTCAAGGCATCCCTGCAGGGGGACACCACAGAGGGTGAGGTGTCCCTGGATGTGGATGAGCCCAGCCACCCTGGGACCAGCACACCTGCTGCAGAGACCCCAGAGTACCTGGAGCCCCTCCGTGCCAAGGAGGAAGGACCAGCATCCCCCCGGAAGAGGAGAAAGAGGGGGACATGGAGGAGGTGCTCTCAACAGAAGAGGAGATGGGCAAGAGGACATCTCGGTGGACATTTGGGCCCTCTCTTGGTGAGTGCCCCCCCCCCTCCCTACATGCAAGCTGGGGAGCCCCTGCTGCTGAATTGGCAGTGCGGAGAGGCAGGGGCCAGGAATGGGAAAGGGTCCTGGGGATAGGGAGTCCCATAGGTTCTCCCATGGGGCATGGGGCATGGGGCCTGGGGCCGTGTGGCTGCGGGACCAGGAACCAAGCAGGAAAGAGATCAGGTGGCGAAGGGGTCAGGCAGGAACAAGGGCTGCCAGCCAGGAATTTCCCTAACACCCCCCCTACACTGCCCCCACCTTCAAGTCCTGGAAGAATACTGCTGCCAGCCACAGCGGTTGCAAGCATGCAAGCCAGATCAATGGCACATGCCCACAGGCGAGAGCACTGGGACAGGGCACAGCTGATCAGTGCCCACCATCACTGGCACTGTGGCAGATCCAGCCTGCATTGTGCAACTGCGTGTGCCTTTGGGGGGGCAGGGGTGTTCAGTGGGAAACAGCCTGGATGCAGGGGGACAGAAAGCCAACATCTGCCAGCTTTTGTCAGGGTGCCCACAGCACTAGCAAGGCAGGCACATGACACTAACCCCAATGTCTGCTTCCCCGCAACAGGATGCACAGACAGATGGCCACCTACACATGGGATCCCAGCAGCCATGCCCAATTGGAGGAATAGGGCCCACAGGACCAGGGAGGAACTCCTCTGTGAACTCCTGGAATGCGGCCACAGGGCAGATAAGATGACGCATGTGGTGGGAGTAACTCTTCAGCCAGCAGGACCTTGCCATCAGCCTCCTGCAGCGCTTCACTGCACTGAACAAGTGTGTCGTGGCCACCCTGGAGCACCAGAGTTGGGCTCTGGTGGCACTCAGTATCACTCATCAAGACGCAGAGGCCAGTCTGTGGCGCATCACTGACTCCCTCGCCCTTCCACCCACAGAGGGTGCAGCCTGTGGGGAGGCTGCTGTCCCTTGATGCCATCGAGCCCAGATCCGTGGTGGGCGCAGAGAGGGCTGGGGCATGCCTCTCAGCAAGCCAGGACACCCCGCGCACCCTAGATCTTCCAGACCCCATTTTCTCCTTCTAACCACCCACTCACTTTTCCAAGTTAGACCTGCCTCCCCACTGCCACCTGCCCTTACCCCTCCCGGCCCCCCAGGAACCCCCTTGCCCTTTGTAAATAAACCTCATACACCATTTATGTTTGGTGAGTGTTTTTTTTTATTTAGTGCTGCAGGGGAGGAGGTGAAGGGTGGGGTGAGGGGAAGGCATGGGTGGGCTGGGGGTGGAGATGGTGCGTGGTGCCAATCCTGGCTGCCAGTGTTCCTCTGAAAAGAATAGATCCTTTAGAGCATCTCAGATAATGGCCGTCCTCTGTTGGGCTCGCTCCCAGGATGGCACGGGCTCGGGCTGCTCGAACCGTTCTGCCAGGTGCATGGCTTCAGCCTCCCAAGTGCAGGCCACCCGCTCTCCCCACAGCTTGCACAGATTATGTAAGGCCACGCAGGAGCTCAGAAACTCAGCTGTGGTCTCCTCAGCAAAGTGGAGGCAGGTGACGAAGCACCGCCACCGGGCCTTCAGTCGCCCAAAGGCGCACGCTATCACCTGCCAGCAGTGGTTCAGACGCCAGTTGAAGAGCTCCTGCCCAGTATCCAGATGCCAGGTATACAGCCTCATCAGCCACAGGCAGAGCAGGTAGGCTGCATCCCCGATGAGGAGGACAGGCACCTGTACATCCCCAAGGGTCATGTCGTGCCTTGGGAAAAAGGTGCCTGCCTCCATAACCCTGTACAAAGTGGAGTTCTGCTGAACCTGGGCGTCATGACTGTCTCCCTCGGCTCCCAGCCAGCCAGAATGGACAGAGAGCTGAGGTCAGATCCTGTGCCACGTTGCCACGCTTTCCATGGTGCCCCACTCCTAAATCGAGCTAGCAGGTCCTGTCCCTGGACATGCCAGTTTGATTTCAGTTGTTCATGGGGACCTGCTAAATCAATTTAAGTTAAATTGATTTAATGATTTTATATCAATTTTATTAAATTGATTTAACTTAAATTGATTTAACCATCTAGGTGTGGACATAGCCTTTGTGAATTTCACTATACCCATTCCCTCAATCAGTCCCTCCTCCTTTTCTAAAGAAAAGATGCCTTTTCATATTTTGGCAAGTGACAATAACTCTGATACAGAATGATGTAGTGGCAGTACTGAATGATGTAGTGGCACCCGCATTTCAAGTATCTCAGCACTATGACTACAAAGGACACTAAACTTCAGTTAGAGATCCAACAAGAATTGGACTTGGGGTTGGTGCTCTAACAATACTCAGCCACATATGGAGAAGCAAAAGTATTACCATGAAGTGTAAAATGAAATTGCTGCAGTCTCTTAGATGTTAATGAAATGGGACATTAAGAGACTTTCTGCCTTTGAAATGAAATGCTACAGGTGATTGTTGTATGTTAGCTATAGCTCACAAACAACTAATGAGGTAATTTTCCAAATTCACAGCAAAACTGCAATGATATCTGATGGCATTGAGATGATCAGAGAAGACTTGCAGAAGTGGGACACATGGGTTGGATTACTACAGGAAAATGATTGAAGCAACTTTTGCAAGGACTTGTGCCAGGAGCAAGGGATACCTGTGATGACAGCAGTATGCTGATGTGGCTGACTGGATGGAATAGGGCTTGGTATGCTTTTCAAAGCTGTGTGAAGATGGCAAAATATGAAGGAAAATTGCTGGCCAATGATGCCCATGTGGTGCTGTGACATTTCCCTCCCAGAATCTGGTATGGGGTGCTGTTGTGACCCCTGATCTCCACCCCTGAACCCTGACTTACCCTGCTATGCCAGGTGACTACTCACTCCTGGGTCAGTTCACACCAGCCTCCTATGTGTAATGAGTCCCAGGCAGTGAGTGTGTCTCCTTTAACCACTCAGGGGACTGTACCCCAGCAAGCACCCCTGTCCTCCAGACACTACACTGGGAACTTCTGTCCTACAGGGATCAGGGCCCTTCCCCAATTGCTGTTAGGCTCATAGACTTCAGTTTGTTCCTTTATCAAAAAAATGAAAATGCCCAGCATCACTCATCTACACCCTCTAAAGGTCACATAGTTTTAGATATAACAAACACTAGTTTGTTAATTAGACCATGATTTTAAGTGAGTATACAGCAAATCAATGCACAATCGTTTATGAAATCAGTCAGAATAATCATTATCAAATAAAGATATAAGATGCATTCTAAACCTAAACACCTGTACAACCTAACATCATTGTCCAAGATCATTGCAAGTTGCTCGGCTGAAAGATGGTTTTATAGTCAGCCTCTGCCTAGCTTTAGGCAAGGCCCAGATCTTGCTTGAACTTGGAGAATGTTTCAATATGGTCTCTCTCTGGCAAAAAGCCATCCTTAGTTCCAAATGTCTCTCTTTGATTAGAAAAGGATGGGAGCCCTCGTCCTTTCCCTTGCTGCTGTGTTGTTTTCTTTGTCCCACCAGAGTAAGGAAGCTTAATTTGCATTGTCTTTGTTATGCACCTTTCTAGCCTCTGCTAAGAGATAGTCCTGACGGCCTGAGCCATGTAGAATACCTGGGAACATGCTTCATATCTGTACACATATATGATGCGGCAGGAAACGTGACACTACACAATGATGCAAAGTATGTTATGCACAATTATAAATGAAACCCTTGCATGGCATAATTGCCATCAAAGCATACAATTACACCACAGAAATGAACAGGAAAGGTACAAAGACCTACCCTAAGGGTGCTTCTTAATAGGTTTTACTTCCTTTTTTGGTTTCCAATGTGATGCTAAAATGGCTAATAGTTACTTATAGGATGTTATTAGTCTTTTGAATTCTTCATGCACTAAATAAGAGTAAAAGAAGGAACTCTTTTTTTTGGTTTAATTTATTGTTCAGATATCTATCTAAGGACTTATATGGCTTTTATCATTACTTTCTGAGAGCTATGCCATCATGCTTCCAGCTAATGCTCATCAAAGCCAATGGGAACCTTTCCATTGAATTCAGTGGAAATTGGATCAAGCTTTAGGTAATGGGAAACTTATAAAAAACCTAGATTGGTCAAAATGTGTACAGGTATGTCTACATTTCAGCTAGGAGGTATAATTTTTAGCTCAGGCATACATATATTTACTGGCATTGATCACACTTGTGTGCTAGAAACAACACTGTAGTCCTTATAGTGTGGGTAGTGGTTCAGGCTAGCCACTGAAATATGTATCTAGAGTCTCAGACAGAATTAGAGGCAGGAGGCTAGTCTATGCTGCTTTGGCCAGTCTGCTATTTGTAGCATGCTAGGTCCATCAAACTTAGTGTGTGTAGGTCCACCCAAACTGGAAAGGACATTTCCGGCTGCAATGTAGACGTATTGTAAATCAGAGCATCACTTCTACTAGACCTAGTTTGTTCATCAATAACCTAAGAGGACACTCTATGTATTTGGGTTGCTCCTGTTTTTCTACTGCTATAATTCTCCTTCTCCACCAGTAGATACCTATGTACATTGTCCTTTTATGTGCCATACACAAAACAATTATTTACTGTAGAGTACCATTACTACCTATGAGGTGAGGGCTGGGGTGGGTGGGAAGCGAGAGAGTGCATGTGAGAGAGAGAGAGCTCTATACTGCATATTGATTCTGCAGTATAATTGGTTTCAGATTTAGAACACATATTTTTGGTTATGTTTGAGAGTGTTGCATTTTACATTCTTCTAAACTCTCCATGGATTACTCTAGCGGTAACGAAGAAAAACAAAAAATTGATTAAATAACTTGAGTGTCTAATTAAAAAAAAAATCCTAGCAGCCTCTGAGAGTACCTGTTTACATCTGATGCTCTGCAATGTTGATCATCTATAGGTCTACTTATGTTTGCATGATACCTAATAACAATGGAAATCCTTATCCTATCAAATTCTATGCGGAAGGAAAAGGGATCCAAAAATCTGGTGCACAAAGATATTTGATGAATAGTGACAGCTGCTGGGGGAAAAAAATCAGTTTCAGAGCATGGAGGGTTTTATAAATGGTATATAGTGTGTTAGTTTAAGTCTGAGATAATTGTTCTGTCAAACTAGTTTCCACTTGTTACGGAACTCTCCAGGGGTATTTTAGCTGTTGTTAGAATGTTCCTTGGTAGCAAATTTCAAACATGGAAATGTAGGGCTGGAACGAAACTTCAGAGGTCATCAAGTCCAGCTCTCTGTGCTGAGGAAGGACCAGGTAAAACTGACCATCTCCATAAGTGCTAGTCTAATCTGTTCTTAAATACCTTCAGTGATGGAGCTTTCACAACCTCTCTTGGAAGTCTGTTACAATGTTTAATTATCCTTGTCCTTAGAAAGTGTGCTGCAGATTAAGCCAATTACTTCTTTAAGGTCAAAAGCAGATCTTGGGTATTTGTTCTATTGTTCACACTGTAGGTACCCCTGTTTAGGGATACTCAATTGCTTTGTAGGACTAGTATGAATAATATCCCCAAACTTTGGTGGTTTTTCTTAAACCATAGCATTCTGTAGGTATGGGAAAATTCAAGGGATACACTAATGTTTGACCCATATAATCACTAGCCCTTTAGTTATTAACCCACTACACAGGTCCTCTGTGCTAAAGTTATTCACTATGCTCTCCTATATCAGAGCAATACCACAGAGCATTAAACTGGGGTGAGGTAAAAATACTGAAAATAAATTCTGTACATTGTTATTACCATGACTTGCCATTTCCTGTATCTGTTTCCAGTTTTATTTTAATCCCCTCCCCCACCAGCTTAGCATTTCTACACACTGGCACAATGTGCTGTACTATAGTTTTTAGTATCCCAAGTCATTTTACTCCAGTCAAGCATATAATGCAGATCGTCATGGTAACTAAGGAAAATTAGGAGATACTTTAGTTATGTTTGGGGTTATTTATTTTATTTATTTACTTATCTGTTTATTTTTGTGAGCATTATATTTCCTTCTCTTTCTTCCCTTTGGACCTGACTGTGGTCTCACATGGGTTTTATGATATTGTAATGCCATTTGACTTTATTTGTTTTTACCAGGAGTGGCCAAACTTATGGAACTCAAGAGCCACACAAGTTGATTATTAGATGTTCAAGAGCCGCACTGAGGCATATCGCCATTCCTTTGCCTACTCCAAAATTACTAAGTTTATAATTCATTGCACTTTAAATTTATTGTAAAAAGAGCGCAAATATTGATGCTACTAATGTCAGATTCTAATCATTACTTAAAATTACCATGAAAACTAGGCCTATAAAAACTTATTTTACTAAGTCATACATTAGAATACAAGAAAACAATGGACATAGATAATGGATATACAGCAAACTAGTAAAGGAGATAGGATTCAGGGCTCACATACAAAAATTTCCAGCACATGCACAAAAACAATGTATTGCACTGAAATAGTTCCTATGCCTTTTGATGTACTGTACTGCAGGGTATGCTATTAACAGAAAGGATATGTCTGAGCTGTAAACACCAGTTTTTTTTTTCTTTCTGCTGAAAACTTACTGAAACCTATGAATTGAAACCTACTGAAATTGAACAGTTTGTCTCCCCTATGCTCAAACCATGATACTAATTTCAGTTTTCCCCCAGCTAGAGGACTAAAAGCATATTAGAAAATACAAGGGCACATGAGAATAGTGGGTTGCAGTGTTGTAGGTCAGGTGCTCATGTGGACCTTTGTTTATCAGAAAAATTGCCTTGAGGACCACCTTGCCTACCTTTGGTGACTAGAGACTACTTCCTCTCCCACTGCGATTTTGTAATTTCACTATGTCAGCTACATAATACAACTGTGATTTTCTAAAAAGGTTAAGAATTACAAAGGGGTTGCTGTGTTAGTCTAGTTCAGCAAAAGAAGCAAGGAGTCTTGTGGCACTTAAAGACTAATGGATTTATTTACCGCATGAGCTTTCATGGGAGAAAATACCACGTCATCAGATTTTCTCCCACAAAAGCTCATGTGATAAGTAAATCTGTTAGTCTTTGAGTGCCACAGGACGCCTTGTTTTTTGCCCCCCCCCCAATTTAGGGAAATCCTTGTGTGATTTTGGTCAGTGATCCCAGGAAAAGCACAGGCCTTTCTATCAGAGGTGGCTTATTTAATTATCAGTACCGTGTTCAAAAGATGATCACTTTTTCTTAGTTAGTAAAGGAAGGCTGAGGTCTAGAAAGAAAAGTTAACTTTAGTTACACTGTTGCAGATTAGATTTAAAAACAAAACACACAACCAATGGAAGTTGCTAATGTAATGAAGATCTCTCACTCGCTCTCTTTCTCTCTCTCTCTCTCTCTCTCTCACACACACACACACACACACACACACACACACTGACCCCCCTCCCCCTCAACATCCTGGGCACTTGCCTCTCTGCTCCAGTCAGACTCTGAGCCGTTCTCCCTCCTGCAAACACACTCCGCCCTTGCTTCCCCGGCACTCCCTGGCTTCTGCCTCTGCTCCAGCCCGACCCCTGCTGATTCCTTCTCCCTCCCTCTAGCAACACCCCAGCCCCCACTGTGTGCTCCCCCAGTGCGGCCCCCTTAACCTCTTCCCCCTTACCTATCCAGCTAGCCGATCCTATGCATGCCTGCATCACCCTCTGCTCCTCCACCCTGAGCATTCACTGGACGAATGCTCAGGGTCCGGCAATATAAACGGTTCCCCCAACCTGGTGCCCGGAGGAAGGTTTCCAGGGCCAGGTAGGGCATGCGGTGGTGAGCCGCACTTCTCTCACTGAAGAGCCATATGTGGCTCGTGAGCTGCAGTTTGGCCATGCCTGGCTTTTACACTGCAGTGAGAGCACAATCAGGCCTTGTTTATCTTCATTCTGATAATGTGTATGGTGAGGAAATAAGAGTCATGATGGGCAAACCTCAAAAGGTTTGAAGTCCCAGTTGCATTCAGACAAGCAGCCAAAGTCCTGGATACTTAACCAAACCATCCAAACTTTTCAGGTTTGCAAAAGCGGGCTGGAAATAGCTCCCAAAGGACAGTCTTTTTCATGATATTTGCACCCTTTTTACCTTCGCTTTCAAATCTTGCTCTTATAAACTAATAGCCAGGCAATCCTATTCAAACTGGTGGGGTTGCTGAAGCATAGCCAAAAGGAGAATTTGAGCCATATGTCCTGGTCTCAAACTGCTAAGTTAAACCACATTTTACTTTAAAATATCATAACCTTGTAAAAAGCTGGGTTTGGGTTTAGTTCTAGAAATGGACAAAACAAGGCTTGATTCTCTTCTCACAGTTTAATTCTACTGATGTCCAGATACCACAGAGGTAAGTTTGATGGGAAAACCTAACAGGTGAATGGATGCCTATATGGAAAGATGTTAGTGAGAGTATTCATGTTTTATGCAAGAGTAAGTGAAAGGAGAATCCAGCTCAAAGTGAAGAGGTTCTTGTTTTTCAGAACTGATTGATCCTACTTAGAAATGCCACAGCTAGTACACACTCTGAATCTCTCTCCATGCTTTCCATGAAAGGAATACTCACCAGCATTCATACCTGTCACAAATGATTTCCTGGAGCTTTAAGCTTCATCTATTGGCAGACATCTTTCCTTTTTCACAATGGCAGCAGCCAATCAAATACTGGCAATATATTTGAGCCATCAGACTTTAAGGTCTCTGTTGTCAAGATGATGCAATTTTGTCTTTCACCCAGACCATTCCTTCCAAAAGATAATCATACTTCTTCATCTTCACATAAAGCTTGCAAATTATGTTGTGTTTCTAAATGTATTCTGATTGAAATGCTCTAGATGACTAAAAGTCTTGGCGTGCTGCCATTGCATTGAGCAGGGCCGTATTTTCTTTTGGAACTGTGGATCACAGCCAAAATAATGTAAAGACATGTCTGCAATGTCACTTCCCTCAGGAAAAGAAAAACACAACAGGACATGTGTAGAACATTAGAGGCCACCCAGCAATATGCAGTCTTAAGGAATAAAATGGCCCTTTAAAAAGTCAATTTTAAAAGGGATAGCCATGTTAGTCTAGTCCAGTGAAAAAACAACAAGGAGTTGTTTGGCACTTTAAGACTAACAGATTTATTTTTTGCATGAGCTTTCGTGG
>ML681989.1:3018685-3064935 GCA_007922195.1 Podocnemis expansa | reverse complement strand
CCACGAAAGCTCATGCAAAAAATAAATCTGTTAGTCTTAAAGTGCCACACAACTCTTTGTTGTTTTTCCTTTAAAAAGTGACTGGTGCAGGGCACATCCAGAGTATAATTAGTTAAGCAAAGGTTTCAGCTCCCAATTTAATTATTTCTTCATTGCGAGAATTAGCCACTAGTCAATTTAAAAAAAAAACACAGGAAGTATTAAACTACCCAACTGTGACCCATATTTAAAAGGCTAGATAAATTCCACAGTCATTGCTGGAGCTTAAAAGATTCATGTACACAATTGAAGTCTCTTATAACATCTGGATGATACTATAGACATCTTTTTCAGATACAAAACATTTGTAGTTTTCTATAACTTGAATAACATATTATATATCAATTCCTGTGCTTTAACAAAAGAAGTCCATGGCCCCATATTGCATCCATTATTAATATACTGTAAGAATAACAGCAGGCTGCTACAGCTATTTAAAATGTGCCTGCCAGAAAAGTACTTTATTGCAATAATTAGGGTTTAAGGAAACACTTTCAACTCAATTGTAAGGTTTTGATAAAATGTGTTTGTGGGTAAATCAGGTAACTGAAAATAGAACGCAATGCATTGAATTTCAACCTTATTTCTCTCCCCACTGACTTCATTATTATTATGACAACTAAAACGGCTGCATTGGAGGCACTGGACATTTAGTCCTGCCAAGTAAACTGGGACCAGGATATAAAAAACTTGCCTGTTTCTTGGGTGTCACGTCTTTATTATGTCAACTAGTTAATTCATTTCTGTTGTCTCTTCAGAACAAAGTATCAATGAAAAGTATATTTTGGTTTCAGCAAACAGCTCCTAAATAGGGATGTTCTAAATATTCTATTTGTTTTCAATCATTACATGAATGGTGCAATTTTTCAGGTACTGTACAGTACAGTCTCCTTAACAGGGGTGTGCTAATTAGAAAAAAATGTTTAATAGGGACATTGCTCTGGGATCCATTTTAGGCCCAATGACAATTAATAGTAATGTGTGCTAATTAATGGGGACAGTAATTCTCCTTACTGGGATGCTCTGGAATGATCTAATTGTACTGATGTACTTTGTGCCCTTGTCTACTGATGAGTTGTTTTGTTTGGTTGCCAACAATGGTCTTCTTTCTTTCCTTAATTGTAGTACGTGCAGAAGAAACATTAACTAGTACCCTACTACATGCTCTTTACTGGTATTGCTCTTACGTTGACTACAATGCCTCGGCTGTGATGCTGGGTGTTTTACATTTCACCTTGCCATTGGTACTGGGAAAATAGGTTTGCTCATCCCCTAGCACTGACAACACCAGCTCTTAACTCCATGGATTTGCCAAATTACAAAATGTGTTTTCTGTAGCTGTCTGGGAAGCAATAGCTCTGTTCAAACATTATTTTCTTTTACCTGAAGTTTCCTCTTAATGGCTTTCCAAGGTCTGCTTTACACGACAAACCTATAATTACATCATTCAGGAATGTGAAAAATCTGCACCCCAAGCAAGCCTACCCCCAGTGTACCCAGTGGGAAAGCATCTTCTGCTGACATAGCTACAGCCTCTCTAAGAGGTGGATCAACTATGTTGACAAGGCAGTTCTCTCTCACTGTTTTCTTACAGCATCTTCATTAAAGCACTACAACAATGCAGCTGTGTCAGTACTGATGTGCCAATACAGTGTTTTAAGTGTAGACCAGCCCCACAGCTCTCCATGGGGTGATATCTTGTAAGTATATGGGAAAAGAACAATGTGTGTGGGAAAAGAACAATGAAGAATCATCTAACTGCTAAACTGACCCTTTCTTTGTTGTGTGTCATCATATCTGATCATTTAATGATCACAGTAGCATTTGTCAGTCTGGCATACTGAAGGCTGCAGTACGAAGTCAATGTTCTAATGCAGCTCATGACACAGAATTTGGCCACAGTCCTTCATGCTGAATTGGAAATGAGAATGAAAATAGAATATTATTTGGGAATTTTTACTATGTTCACAGCTTCACCTAGAAACTTAGATGTGATGCTTGCACTTCCCATGCCACAGTACTCTCCTTTGAGTACAAGGATTTTTTCTTATAATTTCAAGCATTCTTTGGCCATTTTATAAAATTCCACCACAAAAGTTCCTTGCTTAATCAAGTTCCGCTGACATCTTTGGGGTGGGGGGAAAAAAGAATCTATAGTTATTAATGCAGTTAAAAGCCACAGTGATTCACTTTACTACTAAATACTTGTCAGCAATACCCAGAGAGTCAGATGATATTTGATAAGTCTAAATAAATAAACTACCTTATCACTGTCCTTTTCTGCAAGAATGTGGCACCACAAGAAGCATACTAGAAGATAGTGTGATTGATAGGAGAAAAGCACAGGGCTAAAAGTCAGGAGACCCTTAGTTCTAATTCCAGACTGGCTATTGATTCACTGAGTGACCCTGGGGATGTCAATTTCTATTTCAGTTTCCCTATCTACAAAATAATAATGATTACTTAGCTGCCTTACAGTCCTGTTGTGAGACTTAATTATTAAATGTTCATATAGCGCTTTGACTATTTAGTGTATTGTATATGTGCCAAATAGCATTAACATAGTTAATTCTTTCCCTAGTGTGACTTCTTAATGAATTCATACGGAGTATAACAGAAGTGCAGGTCTGTGCCGCGAGCCTTTTCCAGGAAAACACACAGGTGTTCCATTTTCAGTGTAAAAGTATAGCTAGGTTAATGCTGTTAGTCCTTTGCTTATTTTAAAAGTTGCCTTACACAGTTAATTGGGAATGTTAGAAACATAGACATACCATAGTAGGCCTGGAGGAACTATAGTATTAACTTGAGTTTGGATGTTAGCATGAGTGATCAGCCCAAAGAATGAGATCATGAGAAAGAACAGTTGTTTGCATTAAATCTGTAGTGACCTTTGAAGCACCAGCATTGGACTGAGGCAATAAATATAAGAAAGCATGGTTAACTGGGTATCAGATGCATTAAATACTTGATTAATATAAATCTGTTTAATTTATTCTAAAAAAAAAGGTTTAATATGGTAGTTAAGGAAAAATCTGGCAAATAAGAAAAAATGCTTATTGTGTGATGCCCAGCCATTAATCTTGTCTTAAATGGCCAGAGGACAAGGTTCAGCCTTAAACAGCCTCATTTGGCTTTAGCTAAGGTCCAATGACGAGCAATAACATCACTAGTTTATTATAGTGGATAAAAGTATGGAGAAGAAGTTCTGTCAAAACTGGTACTTACCCCTCTGGAGGTATGCCATGATAGAAAGGCATCTCTGGACCCTGTTCCCCTTCTGAGTAAGTGTGTATGTTCTTGCAACTTTATTTTGCATTTAATCAACACTGCGGCCTTTGGACTAATAAAGGAATATATGTGTGGAAGCTCAGTCAAGTTAAACCTTAGCTAATTTATTAGGAAAAATTATTTCCAAAAGAGGATGAGGTTGGAGACTTCAGACTTTACAGCACAGACTTGTAGAAAAGTGTTTTTGTATTCATGAGGCTTTGTTTAGTTAGCATGCCATGTTAAATAGTGTAGTCATCAGCAGATTCTCATCCCTCATCTGCAAACCATGGTTTCAAAATTTCATAGTTCATAGTAAGAACTGGGCCTGTTGTTCAGTTAATCCAAAATGTTCTTGCAAAATGGACTTATATACAGTATATTGAAACATCTAACTGATAATACACATGATTAGACTGTGCACTGCTTAGAGAAACTAGCTCCAATGTCACTGATTCCCAGGGTCGTAACTAGGGCAGGGTAACCAAGGCAAAGCCCTGGGCACTGTATTTTGGAGGGTGCCACACACCAGCAACATTCCCTGTACACTTCCTGCATGGGTGGGCAGTCATGCAGTGGCCATTGCTCACCCATGCAGGCAACACTGCCGGCCTTGTGGCCCCTCCCTGGCCGGAAGACAGAGTCTTCTGGCTGGCTGGAAGCTGCTCCAGGCTGGGAGTTTTTAAATCTCCCACCCTGAGCATGCTCAGATGCATGCTGAGGGGACGAGCAGCCTGTGGCCACATGTAGAAGCTCTGGGGACCAGGGGCCAGATAAGGGGGGTAGGGACCTCGTAGGGGTGGTCACGATGGGAAGCCAACAGGGAAAGGGCATTGGGGGAGGGTCATAGAGTAAAGGCCAGGGCCCAGCAGCGTGTCAGGGAGCCAGAGGGTGGGTTAGGGAATGGATTGGTTCAGGGCCCGGGGGAGATGGTGCCTGGTGAGATAGGGAAGGGGTGGGGAGGGAGATGGCACCTGGTGGGGAGGTTGGAGATGATCAGCAGGGAAGGCCCAGGGCCTGATGGGGTGTCAGACTGGGGCAGGTCCAACTCCAAGCTGCCTGCCAGCAGTGACTGGAGCCAGACTGGGCCCCAGGCTGCCTGCCAGTGGCAGCTGGAGCCACATCAGGCCCCGGGCTGGATCGAGCCCTGATTTGCAGGAGGCGCATTTCAGGCTCCTTGCCCCAGGCACAAAAATATCTAGTTCCAAAGCTGCTGATTCCTGCCTAATGAAATATTGCTGAAACTCATTTACCTATTAGAAATATATGCAAGATTCACTAGAGAAATTAACACTGACTGAGCCAACAGAACATGTCTGTTATTTCATCACTGAGCATAATATGAAAGTTCCCTTGGGTATGTCTATACTGGAGCCTTAGGTTGACTTTTAACCTGCCTTAAATCAATCTACAGAACTCCATGGCCACGTATAGAATTTACTAAGTTGACTTAAGCACTTGCTTAAGTCAGCTTCATAACACTTGCTCTGAAAGTCAATTTAAGCATTAAGTCAACTTTAGATGGCAGGAAGGGGTGGGGCCCTGCCCCACCCCAAATCCTGATCCAGCTCTGGGGCCTGATCCAGGTTAGCCAGGGGCAGGGGCCAGCACTGAGCCCCTTGCTGCTTGCATCAAGTGGCACAGGGCCAGATCTGGCTCCCAGCCACTTGTTGGCAGTGACTGGGGCTGGATCAGGACCCCAGAACCAGATTAGCCCCCAGGGAGAGATCAGGACCAGGGTGGGGAAGGGGGTGAGGTGTGTCTACCCTGGAGACAGTGTAGACATGCCTTCAGTCAATTTAACAAGGTCGACTTTAAGTCAATTTAAGGTCTGCCTTGTTAAATCAACTTAGAAGAGTCTGCCAGTGTAGACATAGCCCTTGAAAATGAAACTCCTCCTGTCAGATTCTATAAAAGCCAAAACTTTGTTCATGATAGGTCAATTATATTGAATGAAACATGGCTATACAGTTGTTTGTGTTCTGGATTCATGCTAAAGTTTCTATATATCCTTTCAGCTCACATTCTGCCAATGGCGAGGCCATGCCATCCGCCTCAAAGCCTTCCTCAAAAAATCCTGCTAAAGGAAGTCAGAAACATGAGCTGTGAAGTAAACCCCTCAACTAAGACCTCTGCCAAAGAATGGTGAAGTCACAAAGGCTATGTCTACACTTGGAAAAGTTCATTCGAATTAGTTAATTTGAACTAATAAGTCTGAGTTTAGTTCAAACCAAACTCAAACTTATTAGCTTGAATTAACAAAGTGGACTCATTCGATTTAACATTAAGTTGAATTAGTCCACTGTGTTAATTCAAACTAACTGCCCTTAATTCAAGTTTATTAAATTCGAATTTAGGGTTAATCCTAGTCTACACCATCCTTAGTCTGAACTAAGGATTGAACTAAGGGTTTAGTTTGAACTAACCAGCAGGTCTTACTAATTCAAACTAAGCTTTCATTAGTTTGAATTCAGGAATTCCTTAATTCAAAGTAAAGAAAGCCTAGTGTTGACAGGGACTACATTAATTTGAATTAAGTCTCCTTACTTCAAACTAACTTGCACGTGTAGACATACCCAAGGAGTGTGACCCAGTTCCTTAACTATGGTCAAGGAATGCACAGAGCAGCTCAAGGGTCTTTATGACACACTGGCTATGTCTACACACACATGGTTATTTCGAAATAAGGATTCGAATAATTAAATAATTAAATAATTAATAATAAAATAATTAATAATAAAATAAATTAATAATAAATTAATAAAATCATTATTTCGAAATAAGTTAATTCGAATTAAAAAATGTTAATTCGAATTAAGGGAAAGCCTGAAATCCCAATAGCTGTTATTTCGGAAGGGATATTTTGAAATAAATCTGTTTGGACCTGTTCTTTCGAAACAGCTCTTTCAAAACAACAGGTCTACACAGTGTTGTTTCGAAAGAACAGCTTTATTTCGAAATATCCCTTCCGAAATAACAGCCGTTTCGAGGGGGGGGCAGGTTTTACTTTTTCGAAATGACGATTCTTATTTCGAAAGGATGAGGTCCGTCCTTTCGAAATAAGAAAACGTCATGTAGACCTAATTTCTTTTATTTCGAAATAACGAGTGTTATTTCGAAATAAAAGTGCTGTGTAGACGTGCCCCCTGGCTCTGGACCAGCTGTGTACCTGACAAATACCCAAATGTAATTTTGACCTGGTTTTAGACTATGATTAGCTTCTCTGGCTGCTGATGGCCACAAAAGAGTGAAAGAGCAGCTGAAGTTTGGGGATGTGTCCAGAAGTCCCAACTGTAGCCACTCTGACCAGACCAATTCCTATCACTAGTAGGAGAGAGGAGTTAATAGCACAGAAGCAGAGCTGCTATTCTGGATTTATGTTACTAGAATCATAGAAATGTAGGGCTGGAAGGGAATCTCATGAGATCCTCAAGTCCAGCCCCCAACACTGAGGCAGGACAAAGTAAACGTTGACCAGCCTCTATAGCCGTTTGTCTAACCTGTTCTGAAAAACCTCCCATCACAGGGATTCTTCAACCTCCTATGGGAAGCCAATACCAGGCAGAGCCATAAGGATAGTTAAGCAATTTTTCCTAATACCAGAGACTCCCAGTACATTGAAGTGAGCTTTCTGTGCTGCACTGAGCAGAATGATGGTGCTGCATTACAAACCAGGATCTGGGTCTGTAAGTCTTTGGAGTTGTTCACACTTGAGTTGGCTCATATATTTTTTAGCTAACAGAAATGTTATCAAAAATGCATTTTTAAGGCTCCAAAAGTTTTCACAAATCTGGCAATACTTTTTGGCTGGGGAAAACAAGATAAAATAAAAAAGCTTTCAGAAATGTCTAAATGGTTTTGTGACAGAGCTGGGTGGTAAAACTTTAGCCTGCCCACTGTCACACTAGACCCATATAGAATAATGTGCATTTGAGCTAGTTAGGATGTTGAGTACCTCATTAGGGAATGGGAGACAGATCGCCACCTAACAGGACTGCATGTACCTGATTAATAAAGAAGCAACTGCCAGGCTGACTAAGGAGGGCCTTAAATGCCAGCCAGGGGAAAGAAAAGTGGAGTCCAGGGGAGTAGGGAGTCTCTCCTTGCCCTATAAAAAGAAGAGAAGTCCCCGAGGCTGTGAGCTCCAGCCAAGCACTGTGTGAAGGTTGTGGATGCCTAAGGACACTGTATATAAATTGCACTGGTGACTGTTAACCCTGTCTTTGAGTCCTCTGTGACCTAAACAAGCAAGGAGTCCTGTGGCACTTTAAAAGACTAACAAATTTATTTAACACATGAGCATCCATGGGAGAAAATACCACTTTGTCAGACATGGCTGGCTGAAATGGAAGGACTGAGGCAGAGCTTTGTTTTGAAATTTTGTTTTAAAACTCTGTTTCTCAAACAAAACACGACTTGAAATAACCTTCCACTGCACAACTGTTCATATTTCATGTCTATGTTCAAAAGGGGGGGGGTGCCTGAATTGTTTTTCAGTTTTTGTCTCATCAAGGAAAAACTGAAAAAAAATAGCATTTCAGTTTGAAACAAACCAATTTTTTTCTGTGATGGGTGATGAAGGCTTTGCCACCAACATACTTACACACAAAATAGCTATTTGCTCTGCTGTTGTTATGGCACTTTCTGATATGCATAATGATTATTTTCAGCTGCTATGGAGACAGAGCTCTCACTTTAATTCTGCATTCCATGTTTTGGTGACTCTTTAGGCTAAGTACCACAGTATTCTTAGGCTTCCAATGGACACTGGCATCACAACACTATTTTTTGAAGCTCTCTGAAGCATTGGCTCCTCCAAGAGATGACTATTCTACTGAGGATGTCTGTGTTGACCATGACTGCTGAGTTCTAGATGAAATAGAGAGAATGTTTGTTTTATAATGAAATGAACAAGTTTAAGTGGCTGGGATATGCAAGAGGCATGAAGAAGTTATCATATTGCTGTTAAACAGTTTTGGTTATATCCTGGCCTAAACTAAGTCAATGGAAATTTTGACATTGATTTCATCTTTTATACCTCTGAGAGAGAGATATAGAGAATATGGCTCAGCAGGAGTGCTCCATTAAGAAAAGATTCAGAGCACACGTCCCGCTCCCCCATTGCCTGCCCCTCAATATCTCCCCCAGGGACCCTGCAGCTTGTACCCCAGTTCCCAGCTCCCCCCCTCCCCAAGGGACACATGTCACAGTTCAGCTCCTCCTAGATCCTCATTCTCACTCAACCATGGCCTGGGGCGCCTCCCTCTCGCCCAGGGCCACCACCTGGTCTGGGCTCCAGGGCCTGCTCACCCTTGACCCCAGGGCCTGCTCTGTGTCCAGTTCCCCCTCTGCCACACTGACCAGTGGTGCTTGGTCTCACAGAATTACATACCCAGGCCACTGCTGCCTCTAGCCATGGTGCCTGGACCATGGAGGGAGGGATTTAAATTTCCCTCCTCTTCTCCTGCCTGGGTTACAGAATGGCTATGTCTACACTGGCAAATTAGTTCAAATTAAGGAGGCTTAATTCGAACTAACTTTATACCTGTCTATAGTAGGCTTTCCTTGGTTCAACTAAGAAATCCCTTAGTTCGAACGAATGAAAGCTTAGTTTGAACTAATAAAACCTACCGGTTAGTTCAAACTAAGGCCTTAGTTTGATCATTAGTTCAAACTAAGGAGAGTGAAGACTATTACTAACAGTTAGTTCAAACTTAATAAGGGCAGTTAGTTTGAATTAATGAAGTGGACTAATTTGAACTAACATTAGTTCAAATTAGTCCACATTGTTAATTTGAACTAATAACTTCAAGGTGAAGTTCAACACCCCTCTGTCTCAGCTAGGTGAGTTTTAGGTGAATGCCTTTCCTTGAGTTTATAGACAAGGAATATTGTAATTAAGTTAATTCATTAGATTGATTAAGTTTGACTTACATAAGGTCTTTGCTCTAACACTCTTATTTTGTATGTTTAGCCAACTAGATATACTTATTTTAATATTATTTTAGTTTGTTTTCTTTTATGCTTAGAACCCATTTACTCCATTAACTATAAATTGGTACACAAATTAATGCTGGTTATATACTTTATTTTAGAAAAATTAACACATGTGAAAATTAAAACAGAGTTGGCCATTAATATATTACTTGTGTTAATATGTACATTCATATTTACTATAGTTTCCCTTATTTCATTTGAAATTGTGACCTAATAGTAATAACGATAGGCCAAATTTGTTCCATGCTTATGGGAGCTGAAGCAACAAGTATGCTCTGCAATATTTTATCATAGAATTGCTTTTAAAGTTCTGAAAACTATATTTATAACACTGTGTCATTTGTCTATCTTTATGATTTGTATTTGCTTTACAAATGATGTTAACCCATAATAGCTATTTGGCTGAATAGTGAAAAAGTCTTTCTCTGTCACAACCTTATTCCTGATTGGAGAATATTATCTTGTGGCTCAAGAATACAGATATTTTTAATGAAACCTTATCTTTATTAACAAATAAGTGGGTCATAATATCATCATATGATGTCAAGTGAGGTTCCATGTTCAATATGTTGAGAATTAGTGTGATGTTACTTAGGTTTTATGACTATATACAGCTCAGTGCACTGACTCTTTAAGCCCAGTTCTCCTCTTACAAGTATCACAGTGGCACTGGTGTAATCTCACTGAGTTCAGTGTAATCCCAGTGGGATTACTTTTGATTTACACAGGCATAGGTGAAAGGGGATTTAGGTACTTTGTTTCCATTTCAAGTGGGAGATTCAGGTCAAGCACTATATGGCAAAACTCCCTTTCAGAAAATATCCAGTTATATTGTCAGTAGCTTCCTCGGGAATCCAGACCAGTCAAATATACTGTAAAAAAAAGAACAATAAATCTGTATTGAAGGTACAAAAGCAGGATAAAATACTTTATATTTAATACATTTACATTAACAACTTCATAAGTCCCAGAGTTATTCATCAGTTTAATTCAGCTTTACAAGGTCTTGCAATGGGGTTTTGTATTAGCAATTTGGAAGGTTTTATTTTTAATATGACAAATTTTAAATGCAGTGTAGTTCAGATGATTGACAGAGAGAAGAGGAACAAGGAAAAAGAACGTCTGTTTTACAGTGCTGCCAGAGTCTCTCACAAACACAAAGGCAAAAAGAAAAGTGTTTTTAAAAGACTTAAATACTCCTGGAAGCTTCTTTTGTTTCTGAAAGCTGTCAGAATTGCTACAATTATGTTTCTAGTGAAACAACCAAAAAAAGTTGAGCTTTGTAAACTTTTAAAATGAGATGATACCTATAAAATTGACATTTCAAATTTTATTTGGTTTCCACCACCGTCCTGGTCTTGAAATCTGACCCTTAGCCTATGGCTGGATTTAGGGGACAGGTAACTTAGCTGACTTCCAGGGCTGCAAGGCTTCAGGAGCAGTGAATTCAGGGTGCTGTTTTTGTCAGCAACAAAAGGGACATGATAGTGTTTGAAGTAAAATGCTTCAGGTATTCAATCCATGGATTCATTTTTCAATAACCTCCCAGAATGTTCTAGACCTCCGTAGAATCTTGCAGAACCTTCCAGAATTTCTGAGAACTAAATTTTTCTCAAACTTCCTAGAATGTTGCCAGTTATGTCATTGTGGGTATATGAGGGCAGAACAATGCCAAATAGTCAGTGAGGTATAATATTATTGTAACCCCCCTGGGGTTTTAAGGACCATGGTTCCTTTAAACCTTTGCCCTGTGGGAGAGGGACTAAGGTGTGGAACTGAGGAGGGGGGCTGCAGCCGGAGGCCTGGGAAAGAAGCAGAGGGAGAGGCCCTGCCGGAAGCCAGGGAAGACAGAGTGGCTGACCTGGGATGCCAGGCCAGCACCCACAGAAGGACACTGTGCTGGGGAGAGTCACCCAAGGACAGAGCAGCATCCAGTGACTGGCCATCTGGAGCTGTGGGGCCGTGAGTACAGCACCTGGAACTCGGGGGTAGGGGTTGTAGTTAGTTAAGTGGGGAGGGTGTCACTCTGGTTTCGCAGAGAACGGCAGAAGAGGCATCAGAGGGTTTTCTTTTGCTGGGAAAGGGCTGGCACCGAAGACTAGGAGTTGCTGGACTGAACACTGGACTGGAGCTGTGCTGGGATGCCTGAACTCATAGTGCAGATACAGAGCTCATGTCTGCCTCCAGTCTGCTGCATTGTTGGGCCTCACAGGGCCCTGTGTTAGCTGTTTACTCTGTGTTACTGCTGCCCCATCTCCCCTGTTGGTTTCCCATTTGCACCTCTGTAAATAAACCTTCCCCATTCCCATAATCCCTGTGCTATCCCAGTGTGTGTGTGGTCACTCTGGGGGTTTGAAACAGGTGCCCCTTGGGCAAGGGGGCTTTCCTTGCTGTGTACCTACGCACACCCTTCTCTGGCCAGAGCCGCCTGCAGGGCAGACTCTATCTGGCCACGTGGGTGTTACGTTATGAACCTAGTTGCATTGTGCAATTGTGAAAATGAACTTTTGTTTTAAGACTTGCAGACCGTAAGTATGACTAATTAAGGACATATTTAATAAGGCTCCAGAGATATCTATAGAATCCCTATCTAAGCAGCAATATAAAAGAAAGATTGTTACTTTTGCTATATTTAACATATGTTTGATGACTTTCTATGACTGTGAAACATAGACTTCAGCTCTCCCTAATACTGTCTGCTTTTCCCCATAGAAAACAAAATACCCCCAAGGAAGCCTTTAGGAGATTAGTATAGGATACTAAAAGCTCCACTACAATCTACTTTGCAGCAAGAGTCAAATTTCATGGGAAAATATCAGAAATCAGAACATAGATCAGACTTTAGTCAGTAGCAACCGTCCCTGTGCAGATGAAATTGAGGGGCAAAGTGTAAATGATCAGAGTCCCATTACTAACTAATGAACAAGTTTACCTGATAAGGAATGGAAATGTGAGGAAAATGATAGAGAATCATTCAGTTTTCTTGGTAGCGTAAAGGTGAGTTATGGTAAAGAGGAATGTGGCTTACATGAAAAGAAGAGTAATGCCAAAGAAAAATCTGGTTTACATGAAAAGGAGAGAAATGATGAAGAATCAGACCCACAGGATGACAAAAACAGTGGGAAAAATTGCACACTGCAAATCAGTACAGCAGATCCCACTTTCTGGCTGATGATTCTAAACTCTGGCAATACTGACTGTATACTTTTGAAAAGGACAGGCAAAATCAAGGATATGATGTTTCTAGTAAAATGAGTAGAAGCAATACCTTTCAAAGTCACACAACAAAAAAGTTCTTGAGAATGGTGAGAAATTGAATCAGCATTGTCTAGTTTCCTTGAAATAAACTGACAGTTTTCTGGTTTTTTTTTTGTTTTTTTTTTTTTGCAAAATATTTGACAAGAATGCCAAATCATTGCTTGCACTTTGCAGGTGTAACTGGCATAACTTAGCTGAAGCAGAGAAACAATGTGAAAATTCACCTAGCCATTTTACAGCCCACTCCAAATGGATGGATGTCAAGTCCACATTCAAACTGAATAATTGCATAGATGCAGAAAATCAGCACATTATTAGTGCAGAAACCCAGCACTGGGGGATTGTGCATGGGCCATCTGATCTCAATTACCCTTTTCTTTGCAAAGAATAATTTGGCTTTCTGGGGCTCACTGGATAATTTGTTCACTGAGAATAATGGCAATCTCCTTAGTTTGTTAGAAGTTCTTGGGAAATATGATGATGTCATGTGTGAGCACATACATTGAGTAGTTCATAAAGAAGCTGTGGCTTGTTATGGCAGCAAAACAATTCAAAATGAAGTGATTGGTTTTATGGTATGGAAGATGCTTAATAACATATTGATGTGGCTCAGCAAAGTGAAGTATTACACCATAAGCAAGAGTGACACCTATAACCCAGCCAGCAACATTGTTAATCTCTCAAGCTACACACTTACTCCTGCAGAGGAATCTGTTCTATCTCGAGGACTTTCCTTCTGCCCCACAACTGCCACACATAAGATAAAATTCTGCGGTGACCTAGAGGCCTACTTTCGTCGTCTAAGACTCAAAGAATATTTCCATAACACCACAGATCAACGCACTGACACACAGATGCCTTCCTCCAAACACTACAAGAAGAAATATTCTTCATGGACTCCTCCAGAAGGCCGAAATGAGAGACTTGACTTCTATATTGATTGCTTCTGCCACCACACCAAGGCTGAAATCGTGGACAAACAACATCCTTTACATCATAACCGCAGCCCTGCAGAACGCAATGCCATCCACAGCCTCAAAAACAACTCTGACATTATCATTAAGGAGGCTGACAAAGGAGGTGCAGTTGTCATCATGAATAAATCAGATTATGACCAGGAGGCTTATAAACAACTCTCCAACACAACCTTCTACAGACCACTTTCCTCTGACCCCACTGAGGAATACCAAAAGGAATTACAACGCCTACTCAAGAAACTCCCTAAGACAGCACAAGGATGTATAGAGACAGAAACACCACCAGAACCACGGCCAGGGATGTTCTATCTACTACCCAAAATCTATAAAAAAGGAAACCCTGGACGCCCCATCATCTCAGGCATTGGCACTCTTACTGCGGGCCTATCTGGCTATGTGGACTCCCTCCTCAGACCCTATGTTATCAACATCCCCAGCTATCTTCAAGACACCACGGACTTCCTGAGGAAAATACAGTCCATTGGAGAACTTCCAGAAAACACCATTCTGGCCACTATGGATGTAGAAGCTCTTTACACCAACATCCCACACAAGGATGGATTACAAGCTATTAGAAGAACCATCCCAGATGATGACAAAGCGCAGCTCGTGACTGAACTTTGCAACTTTGTACTCACCCACAACCACTTCAGATTTGAGGATCATTTATATCTCCAAATCAGTGGCACTGCTATGGGCACCCGCATGGCCCCACAATATGCCAACATCTTTATGGGCGACTTAGAACAACGTTTCCTCAAGTCTCATCCCAAGACACCTCTTCTTTACCTGCGCTACATCGATGACATCTTTATCATCTGGACACACGGCAGGGATGCTCTTGAAGATTTTCACAGAGATTTCAATAATTTCCACGACACCATCAAATTGAGCCTGGAACACTCCACACAGGAGATCCACTTTCTTGACACTACAGTACAAATCAGGGATAGACATATCACCACCACCCTATACCGAAAACCTACTGATCGGTACAGTTACCTACATCCTTCGAGCTTCCATCCTAAACACACCACACGATCCATTGTCTACAGCCAAGCCCTAAGATATAACCGCATCTGCTCTGATCCCTCAGACAGAGACAGACATCTTGAGGATCTCTATCAAGCATTCCTGAAACTACAGTACCCACCTGGGGAAGTAAGAAAACAAATTGACAGAGCTAGACGGGTTCCCCGAAGTCATCTACTACAGGAGAGACCCAAGAAAGAAAGCAACAGAACACCACTAGTCACCACATACAATCCTCAAGTCAGACCTCTGCAAAAGATCATTAAGGACCTACAGCCTATTCTAAAAGATGATCCCTCTCTCTCTCAAGCATTAGGAGACAGACCACTCCTTGCCTATAGGCAGCCCCCTAATCTTAAACAGATACTCACCAGCAACTACAGATCTAACAACAAGAACATTGAAGCAGGCACACACCCTTGCAAAAAACCACGCTGCCAAGTCTGCCCACATATCTACACAACAAACACCATCATAGGTCCTAATCAAGCCTGCTACTCCATCAAAGGCTCATTTACCTGCTCGTCTACTAATGTGGTCTATGCCATCATGTGCAAGAAATGCCCCAACACCTTATATATTGGACAAACAGGACGATCGCTCCATAAGAGACTGAATGAGCACAGAGCTGATATCAGAAATCAAAGAACAAAGAAACCAGTTGCTGAGCACTTCCATCTTCCTAATCACTCGATGATGGATTTGTTAACGACTGTCGTTAGAGATGTACCTGGGACATCAAGACTCCAAAGAGAAACAGCTGAACTCAAATTAATATGCAAACTAAATTCTGTGAAAGCAGGACTCAATCGAAATTATGGGTTCTTTTCACATGACAAAGGGTAATTTGACTTCAGGCTTCCCATTCTTTAAGCCTGTAAACTGCTCTGATTTGCTGTTACTTTATGACCTGATCCTATGTTTTACACCCCCTTGCATTTAGTTTCATTCCTTTCTGTAAGTTCACCCATCTTCGAAGCATCTGAGGAAGTGGGATCTTCTCCCACGAAAGCTCATGCAAAAAATAAATCTGTTAGTCTTAAAGTGCCACACAACTGCTTGTTGTTTTTTTACTGGACTAGACTAACACGGCTATCCCTTTGGAAACCATAATAATGGACTGCATTCACAACATTAGTCACAGCGAGAAGACGTCAGTTACAGTAAGATTTGTTGACAAAAGGGATTCCTGAATCTAAATAAAGGAACACTTGATCTGTTTCTGGTCTGTGTATGACATTACTGGAAAAAGAATGACAATAAAATAAGGCTTCAGGACTGCTACAGTGAAGTTTACAACAATGGCACAAACACTAAGAGAAGAAACAGTGGCATCCAGGCAAGGATCCTTGTGCTGAATCCAAGATCTTTCTTTGTGTTTTATTTTTGCTATTCTCTCAACTTAGTAGTGTCAGATGTAACATCATCTTCTTTAGATTCAATATATCTCTGCAGAATACTGCAAAAGATACAAATCTTGTTTTCAGCATTACCTATCAGGTGTAAGATCTTCATGGGTAATTGTACAAATCTGACCATGAAGCTGCTAAATGTCAGTTACTGGGAGAGCACATTGACACTGCAAGGCCAGAGAGGAACCAAGTAACTGAAGTTTATGGTGCCTCGATGGAACTGAACTGGCATAATTGAGTAAAGCCACAGCCAGAATCTGACACAAAGCCCAGCAAAGCAAATCACTGACTCCAAATTTCTGGTTTCAGTAGTGGTTTGGAATGATATGCTGCTCTGAGTAAATGTTACAAGTTAGGAATTGTAAATACAATCAATGAACACTGTGACTACTACTACTTTGAAGAGAAGCTGCCTTGATTTCATTGTGGCCTACAGAAACAACAGAGTTGAAGATGCCATTTCTGCTACTAAAGAAATGGCAGAAAACTTCAGAAGTGAGCCCTTCTTCAAAAAAATTCGCATTCATTAGAAGAAGAGACAGTTTGGTTACAAGGAGAGAGATAAGGTGATGGGAAACTCAAAATAAAAATTCAAGAGGGAGTTTTTTCCCCTCACTCATTGACACTGCTCAAGTGTCTGTTGAAGAGAGGTTTGAACAAATGAAGCTTCACTAAACAACCTGGGGAAAGAGAGATTATTTGACCTTAATAAATTGGTAGCAGATAGGAAAACATCTAGAACAATTGTATGGACCTTCACTGAATGCTGGCACATGGAGAAAGTTTTGATGTTAATGATAAAAGACTTCTGTGCTGAACTGGACCTCTATCACAGTTTGCCATATAGGAAGCATTCTCCACGCCAAGTTCTCCAGTTCGTTCATGATGCAGAGTGGAAGGACACTTTTCCTAATGTGTAGATAGCTTTGAGGATTCTGCTCACGCTGCCGGTCACAGTCAGGAGTGGTGAGTGCAACTTTTTTAAGCTTGGGCTCATTAAAATATATTTTTGATCAACAATAGATGATGAGAGACTGATGTTGCTTGCTATTTTATCTCTTAAAAATGCCACTGGCCAGCCTTTGGATCTCTCTGATGTTGTGCTTCTGCTCACAGGGGCAAAGGTAAGAAAAACTACCCTTTAAACCAGAAGAATATGGTTTACACTCTAAGGTTGTCACCTCTTGCAACACTAACATTGGTCCACTCAATGCTGGTCCACAGTTCCATTTCTCCATGTTAGTACATTTCAGTTATTCTTAAAATTAAAAAGTTTCCATAAGCTTAGAGGATTTTTTATTTGCATATATATGGCATGAATAAATATAGATTTACAGATGCTAGCATGCAAATTTATTGTCTTACATGACAAGGATAAATCATGCATGCAAATTTTGTATCAAAGTTATAAAATGAGCTACAAATGCAATAATAATAAATTTAACAAATGGATGGGGGCCAAAGATGCTCCTTGCTTGGGGTGCCATTTGATTTAGGGGTGGCCCTACCATAGCCTGTGAGGAAGCGGCATTTGGAAGTTGCCTTGCCCTTATCTAAGGATACATTCTGCTCATTGGCTTATCAGGAAAAGGAATGAAGTGACAATGCACTGCCTGGAGTTTGAATCTGTCTCACTTTGATAGAATTTGCCTTGGATTCTCACCTTAAAGGAGGCATGGATAGGTATGGAGTGATGACAGAACCAAGGCCATCCCCTACCCTGACATATCTTGTCTCTTTGACTCCCAATGAGGGTTCTAGCTCTGAGTCATAATAGAAGTATAAAAGACTTGAGGATCTATCAGAGGGAAATGGGAAGGTTTGAAGAATACCACATCAATAGACTCACGTGAGGACAGACCTTATGGTAAAATTTGTGTTTATATGTATAGTATTGTCTTAGGCTGTGTTCAGACGAGAGTTTTATTTCCAAACAACAGCCGTTGTTTCGAAATAAAATTTCTTATGTCCAGAAGACATTCCATTATTTCGAAAAAACGGGACCTGTTGTTTCGAAATAAAGGCCATTGTTTCGAAACAGTAAAACCTCACATCTAATCAATATAGCCGTTGTTTCGAAATGGTTGTTTCAAAACAACAACATTCGGACATGTTATTTCGAAATAACCATTATTTTGAAATAACACTGTTGCCCTTCTACCTCCCAGAGTGCCTTCCTTTTACCCTTTATTGAGTGGGGGCATGGCCTAGGGAGGGGGCCATGTTGCCACACCTCCCATGGTGCCCCTCTCCTAAAGCGAAATAGCAAGTCCTGTCTTTGGACATGCTATTTCGCTTTGAGCTTTTCCCTTAATTCGAATTAACTTATTTCAAAATAAGGACTTTATTTCGAAATAACTCATTTCAAAATAACTTATTTCGAAATAACAGTTTAAGTGTGAACATAGCCTTAGAGTTTTATTGTATTAGTTAAAAATAAAAGTAAATATTATGCTTTTTATAACACTGTGTATCTGTTACTAGTGGGGTGGAGATCTCACTCATTCAAATGCAGTGTTATTATTTATGGGATTTTCTGCTTTGTGTGTGGTTGTGATGAACTTGCCTCCTCTCACAAGCCGACAGGATCCACACCATCTTCCAGACTCAGCCCTCTGGCTGAGCCATGCTCCACACCCAAGTCCAGTAGGTCTTTTCTGCAGTCCTGGATCCACCACTTATCTCAGAGGTCACTGAAGTCTACTGCCACTTCTCTGGTGGTCTGAGGGAAGTACCTAGGTCTGTCCACTTCTCCAGGCTTCAGCTCAGGGACCCTATGTGCACCCCACTTGCACTGCCTCTTCCCCAACTCCATAGTCTTTGTTGCACCGCTTTTCTAAAGCCCCAGTACTCCATCTGCCCTTGTATCAGGGCCTCTGACTGACCCAGAGCCCCAACAGCCAGCCACTGCTCTGCCCACAGTTCTGTCTCCCTTTAGTTCCAGGACACTGCTCTGCCCACAATTCTGTCTCCCTTTAGCTTTAGCTTCCCTTTCCCTCTTGAGCTCCTTGGTGACTGCCTTACACTGCTTGGTAGCTCCATTTTATACTGGGCTCCTGCATCCTAACTGGCTTTCCTGCAGCCCCTTCCCATTGGCAACTTCTCCCAGGGTCCTCTTAATCCCCTACTAGCCCGAGTGAGGCAAGTACCATACTACAATGGCTGCTGACCTTGGAAACACTAGTTATTTTTTTCCTCACTCTATCATGCAATGCACAATGGGTTATGCTCTATGTAACTCTTCTGTTCACTTTTGCAATGAAAGCGTGTAGTTTGATGCAAAATGTGCCATGCAAGGCTCACTTATGAAGGCTCTGACTTATTGTTGTGGTGTCATGTTTCCTGGAGCATCGCATATGAGCACAGATGTAAGGCATTTGTTTATAAATCTCAAGGGGGAAAGGAGACAATCAGACTTGTCCTACAGCAGCACATAGATTGTAAGAGCCTTTTCCCAATCAGTGTTGCAAGCACATTCCCAGAGGAGATAACGAAGACAATCGGGCCAGCTAAATACATGTAGCACCTTGGCCTAGGAAGAAAGGGAGGGGCAGAGAGGATTTTAAAACAAACACAGACACTTAGAGAGGGAAGCTGCTAGTTTTGGCCAGAGACTTTCCATCTTGAAACATCTACGAAAAGAATTGGGCCCTGTCTAGAAACAGGCAAAGAATGGCTGCAAACCATCACAGCTGGATCTGAATAGTGAGATGAGCATAACTTCAGTAGTTGTGTTATGGTTAGCATGTGTTTTATATCTTTTGTTTGCTGGTCGTAATTCCTGACTCCTTTATTAAATGATTGTGCATTGATTTGCCATATACTCATTTCAAATCATAGTCTAATTAATAAACTAGTAGATTTATCTAAAGCTGTGTGGATTTTAGAGGGAATGAAAGAGGAAGACTGGGTACATCCTTTTTTTTTTTTAATGGATGGATATAAATCTATGGTGACTGAGGAAGGATCCCAGTCCCTATAGGACAGAGGTTCCTGGTGTGGTATCTGGAGCTAGGGGTGCTTGCTTGGGGACCATTGCCTGCGAGGACAGAGGGTGCACACCTACTTCCTGGGACTGCTTGCATGCAGGAGGCTGGTGTGGATTTACTCAGGAGTGAGTGGTTACCTGGCAATGTGGGTATGTCAGGCTTCAGGAGTGGAGATGGTGAGAGGGGTCACAGCAGCACACTGGACCAGATTCTGGGAGAAGTCTGTCACACGCACAACATGTTCTTTTGGGAGAGTCATATAATCAGAACTGTCTCTACTCCAAAGGGTATGTAATATTTTACCCCTAAAAAACCAGGAGATAATTAAAAAGACCTTGCTCATGTCACAGAGAGTTATAGTTATGGAATTTAAATGCAAAAGGCATCACCAAATCATTTAATCTTCCCACTTGTGCCTCTATTGATCCCAATAGCCTACACTGAAGTACTATAGTTAGAACATTAAATTACTGAGCGTCAAAGTCAGAGAATGCTTATGAATCAATGTCCTAAGAGATAAAGCACAAAATAGCATATTAGCTGATATGTACTAGAGATAGCAAAGTATACTACAGAACAGGATCACCAGCTCATTATACACCTATCTACTATGTATAGGGAAAAACGCTCTGTGATCACAGGGATTGCAGTCTGAGTGATATATCTTGGAGGTCTCATGCCAGCAGTACTAAAACATCCTTGGATGATAATTTGCATGAAACGTGGGGAAATTCTATATTAGACTTCATCTTGACAGATAAAGAGGAATTGATCCCAGAACTAAATATTAATGGAGAAAGCTCAGAGAAGAGCTCTGGCAATGATTAAAGGATTAGAAAATATGCCTTACAGAGTATGTCTACACTGCAAAGTTTTTTTGAAATAAGGAGTCTTATTTAAAAAAAAAAACTTGATGCCTGATCATGCAGGCATTTTGGTATTTCAAAATAATGAAGCGCTATTTTGAAATAGTAAAACCTGGATTTATTTTGAAATATTGATTTTTTCAAAATAGCTATTTCGAAAAAAGCCATTCCAAGCTGTGGATTTGGCTTTTTATGAAATAATGGCCCTATACGTTTCCCTAGCTCCCTCTATTTCGAAACAGAAAGCCTAGCGAAGACCTTCTATTTCAAAATAAGAATGCTTACCTTATTTCAAAATAGGGAGTCTTCACTAGACTATTTTGAAATAATAAGTCTGAAATAATGCTATTTCAAAGTAAATTAGTTAAAAATAAATTCAAAATAGTTAGTTCAAAATAACTATTTTGCAATACCTGTGACAGTGTAGACATAGCCATAGTGATGGACACAAGAACTTAACTCTACCTTAATAAAGGAGGTTAAGAGGTGACTTGACTACAGTCTATAAGTACTTACACAGGGAACAAATACTTAAAAAGGGTGTTCAGTCTAGCAGTGAAATACAATCCAATAGGTGGAAGTTGAAGCTAGCCATATTCAGACTGGAACTAAAGCATACATTTTTAACTATCAGAGTAATTAATCATGGGCACAATTTATCAATGGTCATGATGTCCTCTCTCTCACTGACATTTTTTTAAAATCAAGATTATGTATTTTTCTAAAAGATATGCTCTAGAAATTATTTTAGGCCCTGATTATACAGGAAGTCAGGCTAGATGATTTTAGTGGTCCTTTCTGACCTTGAACTCTGTGACATTACCATTGACACAAGATGACATGGAGACTAATCTGGGTGCTGAATGCACTGTAGCCCACACTTCCTAGCTGAGTTATGCATAAGTACAACAGCAGGGGTAACAAGATAGAAAGAGTCTTGTGAAGTCTGGTGTGAGAAAAATTTCAGGCCAGACAAAGAACCAGTGGCTGAATGCATTCACTCAGAATACCAGGATCAATGTAGAAGAGTTTCTTGACTAAAAGCTTTTGATCTGACAGACGAAAGGAAGAAGATCAAAGCCTAAGTGAGTACTTTTCTTTTCTCCCTTTTGAGACCCTGAATATATTTGTGCAACAATTTGCCTGTACCTGTAACTAAACTGTTCCAGAAAAATAGCTGATTTACTCTCTGAGTCTTTTTGGCTTAATGTTTGGTACAGTTTGGACCTTCCTGGTTCATAGCCAAGAATAGCAAAGGTGTGGAGGGCAGTCCAGAAAATGCTAAGCTAGCTTTCAGAATTTCTTGGGTTTGTTGGGAAAATTTGATCTGTTTCCAAAGCCAGAGCCAAGCAGAGAGCATAGAGGGCAGGGGCAGTGCCAGTGAGAGGTGGCTGGTTGCTAGAAAAAACAAGTGAGCTGCTCGGTTCTCTCTAGAAATCTTTTGGATTGTCCCATCCTCATTTAAAAGAGGAAAAGGCCAAGCATTAATAAGGGAGAGAGCAGGCCAGAACAAATGATGGGAGTGTGGGGGGATAGGACTAAGCCCTGTGGGACACCAGTGGAGCATGTTGCTAGAGCTATCAAGGGGGATGGTTAATCCACTAGAAGAGAAATCAGTCAAGCACAAAATTGTGAAATGTAAGGGAGCTAAATCACTGTAAGGCACTGTAACTGCTAAATTGGTTTAAGATTGCTCATAAAAAAGGAAGAGTTTCATTAATTTAGCTAACACAGTTTCTATACCATTTATTCTATATCATTTAGTCAAACTGATATAACTTTTATACATAGATAGGGCCTTTGGAGCAACACTGGTTAAAAGAAAACAAAGACAATTAGGTTGGGATTATCTAAGTCTATGTCTACACAAGAGAGCTTACAGCAGCACAGATGTACCACGGAGATCTCTCATGTAGCTGCTCTGTTTATCTGGGAGAGAGCTATCCTGTCAACATCATTACACTATCCCAAAAAAGTCATGGTAGCTGTGTCAGCAGGAGGCACCCTACCACTAACAGATAGCACTTCACTCCAGTGTTTCTGTCAGTCTAATGTATCTCTGAATGTTTCACATCCCTGAACAACATAGGTTATACTGGCAGAAGTGTTACTGTAAACATAAGCTAAGGCATTTTACATGACCTAACCCTATTAAATTTCAAAGCAATTTCAGTGCCTTATTCTTTTTACTTCTTTAAAAATCTCAGCATCAGTTTATTATGCCAGACTCCACCTCAACTGATGCAATGTACCATTCTAGCAGTAGACATGTTCCACATAAGATATATATAGAAGGTGTTTGTATGAAATAAAGAAATGTTTTCATTTTTAATGTGTGTGCTTTGTGGGGAAATTAATGTGCAATCTTAGGGTTTAAAAAGCTTTTGAAAAAAGAGTTGGATAATTAACGTTGGCAGGTGCCTGAGATCAAGGGATGGAGGAGACATGAAAAAAAAAAAACCCAATCACCTCTAAATGACAAAATGCAGATAACATCCGTGTATTACTGAATTCTGTGTTGAGTAAGTATAGCAGAAAAAAAATCTTCTGTTGGTACCTGCACTGTTAACATATATTGTATGCTCTATGAGTGTCTTAATTCTCAAACCAGTAATAAAATCAAGCTTTTAAATATTATTAGATCCAGGTTTAACCAAGACAGATATGTCTGAGTGTAAACAACAAACATGTTAAATGAAAGCAGAGAAATCATCAGGATTTTTCAAGACATACACAGGCAAAGTGATTAAATCAATAGGTGTAATTACAGTGATCATAGAATACTACAGTCTTAGGCATTCACTGCAATTGTAAGTCTTTTAGAAACCAGAGGTTCATTATTGTTTAGGGACTACTTAAGTAGCATAAAATTAGACCAATTGTGCCTATATGCATGGTTGAACATAATAGTCTGCGTATGCTGTGACGATAGACTACAGCAACTGCTGGAATAATATTTGGAAACTTTGCTGATGAATAATATCTGTGAAAAGAGATAAAATGAAATTGTTAGTGAACAGGGCGATGTGAGGAAATTGTACAAGCCAGATGTATATGCATTACAGTCAGGCACAAATGGCAGGATAATACTCTACAATGACTAAACTGCATTTAAACATAATGATATACTATGGTTGATAGTTACCATGAATTTTTGCTACATTTAAATCAATATGTCAAGAGAAACAAACACATACTTCATTTTCTCAAGAGGAGAAAAGCACACCCGAATTAGTTTGGCATGTGTTTATTAGCAACTGAAAAACAAAAGGGATCCATACAAATATATTGCAATTAATGCTACCATAGGTGTGTGACAGGCCCTTTGTATTCAAAACATGAGGAATTTAAAAGATAGCCAAACAATATTACTCTGAAGTGAAGTAGTCATAAAATGAATAGTGAATAGTAAGATATACAGGTGTACCTTAGATCTGGGGACGACGGGTTTACACATTCAAACACACTAAAGCTACATGAGCACTGCACATCCCTTTCAGCAGCATGGAGTGCATGTGTAGCTACATGCCACAGTGAAAAGCAGACTGTGTCCATACTGCAGCATGTAGCTATGTGTGAGTGAAAGGCTCTAGCAGTCACAAGGCACAGGGGACAGGTTTTCAGCAGCTCCTCACTGTCAGGTCCTTTTGCTGCTGAAATCTTTATCTTTCTACAAAACATGCCTTGTGAAATATCATTTTAAAACTAATAACTCACTACTCAATGATATAATGGCAAAATGTATATAGCAACATTACATGCAAAGTTATGAACATAAGCAGACAAATACAGGTGCACCAGTTTCTCAAAGACAGAATACAAGCTGATACCTCTAGCCAGGTATGGCCAAAGCTGATGGGCAGGCCCCTGCCAAGTGACCATTCTTTAGCAGTGGTTTTTAACCTTTTTCAGGTTGTGATATGCTTAGTGGCATATTGTGACCCTTCAGGACACACCAGCCCACCTCATCTCCCAAGGCTGAATCCAGCCACCTCCCTGACTCTCCATGACACACTTACTGCTGTGTGATGACACAATCGTGTGTCCCAACACAGTGACTGAGAACCTCTGCTTTAGCAAGCAAGTGATGTAGGAACAGATCAATCTGCATTTTAGCAAACAGTATGGAACGTCTTCAGTCTCCAGACTCTCCATCTCCATTCTCACATCAGCGATGAACTTTATGATCAGACAAACCTCAGGAAAATGCATTTTAAAAGGTTACCGAGCTATAACAATGAGAGGAAATCCCCCATCCCCAGTTATCTTTCTCTGTCTATCCCTGTCTCTTTCAATTAAGAAGACCAAAGAAGCAGACTTTGGACTTTGGAAGCAGATCCTGACCTGAGACTATGTGGAATAGGACACTACCTTTAAAGAAATCTATTTTGTTAAGCTTTGGTACTGGTATTTTAATTTCTCTTGTAACCATGCCTGATTTTAATGCCTTTACTTGTAGTCACTTAAAATCTCTCTCTTTGTACTTAAATAAACTTGGTTTGGTCTTTAACTAAAACTAATGCACTGTTGTGTTTAAACTGAACTGTGTGGGCAATTCCATTTAAACCAGCAAGCTGTTGTATATTTCTGCCTTTAGAGGAGCAATGGGCCTAGTATATTTGGACTGCCCAGAAAACATGTTTTCTGGGGGAAAAATATGGAACTGGGTGTGTGTTGGGATCACACTGCAAGTGGTGAAACTTTAGTGGAAGCCAGAGTGGGGCTGGAGTGTTGCTGACTGGCTACAAGGGTCAGAGTTGGTGGGCCAGGACTATGGCTATACATAAACACTTAGAGTGTACCCTGAATGCTGGTAGGTTGATTGTGAGAGACCCAAGCTAGGATGCTACATGGGCAAAGCATTATGATGCACACAGAGGTTTCAGGGCAAGAGGGGACACAGCCACTCATTGGTCTGAATTGCACTTAGAATGTTATAGATTCCTAATATACAAACCCACCACATTTCATCAAAGAAATGACAACCTTTTTTTTGTTGGGGGTTTTTTTTGTTTTGTTTTGTTTTGTTTTTTAGAAACAGGTATAAATTTAGTAAAACAAACAAGAAGTCCTATGGCAATTTTAAAGATAAACAAATTTATTTATTGCATGAGCTTTCATGGACAGAATCTCACTTCAGACAAACGATACAGAGGGTACAGTATAAATGTATAAATGTATTAAGATATAAATTTAGTTTTTCCTCTTTTTCTCCATATAAGTGGGATAATTTCCTTAGTTATTAATGCAGGCCATTGGTTTGTAACACAGCCTTAACTTGTCAAACTGACACATCACTGTTGTATTTGGGATTCTTTTCCATAATTTTGATCATTACAGTGAAGTCCCTGCCATGCTAAGCCTGAGAAGGCCAAGCCATCTTGTAAAATATACAACCCAAATCTAACCTTTAAAGTCATATTATAGGAAAATACAACAGGTAGTGTTACAAAGTAGGCTAGGGCTTTGATATGCATGTGTATCATTAGTGGTTTCTTGATGATGTTTATATCTTGTAGCGGTTAGCAAGGTAAATGAAGTGCTTCCCTATCTGTTACTATTGTTCTATTGGAATGGGGTCAAAAGGGAACATTAACATCTAAATGAACCTTTGATGTACCAACGTAAGCTGTATATTAATGATGCTAGTGCAGCTAATTACCTGTAGCGCCCAGAAGGTGAAGGTTTTACTTCAAAGGACAATATACATTACTATTTTTCACTTAAGAAAGGACCTGGAAACTGTCATCAAAGCCCACAGGAAGGAATGACCTTCAAATGGCCATCTTGCTACAGCTATAAAAGGAAGTTGAGAACCTACTTCCTTTGGGTATGTCCATATACACTGTTTAAATCGAAATAACGCTGGTTATTTCGATTTAAAAAATAGTAGGTCCATATGATGTTCCCTTATTTAGAAATGAGGAGCTCCCTCGTTTTGATATAAGGAAAGTTATATCGATATAATAAAACCTAGTATTATATCGATATGATGGTTAAATCAAAATTGTTATTTCAAAATAACACAGTGCAGACATGCTATTTTGATTTAACTGTTAAATTGATTTAATACTTTTTGCCCTTCTCCTTCTCAGGTGCCTTCCTTTTTCTATATATTGGGTGGGGGCCCAGTGAGGGGGCCATGTTGCCACACCTCCCATGGTGCCCCTCTCCTGAATTGAAATAGCAAGTCCTGTGTCTGGACATGCTATTTCGATTTGGGTTTTTCTAGTACGGACCTGTTAAATAGATTTAACTTAAATTGATTTAATGATTTTTATATCGATTTTCTTAAATCAATATAAGTTAAATTGATTTAACTGTGCAAGTGTGGACATAGCCTTTGTCTCATATCTATCCAGTGTGGGGGATCAGAAGCATTGTTTGTGACTGGCTGGGGAGTTTATCTTCAAGTAACCCACCAGTGCTGGGAAAGTCTGCTCTCCTTTCTGCAACTTGCCCTGATCTTTGCATATTCGGGTGGTTATCCCAGGAGGCCTGGCTCACAGGCCCTTTGCACCAACCTTTCACTAACTATATCTCCCTGTTATCCAAACTCTAACTATATCCCCAGGATAAAGCTCTCCAGGGCTGCTGAGACCCTGAGCTCTGCATAAGCTGAATTCCTATGCAGTTCTTGTAAGCTCTATAGGAGGTAAACTACAGCCTGAACCTCCTTGCTGGTCTTCTCCTTCCCTCTCTGCTTCCCTGGCTGCTTTGAGGGAGGCCAGTCAGCTCTCTAGACCAGTGATTCTCAACCACTGCATTAGGACACATTACTGTGTTGCCACACAGCAATATGTCATGAAGATCTGAAGAGATGGCTGGATTAAGTCAGGGTTTGGGGTAGGCTTGTGTGTCCTGTGGGGTCGGAATATGCCACTAAGTGTGTCACAACTCACACAAGATTGAGGACCACTACTCTAGACTGTAATTTAGTGAGCCACGAGTACCCAAACCCCTGGTTTTTATAAAAGGAATAAGTTTTAGCTGAGCTAATAATTTATAAAAAATAGCTTATTCAGCAGATTTCACCTCTCTGTGTTTGAAAATTTTCCTTGAACCCAGATCATAATTTTAAAGAACTGAGTTAAGTAATTTTGACAAATCATTCTAGTGTCTGTAAATCATTTTTGAATAGTTTGTGAAGTGTTTTGCTCTTGTGTATGTGCCGAATGGTATTTTTCTGTTCCCTGCTTGAACAAGTGTACCTCTTGGAAGCAGGTGGTCTGTGACAATACTTCAAAAGCCAACGTAAAAATCCCTTTTCTACTAGAATATTGCAGTATTCACTATTTTGGGGCTCATTCCCATCTATAGATTAATTCGAGTATTTGAAGCAAGAGAGCACAAATGGGATATGTATACAATGGGTGTGACATCATCTAGAAATATGAGAAAATATTTATAGAAATTCATTTGCAGTATTCACCCAATTATGTTCTTGAACAACAAACCAGAATTTTTTTGTGCAACATTGTCCACAAACTGGGAAACACATCTGTGCAGAAATCAAATCAACTACCCCAAAAGGTCCACAGCTGGGGACTAGCAGGCTAGAGGTATGTCCATTCTAGAAGCACTAAAAAAGGACAGCTGGCTGCTGCAGCTGTACCTCTGTAGCATAGACAGTTGCTGCAGTAACAGAAGGGGTTTTCTATAACTGTAGTAAATCCACATTCACCCCCCTCCACCCCGGAGAGGTGGCAGTTAGATCAGTAAAAGAATTTTTTGCCTGGCCCATCAGTATCTAAAGGAGGGGTTAGGTCAATTTAATGACATCATATAGCCTTGAATATGTCACAATGTTGACTTTTAAGTTTTATGTGTAGACCAGGACTAATTTCCAAGAAGATTCTGGCTCCTACAGTTAGCAGAAAACACAAAAGCACATCTTATATCATGTGCTCAAAGTGGCTGCTTTGGTAGATCACATTAAGAGGGTGTATCAGACCATTAGCTCCACCAATTCTCTTATTTGCATCACCTCTGTCTTATTTGGTTTGAACCTGAGACAGCTAGCTACCATCTAGGACAGCAGAGTAAAGAGAGAGAAATTAAGAAAATCTGCTTAATGTATGTTAGAGCAAAAGTAGCTCATGTGGAGAGATGGTAAAAACCACGAATAATTGTTTAATTGTTAGTAGACAGCTCAGACTTCATTCCAGACAGGATAATAACTAAATTCTGGAGACACAGTGAACACAGATAAGAGATTACATCAGCTTTGCACATGAGTAATTTAATATGGAGCAAAATAAGTGAGCAAGCAATTGTGGGGATGATGAAAAGTAACATTGCATAAAGGTGTTCAGCATTACTTTGTGAATTAGCAATGCTATGTGTCATTCAGCTGTCTGAAAGACTCAAGAATGTCATGGTGACACAGTTTTTGTATGTCATTACAGAAGGTTCTGGTGTGCCTGAAATCAATTCAACTATTTTTCAGAGAGGAATAGCAATAGCAGTAAAAGACTTTCATGGGCAGACCCATTCAGAAAATTCAACTTTAATATCCAACTATATAAACACTAGCATACTGAAACATAGACAAATAATACAGAACCTATTTCAGAATCCATAATCTATTTTATGGGAAAAAAAAAACCAACTTAGATACTCCTGCTTTAGAATAGATTGTGTATAGCAAGGTGGCCAAACTGTGATTTATAAGCTGCATGTGGCTGAAGAAGCCCTCTAAGTCTCCTCCCCCATTCCTCCCCCCAAATCTCTGAATATCAGACTGGGGTGGGGATCCAGGAGCATAAGTATGAGTGGGTCAGAATGGCTCCCAGCAGACTCAACCAATGTATTTATTCTGTTGATGGTGCTCTGGTTACACTTGGACTGTTAGGTAGCTTTTGGTGGTCACTACCTGAACTTCCCACTTCTGGCCATGTGACAGGAAGCAGGAAGTTTGGGTAGTAACAAGCTGAGAATCATTGAGTTGCCTGATGCTCCAGTTGCCAAAGTACCTGGAGAATCCAGCAGCTTAGTTTCTCTGACCAAGTTCTTCTCACACACCCTGATTCTGCTCACATGACCAGAAACTGGAAGTGACCCAGGCCCACCCACGTCAATGACAGGCCCTGCCAGAAAAATCATTTCTGGCTACATCCCTGTGAAGAGCTCCAAGCTTCTGCTCTGAAGCAGGATGGTGCAACTAGAGGATTCTGCCCAGTGGAGATGGAGACTTAGGGACTCATAACTGTGGCCACTGCTTGCATGTATCTATGAAAGTCAGGGAACCCACTGCTATCCAGTGATAGGAGAAAAAAGAGCACACTTTCAGGGCTCTTGCTGCTAATAGAACTGAATTAAATTCAATCTCTTTTCAAAGTTCTGAAATACTTGAACCTCTAATGGGGAACGTTTGTGTGAAAATTTCATAAATTTAAGTGTTGCAAGTCTTCGCTTTACAGCCCAGCCATCAAAAGCACTGCAATAGCGTAAGAGGGTATTTTTGGAATTGATATGGTCAAAATATTTTGTATATGGAAGTTTCAATGCAAATTCAGATTTTGACAAAAATATTTTTAAAAAAATCAGTAACGTTTTCTTTCCATTTTATGATCAGTCCTATTTGGAATATTTCCAGGCAGGACTGGAAAATAAATAATAAACCCTGTCCATATGAGAATTCCAAGTTAAATTGGGGAGTTCCAGGTTAAATTTCCAGTATGTATTCCTGTATTCAAGGATATATTCTACTGTTATTTCATCTACATAAAATCCAAGTAATTCTGATGAACACTGTCATTCCGCATCTAGATTAACACACTTTAAGACAAAATTTAATGCAAGAGGCTTTGATAGTTTGATAACACAGGTGATATTTCAGGAACCAGGATATTTGTCTTGTTTAGCTTCATGAATATCAAAAGTCCACAGCAAGATATGACTTTTATTGTAAAAGTGCATCATTATTCAGCAACTCTGAGTCAACCCATTTATAAAAACTAATTCATCGGTTGATGAACACTAAGCCCATTGATGAAAGATAATTAGTTAATAAGCTGACAAAATCATGATGATTGTCAAAATTCTGCAGTATAATACCTTTCCTAATGTCATTAAACTTGCATAATACATGGTAAACAGAGAAATCAAGGGCCATATTATATCATACTTCCTCACACTGAGGAATACCTTACTCCATGAGTAATTCCATTAACTTCAAATATGAGTAAGAGTGGTAGAATATGGACCTTGATAAAGTGGTGTTCTTGTAGCATTGTTGTAACAATTTGTATCATGGGGATGCTGAGAGTCATTGACCCAAACCATAAACCCTATATATGATGGAAACCACTCAGGGTATGTCTACACTTACACTTTAAATTGAAATAATGATGATGATTTTGATTTAAAGTAGTGCACATCTACACTAGCTTTCTTTATTTTGAAATAAAGAGCTCCCTCATTTCAAAATAAGGAACAGTCATTTTGAAGTAATGAAACCCTGCTTTATGTCAAGATGATGGTTAAATCAAAATTATTATTTTGAAATAATGCAGTGTAGCCACATTATTTCGATTTAACACTTTTTGCTTTTCTCCCTCCCAGGGTGCCTTCCTCTTTCTACCTATTGGGTGGGGGACTAGTCTTTCTTGGGGGGCCATCTTGCCACAACCCCCCTGGTGCCCCTCTCCTAAATTGAACTAGCATGTCTTGTCCATTGACATGCTAGTTTGATTTGGGTTTCTAGTGGGGGGACATGTTAAATCAATTTAATGATTTTTATTTTGATTCAATTAGATCAATTTAAGTTAAATCAATTTAACAATCTCAGTCCAGACATAGCCTTCAAGTGGTGGCAGGGATGGATGGGAGTGGGGGGGCAGCGAGGTAATACCTTCAGCATCCTTTGTTCCGGCATCTGTGTGTTCTTGTAACTAAAAGAACCCAAGTTTGAATGTGCCACGTATTCCATACATTTTACACTAATTCTTGTTCATTTCACTCTCCAAAGCAAACTAAATGTTTTTGATGGAATTTGTATCCCAATATATTTGTTATGTGTTTAAACGCAAGATTAGAAGAAACATTTCAGTCTCTATCCACTCTGGTACCCAGCTAATTTCCTTACTCACTTGTAAATGTCAGTCATGACCCTTTCCTTTACTGGAGAGACTAATCAAGGTGACAGGCTCTAATGAAGATGATCTTTCAGTACTTCACCTGTCTGGCTGCATTACAATTTCAGTTGTAATTTGTTCTAAAGGCTGTGCCTGACCAGACCATGGAACAACCTTTCAGTTTCAAAATAAACTTTTGGATACATTTTAAACCCAACCCACTCTTCATTTTTTCCTGGTGCAATAACTGCAGATACAAATTTGCAGGTGCAATCACATAGGTGTGTGCCTAGAAAAATATATCCAGTTCCTTTTTTATTAAGAAAAGACTTTTTTAAAAAAAATCTTTTCAAGTGTTTCTTTAGCGAGTGGTTTTGTCTTCCACAGAATTGATCTTCCAAAAGCTATTTGCCTTACATATTCCTAGAATTGCTGTGTCTCTGCTGAAAATGACTAAGCCTCAGATTGCAAAAATTTCATTACAGGGTACAACAGATGCAATAATCTTACTGATCAAAATATTCTGTGTGAAATATAGAAAGCAAGTTGGTCCCTGAAAATGCTCAATTCAAATCCCTGGAGAGCTTGAAGGAAGAAGAGCAGGACTATATGGTGGATACAGAAATGAATGAGAAGACACTGTAATTCCAGAGAACCAGTGTGGTATCTTTTCACTTATCAATCTAACTAGCAGTTCTCTATTCAAACAAGCTCAAATATCTCCATAGCCTTCAGAGATAGCCCAAGCAGCAACTGGAGATGACAAAGATAGCCAATGTTTATGCTCAAGATGAAGGTTCTCAGTCCTCTTGTTAACTGAAGAGCTGCAGGGAGTGGGGGTGCAGGGAAAGGGGCTTCTGACTGAACCCTATTACTATTTGATAGTCTCAGTTTGAGCCAAATATTATGCCACACTTCAGTGTTCAGCCGGAATAGATATTATTTCTGTTACTTCTTCAAAGCATTTCTTCATTCCTATCAATCACACTTTAATCATATTCTATAGGATTAGACTTGAGCCAGTTCCATTTCCTACCAACACTTGTGCTTTTCAGCATTTGCACAGGTGGATGACAATATTATCCTACTTCTGACAGGCAGGGGAGTATTTTTTTGCTGGCATTTACTGTCTATACTGTCTCATAGTTTCATCTAGTGATCAGCGTAGATTAGGGGTCTCAAACACGCTGCCTCCTGCAGCCCCTGATAACCCCCAGAATCCTGGGGCTCCCACCTTTCCAGCCCTTGGGTTTTCAAATGCTGAGCCTCTCTGCTGACGGAGACCAAGCAGCCTCACCTCCCCCCAGCATTATCCGCCACTGACAAGGAGGCGCTGAACTGCTGCCTGGGAGCTGCCCTATTCATTTGCAGCAGTTGATCAAGCCACTGAAGCAGGCTGTGCTGTCCAGAGAAGGCTCAGGTGAGGGAGGAGCCTTAAAGGAGGGCAGCCTGAGCCTGTGGGGAAGGTTCAAAGGGATCTCCATTCTGGGAGAGAGCAAGAAAGCCCCACCATTAGCCACAGGACACCTTAACCCGCTGCAGGTCCCGGCACAGGCAGAGGGTGTTCCCCCAGGAGGGTGGGGTAGTGTTTTTTCTTCTACCCACCCCAGTGCTGCTAAATTCTGGCAGGCAGGGGATGTTTTCTCCTCTGCTGGCCCCACTCAGCCCAATTGAAGCGGGCAGGTGGGTGGGGGTTGTTTCCCTTTCTGCCAAACCTAGAGCAGCTAAATTTAGGTGGGTGGGGAATGTTTTCCTCTGTGCCAGCCCCACCACAGCCAAATTCAAATGGGCGGGTGGGTGGGGGGTATTTCCCCCTCTGCCAACCCCAGCATGGCCAAATTCAAGCAGGTGGTGGGAAGGTTGTTTCCCCCACCACGGGTCCCAGTACCAGGCAGGGGGCTGCTTATTTATGGTCCTGTGGAGGGCTCTGACCAACCTGTTTGCAGCCCCGTCCTGGGATGTGGCTGCTCTCCTCCCCTCCTGGCTTGGAAATACATGCAGCCCCCTCTTTTTAAAACAAAAAAACCAAAGATCTTCTAAAATAATTGAATTTTGTTTAAAAAACTAAAACATTTATACAAATTTAATTTCAAATAAATTTAATTCAATTTTAATAAATCAAACTGCAATTAATTTATTTCAATTAACATCAATTTGAATTCAATAAATTAAATTTTAATTTAATTTTAATTAATTTAGCCAGTGGTCCTTCAGGGTTTGAAAAAGTATATTTTTTGCCCTCAAACCAAAAATGATTGGGAACCTCTGATTTATAATGTAAAATTTAAAGTGTGTTTGTTTACTCTTTGTCTTTTTTGATGATTTTGCCATCTTGAATGGAAGTAATTCTAAAAGGAAACGTGTGTTTTGGCTTTGGAAAGGCTGTCAAAATTAGCACAGACTTCATGTTACAGTTTCAAAAAAGTTGATAAATTGACTTTTATTAGTGTACTACATTACTCTTCATTTTTTTACTGTACTTCCGCATCATTGTATGAAAAGGTTTCAGTAGTGTGGCCCTCGGGCCAATATCCTAGTCCTTGTGTGGCCCTCAAGGTGATTTGAGTTTGAGACCCCTGATGTAGATGAACAGGAGAGGCCACAGTGCTGAGTTTTATGGAACTCTGTACCTTGGAGGTCTTGGGAAAGAGGACTTCTTGACCATCATGAGCCTGTGGGATCTGTTTGAAGGAAGGAATGATGCCAGCTTCATGACACTTCATTGATCCTTACCATACTGAGTACCATTAGTACCGCAAAGCCTACTCTGCTGAAGGATGCCTAAGGATCTGTTAGTATCAGAATGGACATTTGTATGTTGTCTGGGTCTACAAGGAGATTATCCCCTAGCATCATGAACCACACCAGCACTATCATTCTAACTCAGTGTCACATATAGGACAGAAGACTGATTGGGAAGGACTTAGGATACTGGCGGATGTTAGCCATCTCTGGGATTGGTTTGTCATTATCTTCTTGATGACTTTGCCCAAGAAAAGGAGATTAGAAACCTTGCCTTGCAGTAGTTGACAAGGTTGTTGCCATAATTATCTGAGGCCTAGCTAAATTATTCTGTGCTTTTGTGTTACTATAACGTAACATAAAACAAGGCTTAAGAGAAAAAGTGGTCAGCAAAATAGCTTTATTTGCAATGTGATACGGTAATAAAAAAAAAGGACAAATGCAGTTTTGGACTATGTTCTCAAAGGCATTGACTTGTTGAACAATGACATACTTTTCCTGCTCTTTGGGGTTCGCTGAGACTGCACTGGAAATATTTTGTTCATTTCTGAATACCTTATTATTAGAGACAAATAAGTGGGGGGATTTCAGGAAGGGCATGAAAAATTAACTGAAGACTTGCAGACTGTTTTATAAGGAGATAGAGGAGTTGAATATGCACTGCTACGCTAGCTGATGACTAAGGGGGCAGGAGGGATATGACAGCAGGAGATCAATAATGGGTCTTGTGATAAGCTGACCAGTGTATTCTTGTAGTACATAAACACTGCATATCAGTAGTAGCTGCTATAGGTTATGGTAAGAATTAAAGAAATAAATATTGATTCAGAGTATAGCAATCTTTCATCAGGGTAAGAGTAGAAAAATTATTCCTTTAGATTTGATGCTTCAGTAAGATATTGGATTTGAAGCTTTTGTCCTTCAAGGTTTAGTGGGAAAAATCCATCCTTCCCTTTGATCAATCATAGATAATTTAGCTCTTTTTTTGTTAAAGGCTTTGAAAATCCATCTGTATAACTTCCTTTATGCTCTTAATACTTTCAGACTTTAAACAGAATGTAGAAAAAGAAGAAAAGATTCCCTCAGTTCTTGGTGACAAACACACTGTACTATTTGGCAATTGCTGAAGAAAATTCATTGAGAGAACTTTATGAATCACTGTCAAATAGCACAGCAATAATATAATTTGTAGTGATATTACTATATTAAATATTTATTATTCTAAGATTTTCATTTAAATGGTTTTATCATTAAAAAAAAGATCTGTTCTCTTAGAAACTTTGGACTTTTCACTGAATTTAGGGATCCAGAAAACATAATTGGATTTATAAATTCTCAATATATTTTTCATTTTTTTTTCCAACAGAGACAGGAATCTCATACTAGATTTTGTACAAAGGTACTGCTGAGTAAGTTTAGGGCTAAAAATAAGAAATACTTTTTGTTTTTAAAGAAAGGTTTTAGGAAATACAGTATACATGGGATTTTTCTCCAGTAAATTTAAAACTGAAAGCAAATATTGAAAAACAGCATTAAAAATAAACATTTTTTCTAGAACATTCAAGCAAAAAAACTTTGCTAGAATGGGAGTCAGAAAGCAAAACCGATTATAATCAAAAGTGGAAATGACCAATCTAGGATTGTTTTCCAGACTGAGCAGAATTCAAAAGTAGATTAGCATTTTTCCCCGTCACTTTCAGTGTCAGTAATATACAGTATTATTAGTAACACAGCTAAGGAAAAACACACATGATCAAGTTCTACAGTGTGACGTCTTTCATCTTGACTACCTCCCCCCTGTATAAACATTTACAATTTCACTGTTTGGTAAGACTGTAGCAGCTTTATATAGAGTATGTGATCTTACAACAACAGGGTTTGTGGGGTGGGCTTCTTGCAAGTAGGGAAACATAGAGGCTCTATGCGGACACAAGAGTCTGCCTAAATACAAGAAGTGGCAGGACACAGGCCTAAGATACTTAAATAAACACTGAAGGATTGATCTTGCAAGTTGTTTAGCATCTTCTTTGCAGTGCTCTAACCTCCATCCCACTAGCCTCACTGGAGTCTCAGGTATGTCTACACTACAGGGATCGGTTAAGCCGGCTTAATAAAGTCTGCTTAAAGTAGACTTTATTAAACTGGCTTAGCATGTCCACACTCAAAATGCCAGGAGACTACCCACGAACACACTAGCAGCTGCTAGGTCACCTTAGGAGTGGTGCATTGTGGGTACTTGACCCACAGTGCACCACAGCAAAAGTGCCTCTCTCTTCCAGCCACTCCTTTAGTACAGGAAATGAGTGACCACACCACCCCTCCATACTGTATGTGACAACAGGGAGGTCAGGGAGCCTGACGTAGTCCAGTAATGTGCCAGCACAGCACTCCACACCCTCCCTATGTTGCCCAGACTCCTCTGGCTCTGGAACAGGTGCTGCAGGGCAACTGCCAGTGCAGGGGCAGGGTGCAGCAGTTGTTAAGACTCAAACACTGGGAAACAGCACATAGAGGAAGGTGAAGTCAAATCACCTGTTATAATAGGAAAAAAAATCCATAGTCAGGATTTAATCCTGCTTTCACACAATCTAATCTAAAAGAAATAGCAACTTTTTCTTTCTTTCTGTGCGTGTGCTGTTTCCCAGTGTTTGAATCTTAACAACTGCTTTGATTGTTAGAGTGTGACCTGGTCCTATGTCTTACAGTCCCCTGCATTTATTTCCTACCATTCTGTAAATTCCCCCATCTTGAAACTATCTGATGAAGTGGTATTTTTCTCCCATGAAAGCTCATCCAATAAATAAATTTGTTAGTCTTAAACAGTGCCTCCAGACTCCACATTTTTTTACAACAATATGGGGGGGGGCTTCTCTGAGAAGGGGAGACACACGGGGTTGCTTGGAGAGGGGGAGAGACTGGCAGGGTAAGGCTGAGAAGAGCAAGTGGGAGACAGAAGGGTTTGGGCAGAGAAGGGGGAGACACCCAGCATTGGGCAGAGAAGTGCAGTGGGGGGGACACACACAGGTTTGGGCAGAGAAGGAGTGAGATAGGCAGGATAGGGCTAAGAATGGGAGAGATGCTGAGTCGCACTCAGGTGCCGGGTCGGGCTGCGATGCTGAGGTCCAGCTGCAATGGGGGGAGTTGCTGGAGACCGGCTGAGATTCTGGGGTTGGGCTGAGAAACGGGGAAATGCTTGGTCGGGCTTTGATGCCTGGTCTGGCTCAGAATGGAGGCGATACCGGATCAATCAAGGAACACAGGGAGTTTGGCTGGGTTGCACACAGCTGGGAATGCTCCCAGCTGTGTTGTGCCTTCTAGCCACCCCCCCCCATTGCCTTAAGTCTTTATAAATGGGAGTTATAAAGTCGACTTTAACTAATGCTAAAGTCGACTTTATTGCCCTGCAATGTAGACAGGGCTTTGTTTAAGCCAACTTAAGGGCCCTTAAGTCAACTTAAACACACAGTGTAGACAGACCCTCAGAGAGCTCAGCACCTCTGAAGAGGTAGTTAACAACTTGCAGGATTGGGCCCTCCCAAATGAAGCAATAGATTGCGACAGTAACCAGCTGTGGGTTCTGCAGTTACTAAAACTGGATACAGGTTTTGTTAGTTGGAGGAGATGGCTCAAAAAATGGTAGCCAAGAAAAGGTGAAGGAGAGTGCTTTAGTGAGTGGTGATCTAAATCGTATCCATAACAAACAAAAAATGGAATCAAGAATCCCTTTCTCTCCCTGACAAGCATAACCAACTGCGGCAAAATTTTAGACTTCTCTTAAGTCTAAGCTGAAGAACATAAAACAGCAATAAGTAGGTCAGAACAGTGGTGCATCTAGTCTCATATCCTATCTTCTGACAGTGGCCAACATCTAGTACATCAGAGGGAATGAACAAAACAGACAGTCATTGTGTGATCCATCTTCTGTCACCAATACCCAACTTTTGGCAAACAGATGCTGGAGACACCAGAGCATGGGGTTGCATCATTGACCTGGCTAATAGCCATTAAGGAAACTATGTGCCATCAATTTAACCAGTTCTTTTTCAAGGGCCCACATGAGGTCATCTAGTCCAAACACCCCCTAAAAGCAGGACTACTCCCACTAAATCAGCCCAGCCAGGGTTTCTCTAAGCAAGCCTTAAACGTTTCCAAAGATGGAGATTCCACCACCTCCCTAGCTAACCCATTCCAGTGCTTCACCACCTTCCTAGTGAGAAAGGTTCTCCTAATATCCAATCTCAACTGGCCCAGCTGTGATTTGAAACCATTGCTCCTTGTTCTGTCCTCTGTTACTGCTAAGAACAGCCTAGCTCCCTCCTCTGTGGAGCATCCCTTCAAGTAGTTGAAGGTTTCTATCAAATCCCCCCCTCAGCCTTCTCTTCTGCAGACTAAATAAGCCTAGTTCCTTCAGTCTCTCCTTGAAACTCATGTGCCCCAACCCCCCAATTATTTTCATTGCCCTCCACTGGACTCCTTCTAATGTGTCAACATCCTTTCTGCAGTGCAGAGCCCAAAATGGGACACAGTAGTCCAGATGTGGCCTCACCAGTGCTGAATAGCAGGGAATAATCACATCCCTCGATCTGCTGGCAACACTTCTTCTGATGCAGCCCAGTATGCCATTGACCTTTCTGGCAACAAGAGCACATTGTTCACTCATATCCAGATTCCCATCCACCATAACCCCAGGTCCTTTTCTCTATTGCTGCTACTTAGCTGATCGGTCCCCAGCATGTAGTGGTACACGGGATTTTTCTGTCCTAAGTGTAGGACTTCGCACTTGTTGTTGTACCTCATGAGATTTCATTTGGCCCAATGCTTCAATTTGTCTAGGCCCCCCTGAATCCTATCCTTACCCGCAACATGTTTACTATTGCCCCTAGCTTCGTGTTGTCTGCAAATTTACTGAGCATGCAATGTATCCCATCATCTAGATCGTTAATGAAGATATTGAACAGAACCAGCCCCACAGCTGACCCGTGGGGCGCTCTACTAGTTATTAGTTGACACTAGACTTTGAGCCATTGATCCCTACTCACTGAGCCTGATGATCTAGTCAGCTTTCTATCCACCTTATGGTCCATTCATCCTAACCGTATTTTCTTAACTTGCTGACAAAAGCTTTGCTATAGTCAAGGTATATCATATTGACAGCTATTCCCGCATCCACATATCCAGTCATCTCATCATAGAAGGCAATCAGATTGGTCGGGCACAATTTGCCCTTGGTGAATCCATGCTGACTGATCCTGATCATGGTATTTTCCTCCAAGTGTTTCAGAATGGATTCTTTGAGGACCTGCTCCATGATTTTTCCAGGGATTGAGGTGACACTGATTGGTCTCTAGTTCCCTGGTTCCTCCTTTTTCTCTTTCTTGACGATAGGTACTATATTTGCCTTTTTCCAATCATCCGGGACCTCCCCCTTTCACCACGAGTTTACAAAGATAACGGTTAGTTGTTCTGCAGTCATATTGGCCAACTCCCTCAGCACCCTCAGATGCAGTTCAGCCAGCCCCATAGATTTGGGCACATCCAACTTCTCTAAGTAGTTCCTAACCTGAACTTCCATCACCAAGGGCTGCTCTCCTTCTCTACATTCTGTTACCCAGCGTAGTAGCCTGGGAGCTGACCCTGCCTGTGAAGATTGAGGTAAAATAATTACTGAGTACTTTTAGCCTTTTCCTCATCATCCACCATGAGGACACCTGCCGCATTCAATATGGCTATGGCTACACCTAAAATCTTAGTTCAGACTTGGTTAGTCTGAATTAAGCAGTTTGAAAGTTAGTTCAAACTAAGCACATTTTTTTTTTAGTTCAAACTAACTTTTAGTTCGAACTAGCCATACTTTTTTAGTTCAAACTAGTTCAAACTAAAAAAGCATGCCTAGATTGAACAAAAAGTTAGTTTGAACTAAAAACCTGTGCTTAGTTTGAACTAACTGCTAGTTCAAACTTATTTAGTTCGAACTATCATGTCTACATTGTGCTAGTTTGAACTAAATATGCAAACTACTTCAAACTAAGCAGTTAGTTTGAACTAACCAGCCAATCTAACTTGTTTGAACTAACCTTTTAATTTTTTTTTACTTTGAACTAAGTAAAGCTTAGTGTAGAGAGGCTTCAAAATTAGTTTGAATTAAGGCTTCTTAATTTGAACTAATTTGCTAGTGTAGACATAGCCTAAGAGACCTTCACCATCCCTGATCCTGTTATTGTTCCTGACATACTTGTAAAATGCCTTCCTGTTTTCCTTCACATCCCTTGCTAGCTTCAACTGCAATTGCCCTTCCTGATTTTATCCCTGCAGACCTAAGCAATATCTTTATATGCCTCCCTAGTCATCTGTCCTAACTTCCCCTTCTTGTAAACTTCCCATTTGTGTTTCAGCTCACTGTGGAGTTCTCTGTTGAGCCATGCTGGGCACCTTCCATATTTGCTGTTCTTTCTGCACATTGGAATGGTATCTTTCTGTGCCCATAGTAGGGTTTCTTTAAAATACAACCAGCTCTTTTGGATGCCTTTCCCCTTCAGATTAGTCTCCCAAGGCATCCTGCCCATCAGTTCCTTGAGGGAGCCAAAATCTGCTTTTCTGAAGTCCAGGGCCTTTGTTCTGCTTCTTTCCTTTCTTCCTTTGATCAGGATCCTGAACTCCACTATCTCATGGTCACTGCTGCCCAGGTTGCCATTTACTTCTACTTTTCTGATCAATTCTTCTCTGTGAGCAGCAGGTCAAGAGGTACAAAGCCCCTAGTTGGTTCCCCCAGCATTTGTACCAGGAAGATGTCCTCGACGCTCTCCAAAAACTTCCTGGACTGTCTGTGCACTGCTGTATTGCCCTCCCAGCAGACATCAAGGTAAGCAAAGCCCCATCCACCTCCTCTTTGTGGTCTGGTGGTCTACAGCAGAGACCCACCATGACATCACCCTTGTTGTACTTTCCTCTAAACTTAATCCAGAGACTTTCAACAGTCTTGTCTCCACTTTCATAGTGAAGCTCTGAGCAGCTGTAAAGCTCTTTTACATACAGTGCTACTCCTCCAGCTCTTCTTGCCTGTCTGTCCATCCTGAACAATTTATACCCATCCCTGGTAGTGCTCCAGTCATGAAAGCTATCCCACCATGCATGTATTATTTCAATTACATCATAATTCCTTGTCTGTGTGGTACTACCAAATATTCCTGCTTGTTTCCAGGCTCCTTGCATCAGGCACCTAAGATACTGGGCTGACTGCCCTTCTTTCCCCTGCCGATTGTCTTTCCTGTTGCATCTTCCTCACTGGACTTTCTCCCGGTGTCCTCCTTCCTCACTCACCTACTTTTGTTTGTTTTAAACTTGGGGTGGAGAAGTTGGTGGTTGCAGTTTTTGGTTTTTTAATTTAAGAGATTTATGAAGAAAGAATGTCAAGCATTGTAACCTGATTAAAAGCTACAAACTATAACTTCAACTGTTAGGGATTTTTCTGGTCCTCCTTGCAGGCTAGGGTTCTGAGTCAATCTGCAAACTGCTAGTCTGGAAAGCACCAGTTTAATACAAAGTAGAATGAGCAAGGTCTCTCTGCTTAAGCAGCAGCCTATTTCCTCTCTCACTATTTTGTGTTCTTGTGTGTCATCATTCTGAATTCTAAGAAATAAAGTAGTGTAACAGTGCAATCTGCTAGGAAGAGTATTTATGATTTTGATCTATGTTCCGTGTCTATGTTGTGAACATAAACAGATCCTGCTCCCTGTAAACCAATAACCCCTGACTTCAATGGCAGCACCATTGAGGCTTAAGTAGTTATTTGACATTAAATACTAAGGACCGAGGGTCAGGTTTTTATAGGTGCCTAAAGATGGGTCCAGATATCTTAAAATCACTGACAGGCAGGCACCTCAGAGTTTTTTTAGAATCCCACTGGGCACCTCTTTGCAATTTTAAGCACAATAAATATCTAGCCTCTACCATCCTTACACAGTCATTACTTAGGCAAAACTCCCTTTTAAGTTAATTGAATCTTGCTGAAGTCAAAGGATCTGATTCTTCATCTGCCTTACACTTTGTGTAGTGATTTCCACTTCATAATGTGAGAGCCAAGTGAGGATTAAGTAATACCATTCTAATGTGCTGTCATTTCACATCCTGTTGTCACAAGTGCAAATGCCTACACAAGGTGCAAGGCAATAGAGAAACAAGCCTGTTGTTTTTTGCACTACCAATATTTGTTTATGGCACAGGAAATCCTCAGCTAAAAGATTGTTGCTTGCAAACAGAACATACATACAAAGTGCTAACCTTGAGATGGGACAAAGCTGAGTATTGAACATTTGAATTTAAGTAATTTAAAATCTCATTAGTAAGAAACTAGCACAAGTAATTTTGCAAAAGTGAAGACACATGAACCGTGTCTGTCTTGCAACAGCAATTCATGCAACTGTAAAACTAGTTTGATCAAAACTCTGAGTGTGTAACATGGGCTGCAAGAGCCTGCTACAATACAGGACCTTCACATCAAACTCCAACACCCAGATGACAAAGGAAACAGTGAAGTGGAACAAAGTACATCTTATATTAAATGTGCATATGAAGCTAATGGCCAGAGGTGAATCCTGCAGCCATTAGCTGGTGTTCATTCTGCCCTTCCTCAGCTTTCAGTGGAAGCTAACCAGGGAAAGAACTGGTTAGCAAGTAAAGTAGGACTTCCTATCTTGGCCCCTGCAAGGGACAACTTTAGTGTTACCTGACATGAGTGCATTATACAATGTTATGAACAAATAAAGTGCTTTAGATCCTTCTTGCATACCAGCATTGATAAATGATTGTGGAATTAAAGCCAAAATTACTTCACTTTGTTCTTTCACTGTTTTCAAAGAGAGCACTGAGGCTGGAGGGAGGCAGTGTGCTCCAGTGAATAGGCCAATGGACTGGGAGTCAAGAGACTTGGATTCTGAGTCCAGCTCCACTCCACTTTAGGTAAGGCACCTTGCCTCCCTTTGCTTTAGTTTATCCATCTATAAATGGAACTATTTAAACTTTCTTTGTAAAACATTTTTAGATCCACAGGCTATGGAAAAGCAAAGTGTTATTGTCAATAAAAAGTTTTCATAAGTGGTCATAAAGCCAACACAAAAGGGCAAACTGTGTTTCCGGCTACAAGCATGTAACAAGGGGGTTAGGACAGTATTGACTTCAGTACCATTACTCCAGATTCACACTGGTGTAACACAGCAGAATGTGATCTGGTGTGTACTTAAAGCAAAATTGGAAGTTTAAGGGGAAATGTAAGGTAGGTAAATCAAAACAACCCATGTTAAGGAAGGCTATGAGGTACACGGAAAAGACTGGGGGTTTAGCCCTACTTCACAGTTTGAGCTATGGTATGCAGGCTGAGCCACAGCAGAAATCATTAAGAGGAGGGTCAGGGTTATTACCATACAAGTACCAAAGGTATGCACAAGTCAAAATCTGGAAGAGAAGCTGAGGAAACCTCAGCTATCAGTGCCTAGGTGCTTGTCTCACACTTAAATATCATAAAAGCAAGTTTCAGCTAAGCTGAATTTTAGGATTTAATTGGTAATGTTATTAGCAATTTCTAGAGTTTTACAAGAGGATGTGCTGAGCCAGCTTACTATAGTAAAAAGGGCTGAATGTTTGGAGGAACAATATAAGCCATACGTAGTCACCCTTGTTCTTTCAGCCTTGGCCTTGACAGCCAGGCACTAAGCACGAGAGCACAGCAGCAATAGGATGGATGGTTTTAGGGACTGGGAAAGATTGAATTGATAGGGAGGAGGTAAAGTGTGAGCTAGTGAAATTCTTTGATAGATGAAGCAAGATTGAATTTGGAGAGTGGGAGTAGAAGAAATAGAAGGTTATTGGTTGATTAAAAAAAAATTAGGGGAAGGACACAAGTGAGTGCCTAGCTCACGAAGACACCTCTGGAGAGAAAGTAAGAATATTTTCTTGACTGATGTGTTTGTCTTTGGAATGAACCAGATTGCACTAAATGGGAGGCATTTAAAGGCTGTATCCTCCCCCCCCCACCGCCCCCATCAGCTTGATTTTCCTTCGTTCTGCCATATGGCTGCAAATTACTCACTATTATATGAGGTAGCAAAAGGATTGCTCAGATACATTGTATGTACTTGTCAGTTTGGACCTTTCAGTTCCTATAGAATAGAAACAAATAATCCTCTATATACAGTGGAAGATTTCTATTGAATCTCTGTTGAAGCGGAACGTGATAGAAATGCTTCATGGGAAACAATGAAGCCAAGTCTTTTTGATGTGAACCATCAGCATGCTATAGAAGTATTGTGGATCTTGGGGCCTTGACAGATCAATAGGTTAATGTGCTAATCCTTAACCTCTGAAGATCACATGCTTTAAATCTCACTTCAGTGACAACTCTAAATAGGCTAGGTCATTTCAGCTTAATTCCTAGTGGACATTTTTCTGCATAACTAAACCGTCATATAGTTTGACATAATTGGCAATCCTTACTCAGGAGAATGAGAACAGGAGTAGAAGAGATATGTAGATACATTAAGGTACCTAGGTTTGGAAATCTGTACACCCACTTATAATAAGTGTAGCTCTAGCCATGTCACTGAAAACTAGAGGAGATGAAAGAACTCCTTGGGGCATTCCTTCTGAATCCACACAGCTAATGAATCTGCAGGTCAGATTCACTACAGCAGAACTATAGATTTGTTAAAACTTTGAGCATGGCCCTGGCATGCTTTTTAAAAAATTCTTTTTATGGATATCATTTATTCGTACCAGTTTCTGAGCAGTAAAAGCAGATCAAATGTATCAAACTTTCCAATAGACTTGAAAGTATGACTCCTAAACAGAAGAATACTAATGAGGAAAACCTCCTTCTGATGAACAGAAACATCCATGCATTTTACAACTATCTTGTTCCTGAACAGTTATGCTTGCAGGCTAATTTTGCATCCCATCCAAGGACATGCAAGATTTCAAAAGCAGTGGAAATACTGGGCCTGGCTCTCCTCTGGCAATTCAGTTAATGGCTTGCTGAGGTGTTGTCCCCATGCCTTCAGTGGGTCACAGCTGAAGATACTAAGATTAAAAATACACTGCTAAGAAATGGAGCAGACTCACCCCAGACAGGAAGTTATTCTTCTGTATCTATAAGGTACACCAAACCGGCAATACAAGTGAGCTTATGATGTGTCTCACCACACTGATTCACAAGAAATCAGAAAAGCAGCCTCCTTTGATAACCCAGCCCTTGTTTTACCACCCAGACACTAATCTTCAGGAGAAGTAGTTATTTAAAACCAATTTAATAAAATAAAGTGTCCTTCCAGTCACAAGAGATCAGCCATACAGCCAGGCCAATGTATTGCAGATCTTACACAATAATCATTCTGCTTCCATTCCTTTAGTAGCTAATATCTAATGGTTTGTTCAAAAGGAAAAAAAAGAAGAGAGTTAAATGGTCAATCCTCCTCCCCCTCCCCCCCCCATACAATCATTGCAAAGTTCTTGAACCAAGTTTGCAGCAGTGGTGGAATAAATTGTGTCAGGGAAAAATCCAAAGCTATAAATAAATAAATAAATAGATAGATAGATAGGTATTTGG
>ML681989.1:2940624-3013685 GCA_007922195.1 Podocnemis expansa | reverse complement strand
AGAACTTCCAGACCAAACTTACTCCATCTTTAGACACCCCCCCACAATTGCCAATTTGCGAAGTCTCTAGAGGTTACCCAGGCAGCTTGGGGGTCATCAGCCCTTGTTGAAAGCTTTCTTGTTAGAAATCCAGTACAGAAAAATTAAGCAGGAGATGAAGACAAGATGGAACTGGTTCAGTTATCTTATATACTGTCTCCCATGTGGGTGGATGCTTTCAGTCTCAGTTTGTGGGAAGTAATAAACCCAAAACATCCAGGGTCACATGAGCAAATCACTTGTACTTGCATACTTTGCTGAGTCAAAGGAGTAGCCATTGTTCATGTTCTGGCTGAAACATTCCCAGTACCGCCTATTGGCTGGGAATAGGCTTCTGTTGTGAAGTTATGTGTCTTTAAATGGGCCATTAACTTGCATAGTCTTTTTGCAATGTAAATTTTCCCTGCTGGGTGTTACTCAGGAATGCAGCATATATGCAGGATGCCAATACATATTGAAGATCTATCCCTTCATATCTGTGTGGGCAAAATATGGCCAGTGGGCTGAATCCATGCCCCCCCCCCCCGCAATGCTGGGGCTGGATCTCCACCCCCCAGGTCAGCTCTCTGATGATCCTGGGGATAGTGTAGCACCAAAAACAGTGCTCAGCTGCAAATTTTGCTAATTTCCAAAGGGATAGCTGTGTTAGTGTAGTCCCGCAAAAAAAAAAAAAACAAAAAAACAAAAACACACACCAACAAGGAGTCTGTTCAGTTGATGTGAGTATGCTCAGAACAATCCAAGTAACAAAATCTGTGTGCACATGGTTTTTGGTGCTACAAACAACCACTATACCAAGAATCTAGATGCAGAAAGGAAATCTCTTTACAAAGAACCTATACAGTCTGCACTAGGATCTAAATGGTTTGTTGCAGAGTATACTAGAAGCAAGTCCCTGGATAATGACAGAGTGACACACAGATACTCTAAGGAAATGTTGGTTAAAAAAATAGGACTTTGAGCTCTGTGCTAACCTTTTTATCTCACTGAAGAAACATACAATGCTTCTATAAATGGCTTTTTCCCAACATTTTTATTACTACTGTGTCTGAAAATGTGCTAATATTTTCTAATAATGTTAGCTTAATCTTAACTATTTTACCCATACACAATGTGTACAATGCCATAAATACAAGAAATGCCTTAGGCAGTGGATTGCGACTGTTAAGAAATGGACTTTTTGTTGTGCAAATGACCTGTGAAGGATACAATTCCCATTGGAAGGTTTATAGATTAGTGCCAGATTAGTTTTTCAATAATGAAAGTACAAAGAAATAAATTGAAATAAAGAGGGGGAAATCTCTCTCCTTGAAAGAAAAAAATAATGAGCTCTTCACAGTATCTATGGGTGCTTAGAATTTCTAAAGCGGTTGAAAGTACAGTGAAGTGAGGTAAAAATCATGTCCATATCTTTCCTTAGCCCAGAAATGTAATGTGGTTATGTATTTATGGCCAGAGCATGTAAACTGGGGAAGTTCCATTGAAGTGAGTGCCTCCAAAAGTCAATGGAGCTATACTGATTGACACCAGCTGAGCATCTTGCCAGCCGATGCTAGGATCAGTTCACCTTTTTTGCCACAGAAGGTGCAAAAAGAAACCCATTGGACAGTGAGTCACGCTGCGTCTGATGGGTGATTAAACCTGGGAAGAGCCAGCAACATTAAAGTCCTCTCAGGGCTTCTACTACAGGAAGGGTAGTTTTAAATTGGATTTGGGAGTTCCTTTGCTGATCCCTTTGATGGAGGCTGCAGCAGAGACAGATGTACTGAATCAGTGCCACCCTGGGTAAGGTTACATTTTGGGTTGTTTTGTGCTGGGCATTCAAAAACCCCACAGTGGAGGGCCGGAGTAGGGGGGTTGTTAGGTGGTAGTTTTAGAGCTATTTGCTGGAGGTGAGGTATCTTTGTTGTGCTGTTGGGACCTGGAAGAAGCCATCAATGTTAGGATTAAATCAAAATTTATCCTAATATTGCAGATGAGCATTGACTGTGTCATCTATGAATTATCAATCTCCAAGTAATATATATAATAAAATAGTCCTCTACAACATAAATATTATGGTCTATTGTCCTAGTCATACACATTGTTCCAAACCACCACAAGTGTCTGCCCACTCAATACAATTTTCAGGACTGCAGTCTAAATAAATAGTGTGTCAACAAAGGGGGAGGAAAAGAGAAGGTTGCTGGAGTATGGATTGTTTGGTTTATGTTTAAATACATTAGAAAATATGAGCTGTTCAAACACATCCACATATACTGAAATAGAGAATGAGTTCTTGTCTACATGGGGGGTGTAGTTAGCATTAAGTTGATGCACTCTAGCTGATGCGTAAGCAGTGCTAATAGTGTGCTCACTGGACAGCTGTGCCCTCTTTTGGTTTGACTCATTGTGTACAAATGTCGGGGGCCTGGTGCATATTAACATTTGGCATGCCAGGAGGATATGCTTTGCTGTTGAACTGTGTGCCTTCTAGGATTTTTCTCACTGAGCATTGTGGGGTGCCAGGAGAAAGCCAGTGGAATTCTGGGACTTGGGGTTAAATTAAGAAAAATCCCATGCTTCTGCTCATTTTTTCCCATGCTCTCTCGCTCTCTCCCTGGGCATTCTAGCACCATTTTCAAACTGCTGTTGTCTAGCAACTGAACCCCCAATGCTCCTCGCCACTCTGCTGGTGACCACAAGTACACAGAGCCTGTTTGAGGGCTTTATTTGCACTCTTGGAGCTGGATAGCTTTGGTTTTGGACTTGGCTCGCCACACCACCAAGCTGATGTCAGAACTGCTGCAGCAATTCTTCCAAGAACAGCAGTGTTGAAGGCAGGAGGATGAATATGACACCAAGTGACTGCTACTACCTGGCTCTTCCTACAGCAGCTTCCCACAGTACAGTGTCATATTCTAGGCATGAGCATCCAGTGGCTATTGGAGGGAAAAGATCATACTGCCGCCCTGAGATGACCAGCAGTGGCAGAAGAATTTCAGGATGATGGAGGTAACTTTTGAGATCTGTGCTGATCTAGCCTACAGCTGCCACAGCAACAGAATACTAATACACAGTGCCCATGCCCCTGAGAAGTGGGTCACTATTGCCTCCTGAAAGCTGTCTGTCCCCATATGTTACCAGATTTTAGCCAGCCCACTCAGCATAAGGTGACTAACTGCTGGGGCCTTTGTCATGCAGGAGCTCAATGCCATGAGTAAGGTACTGTTGCACTAGCTCATGAAATGTGGTAGTGTTTAGGGCTATGTCTACATTTCAAACATTAGTTCAAATTAACTTACTTAGAACTAATTAATTTGATCTAACAATGGTTAATTTGAAGTAAGTTAATTCCAAGTAACATGGCCCACTAGAAACCATAATCAAACTAACATGTCCATGGACAGGACTTGCTAGATCAATTTAGGAGGGGGACACCATGGGAAGTGTGGCAACATGGCCCCCGAGAAGGCCTGTGCCCCCACCCAATACATAGAAAGATAAAGGCACCCCAGAACGAAGGTCAAACTGCATGAATTCGAACTAACAGTTTGTTCTAATTAATGCGGCTCCATTGGGTTAATTTGAACTAATAAATTCAAATTAACTGTTACTGTACTTCAAAGTTAAAAGACATTTTATAACTTTGAAGTTTACTAAGATGTACCGAGGCACTTGATGGGATGTGTGCACTCGTTTTCCTCCTGGGCTCGGTTTATAAACAGAAAGAAGTTTTTCCCATGGTGCTCCAGAGCCTAGCTGACCACTGTGGCAAGTTCACAACAAATGCAGGGTGGTCTGGAAAGGTCCACGTTGCTAGGAACTCTCAGACTGTCACACTATTTACCTTAAGGAATAAAGGAGACTTGGCTCTTGGGATCACTACAGACATCTATGGAGCAAAGTTATTCTGGGAGACCTCTGCTTCCACAGCTAATGAAGCTATTCACCAGCCCCTTGGACAGCAGGAGGGAACTATAACTATTTCTTCTGTAGCTATAGGCCAGTGGAGTTAGCATTTGGCCATCTGATGGGAAGTTACACTGTTTATAGGCTAGGTTGGAAACTGCAGGTAATGCTAACTTTTTTAAGATTATATCCACATGTAATTTCCACAATATTTGTGAGAATAAGGGAGGAAGCCTCAACAATGGGTAGGTCTCTGAAGTTCAGTGATGAGTTGCTCAGCAGTTTGAGCAGATGGCAAGGTATCTCCCAGCAAAATGGAAGTAGCCAGAGCAGTCCTGTCAGATACCTGTTACTCTTCCTTTGAGTCTCAGACCTAGATATGTGCAGCTGTACCTCCAGCTGTTATTCTCGGGGTGAGGAGAGGGATTCTTTTATGAGCATTGCAGTGTCTTTTATAGGCAATAGAACTGCCCAAGTTGGTACCTATTGTAAGGTGAACCTCCACGGTGTTGGGGTGGTTGCCAGCAAGGACACCATAGATAAGGGAGAGCTGAGCCCCAATGAGCTATCCTTTAGCAGAATCACTGGTAAGCTTAGTCCCTGTCACAAGCCCCAAATCCCTAACTAGTTTTGTGTCATATTTTTCTCTCTTCTTGAATATGCTTTTACCACCTTGTTTGATTTTTCAGCATCAATCCTACTTGGAAACTTCAGTAGAACCGACTGAAGGTACTTGAGTAGTTCTGAACTAGCAAGGCAGGAAGACGGTCTTCTTTAAAAAATTGAAGAAAATGTCATGTTTTCCATGTGTGACCCCATCAACTTTGCAAACACAGATTTGGGCTAGAAGTCTGGATTTTTAATTTAAGTATTGAATGGAAAAGAGGATAACTCCGGTTTTCTCTCCATCAGTCATGTTTCATTCTGTTTTCTGCTCTGGGTTCAACCTATTACTTTTGTGTTTGGAATGTTTGTATGTAGCTAATGAAACCTTCTGTTGCTTCTCTGAATTGTTTTTGAGTTTTGTCTTTCTGTGGTGACAATTCGCCATTAAACCATCTTTACACTGAAACTGCAAAGTAGTATCAGCAGCCTGTAATCTGTCAAGTGTTTCTGAGACATTCTTCAGTTGCCTTGGTAAATTTAGTGACTCTCCAAACAGCCTCTTGCTTGTGTAAAAGGCATGGTCTATTTTTGATAACATCCTCAATGTGCTCAATGAAAATTTCAAGACACTTAAGATACCTGGATGCAAATGTAGAGACAGATTCCTGAATCTCTTAATGTATCTCTTTTGTGCCTCTCTACAGCTACAATAATTTGTTTAAATGACTCATTTTGTGCTATATTGACAATAAGGTTAACACAAGAGAGGGGGTGCCACTTTCCTACTAAATTCACATCTTGTATTTCAGTTCTTCATGGCATGGTCACTGATTGTTCTTTTCTGTGTTTTGGTGTTGAAAATGAAGAAATATTTCTCCTAACTGAAGCTGATATTAAAGAGAAAGGACTGGAACACAAAATAAAATGATAATCACAACTGTGTTTGAGTGAATACAATGGCACCCAAAGTGCCTCACTCATAGGATCAAACTGTCTGGGATCATAGGCCTTGCCCGTTAGTGAACAAGGTTCTTAGGAATCAGTAAGTTCTGAGATGCCATGTGGTGACTTGCTGACCATCTCAGAATTTTAAAACCAAACTCTGACAGGAGGCTGCTGCCCTGGGATCAGATTGGCCAAACTCTGGAGGTCCAGCCTGGGTCCTCTCTCATATTTAAAATGAGCACAAGAATAAGAAATTGTCCATGCACCTGGGTTTCCCCTGCTTAGAGGTGCTTCCATTGTGCTTCCTGTGCCCACTGCCTGCCTCTGACTTCATGGTAACCTGACTCTGACTGTCTCCTGACACCCAACTTTTCATCTGCCTTCCAACATATATCAAACCATGATCTCCTGGTACCAGGTCAGACTTCTGACTTCCACTTCTTAGTCATGACACAAATGTATCACTATTCTGCAAAACAAACAAGGACACTTTTTAAAACTAACAAATTTATTTCACGAGCTTTCATGAGAGAAAATCCCACTCACAATTTGTTAGTCTTAAAAAGTGCCACAGGACTCCTTGCTTGTTTTGTTGAACTAGGCTAACATGGCTACCCCTTTGGAACATATCACTATTCTGTTTTCTAGTTCAGTAGACAAAGTTTCATGACATGGCACATGAAATCCTGACAAATCCAGTTTTCTGCACTGTTTGAAATGGCGTGTTGATCCTTTTTTATTTAATGAAATTTTAGCATTATTTAGTGTCTGCCCTCCATTAAATCGTGTTTCCTACCTCCTACTTCAACTTAAGGCACGTTAAGACAAATTCACATATTGATAACTAATAAACAGTAGCCACTCACTTTCAGTATGGAACAGCCTTCAAATGTATTACCATTAGAAAGGAAAACAGTGAATTAAACACTAAGGCTATGTCCACACGTACATCGTCATTTCAAAATAAGTTAATTCGAATTAAGAAAATGTTAATTCGAATTAAGAGAAAAGCTCAAAGTGAAATAGCATGTCCAAACACAGGACTTGCTATTTTGCTTTAGGAGAGGGGCGACATGGTCCCCTCCCTGGGCGATGCCCCCACCAAATATAGGCTAAAAGGAAGGCACCCTGGGAAGTAGAAGGGCAAAAGTGTTATTTCGAAATAATGGTTATTTTGAAACAACATGTCCGAATGGCGTTATTTCGAAATAACCATTTTGAAATAACAGCTGTTTCGATTTAAAGGAGGTTTAAGCTATAGCAAAATGATGGCTCTTATTTCGAAATGACAGAGCCCGTCATTTTGAAATAAGAATACATCGTGTGGACCTAATCTCTTTTATTTCGAAATAACCAGTGTTATTTCAAAATAAAAGAGACGTGTGGACATGCCCTAAACGTAAAATATTAAATGAACTAGCCAACTTCTTATTTTATCATATTCATTACTCATATTCCTGAAATTTTTAGATTCTAGTATACCAACCTCCACCTCAGTGATTTAAAACTCCATGTACTCTCCTATGTCTAATATTCAATAAGAGTTGGTTTTTAACCACGTCATTCTACTCAATATTCAGAAGTCACTCTATACATTCTTTCCCTCTTAGCTTGCATATAGTTCTATAATTTCCTCATTGTTCACTGTGAGGCCTAACTTTAATATATTCTTCTCTGCTCTTTTAATTTTTAATATAGTCAATTGTCATTCACAAACTGAAATTAGAGCTTAATATTTTAGCATCAGATTAGTAACAAAGCTATACGTTCCTATAATACTTCTGAGTATTTTTTTAAGAACATGTGTAACAAGGAGAATTAAACCAATCAATATCTGAGGGGGAAAAAGAGTGCTTTTTATTATTAATAATAAGATTTTATAGCCCATTAAGAGCAATACCCAGATGTATGAATATCATAGAATAACACAACTTAAAAAATGGAAAAGCCATATTAGATCAGTTAGTTATTTTCTGTGAAAATGCATGGTTATTCCCTCTGGTACAATGTATTTTATGCTTTCTATTTCTGTGCTTCTTGTTTGCCACAATCCTTTAGATATTCAGTAGAAACTAATTTGTACTAATGAGTAAAAGACCTTTTATAAATGAATAAATTTTGGGAGCAATTAAATAACATGAAGTACATAGGCAATTTTGCAGTGAGAAAACACTAACCCCAAAACAGCAAAGAATCAGATGACAGTAATCCTGAGGTTGTTATGTCAGGTACACTTGACAGACACAGGTCTGATATGGGACTTGTAAGAGCCTTCAGTGTACATTAATAGATTTTTAAATGCATGACATATTTGAGCTGGAAACATGATAGTAAAGTGTGGTCCCTCTGTGGATACTGAAGGGTTACAAGCATATGCAAGTCAAAACAGAGCCACCCAATGCTGAAATTACAGTAGCTTAGTAACAGGAAAAACACAGTGATGATAGAATAAACCCAGAAATAACTTATGTTAAATTAGCGTAGTGATGGGCAATTAACATCAATGCAGTGCATATAAATATGCCTCAGGTATTACAGCACTAATTGCTCAGATACTGTGTTATTCAGATCGTTTCTGTCATTTGACTTTTTCTTCCAGTCTGTAAACTATATGCCATATTGCACTTAGTTGTCATTGTGCAAAAATAAGGAATAGAGTGACTATTTTTTAGAACAATTGCCTGAAATTATTTGGCTTGCTCTAGATAAAAGGAGAAAGAAGGTGTGGTAACTAGAGTTCTTAGAGGTGTCCCCACGGGTGCTCTACATTGTGTGGTGACATGTTCGAATGGCACGGATCAGAGAATCTTCTAGTAATGCTTGTCTGGGTTGCGTGAGCACTGGGAGGCTGTCTTACATTGCTTTGGTGCCCTCTAGGCGCACATGCAACCTGACCCCCCCTCCGTTCCTTCTCAGCTAGGGCATAAGAGGATAGGACTCTGAAGTAGAGAGGGGAGGAGGGTGAGTGGTGGAGCACCCATGGAGACACAAATATCAAAGAACTCCAGTTACTGCACAAAGGCGGGTAACCCTTCTTTCTCCTTAGGGTAGTATCCTCATGGGTGCTCCACTTTGGGTGGCTCCAAAGTCATGTCCTCAAGAGGAGGGAGGGACTTCAGAGTGGCTGCTGTTAATAGGAGAGAGGACAGAGAGGCTGATCACTGCATCTGATGGTGAAGCTTGGTCAATTGCATAATGTAAAGGTGTGATTTGGTGTTCAGGTAGCAGCCTTGCAAATGTTCGAGGCCCCGTCTACACTTAAGAAGTTAGTTTGAATTAACTTAGTTTGAATTAATTAATTCAAACTAATAATGATTAATTCAAACTAAGTTAATTCAAACTAACATGTCCCCACTAGAAACCCAAATTGAAGTAGCATGTCTGTGGACGGGACTTGGTAGTTCAATTTAGGAGAAGGGCCATGGCCCCATCCAATACATAGAAAGAAAAAGGCACCTTGGGACGAAGAAAGTCAAACCATGTTAATTCAAACTAACAGTTAGTTTAAATTAATGTGGCTCTATTGGGTTAATTCGAACTCATAAGGTCAAATTAACTGTTACTTCAAAGTTAAGGGAGGTTTTATAACTTTGAAGTAAGCATTCATCACTTCAAACTAATTTAGTTCAAATTAATCCTCATTAATTTGAACTAAACCATAAGTGTAGACATACCCCAAGATTGGCATATTATGAAGGAATGCTGTTGAGATAGACATTTCTCTAGTGGAATGAAAGCATATATGCACTTGTGGAGTTACATGTGTGGTATTGTAGCAAAGACAAATACAGCTGGAGATCTATTTGGAAAGCCCCTGTTTCGAGATAGGGTTACCCTTATTCCTTTCTGCAGTGGAGATGAAAAGTCTACTGGTTGATCTAAATGGTTTCATTCTTTACAGGTAAAAGGCCAAGGCTCAACAGACATCCAGCATATGAAGGATGGCATCCTGAGGATTCATATGTGGTTTTGACATAAAGACGGGTAAGTCTATCATTTGATTGAGATGGAAGGAGGGCATAACTTTAGGTATAAACTTTGGATGCTGTTTTAATGTCACCATGCCTTTGTAAAAAATCGTGTATGGTGGAGTTGCCATGGGGGGGCTGCCAATTAGCTGATATAATGGGCAGAGGTGATTGCAGGAAGGAAGGCTACTGTCATGGATAAATGACTTAGGGAACAAGAAGCCAGAGGTTCGAATGGAGATTTGATAAGAATTTTGAGAACCAAATTCAATACCACATTGGAGTAGGTAAGTGGACTGAAGATAAAGGTTTTGTATTCCTGAGAGGAACCTTTTAATCATGGGATGTGCAAAAAGAGATTTTTCCTGTGTGTGTTGTTGGAATGCTGTGAAAGCCACAAGATGTACTCTGATCAATATGGTCTTCAAAGTGTAGTGGGTCTGTAGATACCAAATGTCCTGAGGGTGGCTCTTGAATCTTTGGAACCATGTACAATGTTGTCAGTCTTATCTGAGAACAATTCTTTTTTTTTTCTTTTCAAAAGGCAGATCCTCAATTGTCACCTGCACTTGTCGTAGGTGATCTGCCAAATGCAGCCAGGAGCACCTGCGTATTTTGATGCCTGTGGCAGCTGTGCAGGAGCTGCGTCGACAACATCTGAGGCTGCCTGGAGTGTGGTTCTCAAGATCAGCTGACCTGATTTGATAATAGAATGGAATTTTGGTCTCCTTTCCTCTGGTATGTACTCAATAAAGTCTGTAAATTTCAAGTAATTCTTGTAATTGTAATGTATGAGTATGGCAGAGTAATTGGCTACCCATAATTGAGGTGTGGATGATGCATAGACATTTTTCCCTAGAAGATCCATCTTTCTATCTTCGCACCACTAAACTGTTATTATGACAAGAAGTGGTTCACAGATTCTACCACTAAGGAATTTGAGGATGGTAATTAAATAAATATTCCCAGTCCTTATTCAGAACATAGTATTTTTTATTAGCCCTTCTGGAGGTTGCAGAGATGTTGGCAGGAGTTGCTGGATGTTGGTGGCCACATCTGTGAGGGTGGCATTCAGTGGCAGAGCAATCCTCATAGAAGATTTTGTTTAGAGAATCTGGAGAAGTTTATGCTGAGACTCTGGCGCATCCTGTATAGGTATTTTGAGTGATTCTGGCACCCAGCGAAAAAGATCTTGAAACTGATGGAAGTCATCAGCTGTGGTGGGAAGAAGAGGAAGAATTGTGAGGAGGGGATCTAGAATCTGAATGTCCTGTTCTATTTGGGGTGGGGGTTGTGGAGGACGTTTGTACTGTTTTGAGGTAGAAGGTCTGGGAGATGCTACAGAGTGCTGTGACTAAATATCCCAAGATGGTCAATGGTGCTGGTAAGATCGGTTCCCATACCAAGGTGGAGGAAAAGCTTGGTGGTGGGTGAGATCTGCAATTTTGCAGACTTGGAGAAACTGGTTGCAGAGAAAAAGTAGTTTGGTGTTCATCTCCATCTTCTTTTTCACTGGAAGAGAGAATTGGAGAAATTGTGCCAGCCCAAGACAGTAAAGCTGGGGAGTCCTCCAGGCCTGGAGTATGGTAAGTATCAGGTTTGATCAACAGAAGTTCTCCTGTAGTGGTTTGGTGTTTTGTCTAGAGTGAGGTTGCCTGGCACTAACTGTTGCAGCAGTTGAGACAATACTGATGAACCTGAGGGCTGGTCGGAATGGTGCATTTCTGGTTCTGGGCTGGGTGGTGCTGCAGGGGGTGACAGTGCCAAAGGTTTTTGTGGTGCAGGAGGGATCTATGCTGGAATGGTGGTGGCCGGAACCAGTTTGGGCGCCAACGTGGACATGGATGCTGGTTCTGACTACAAAATCTTTGGTGTCATTGATGCTGTTGGTGCTGTAGAAATGGTGGTTTTAGGCATTTTAGTCGTCACTGGCCTGAGTGCTTCAGGTACTTTAGCCCTGCAGTCCAAATGAGCAGAGGAGGACATTTTTAGGGATTTTTGTCACCAGCACACTTGAGAAACCAGAAGCCTCTTTAATACACAGTCTGGGTGCAGGAGATGGTAATTTTTTCCTCCTAGAGGAAGAATGAAGTGGAGTGAGATGTCTCTCAGAATACCTCTGAGAAGCTGAATCAGCCTGCCCAGGGTCTGAAGCTGGTCAGAGAAACGCTCCATCACAATTAGCTCAGGCAAAGGTTCCTATTCTTACATGCTCTGGAGCTGAGATTTTGGCAGTGGAGGCGTTTGTGTGAAAGGTGCTCCTCACCAAGACATTTTATACAAGCTGTGTGGCCACCCAACACAGGCATGGCGTCTTGGCAGGTTTCACAGTGTTTGAAGCCAGGTGACCCCAGCATTATGAAAAAATGGGGGGAAATGACTTTTTTTTAAAGGTCAATGAAGAACTGGGAAAGGAATGGGAGAACTGGGAATGAAGGGAAAAAAACTAAGGAAATTGTTTAGAGAAAAATATTTCTGAGTTGAGAGGAAGCAAAAGCTCTGTCTGTTACCGCAGAAGGTTGAGAAGGAACTCACGAAGGGTTGGGTTGGGTCCTGTGCATGCCAAGGGGGTGCCAAATCAGCATAAGACAGTCTCCCAGCACTCACATGACCCAGATGAGCATTACTAGAAGATGCTTCAGTCCTTGCCACGGTGACGTGTCACCACCCAAGGTGGAGCACACATAGTGACACTACCCGAAGGAGAATCTACCTTTACAGTAACTTGTATTCGTGAAGTTAGGTACTGCCTTTGATCTATACATTAAAACAATCATGTCAATGGGAGTGCAGTGAATGGATCAAGGGAATGTATTACCCCTGAAAAACTCAGAACATTGTTGAATGCAGTAAAATGTATCTCTAATATTGGCCTTCAAACAACACCCACAGCCTTTCCAAGCTCATCATCAGAAGCAAGCTCCCCATAAACCAAGAAGCTCCACCTGAAAGGGCACCAGGCCCTTGTAAAACAGATGCAAAACCTGCAGACATATCTTTATGTCTGTAATGATCAACACCCCTGACAATACATCTTTTAAGATATATGGATCCCACACAAGACTATCACAACGTGTAGTACACCTCCTCCAGTACACTTAATGCCCAAATAACAACTCTGTGGGTGAAACCAGACAATCACTACTCTTGAATGAGCTTACACAGGAAAATGATAAGACAAAGACATCCTATCACCCACGGGTGAACACTGTTCACAAAGCCATCACTTTATATTTGACTATCAGTTGTCATCCTCAAACGAAACCTGCACAATGCTTTCAAAAGATAAGCATAGGAGTTTAAATTCACAAGCCTGTTAGCCACTAAAAATCACAAACTGAACAGACACCAGATTATGTCAATAAGCCATAAATCTGCAACTCACTATTCCTCTCTTTTTGTCCTCTGACAGCAAAGATATTAAAGGGCTAAACAACCTTGAATGATCCTTTAGAATGTTAATTACTTTCACCTTACATTTAGCTGTGATGCCAGAAGTGCCTTTCCCAGATATGAGAGCAGCTCTGTGTGGCTTTAAAACTTGTCTCTCTCCCCAACAAAAGTTGGTCCAGTAAAAGACATCACACCCACCTTCTATCTCTAAACACAGTGCAGTAGGAACAGGTCTACACTGCTTTGGCACAGCTATCCCTGCTCTCGTTCTTAAGTGAAAATACTCATATGATGACAGGAGGGAGCTTCCCTGTTGTTGTAATGTACTTCACCTACCAAAGAAGTGGTAGCTCTGTCCACAAAGGATGCTCTCTTATTGACATAATGCTGCCTACATATAGAAGCTTATGGTTGGTATAGCTGTTGCTTAAAGGCATGGATTTTTCACACCTCTGAGCAAGGTAGTTATACTAACATAGGTCTGCTGTGTAGACCAGAGCTGATTTAGCTACATTTTCTGTTTGCAGATGTTCACTTACTGCAGAAATCCTATGAAGGCTTGAAAAAAGTGTGGGTTGAGTAAGCTGTGTAGACAATAAAATATGCCTTGAAAATGGGTTGTTGATGACTTCATCTCTGTCCTTTTATGTATCTGATGGTAATTATCCTTACGCATATTCCAAATCTTAGCTTTCAACTGAAGCTGAAGACAATGAAAATTAGCAGGCCCATCCCAATAGGTAAGACATCTTGTCTGAGGAGCATTAATTGAACTAAAATAGACATTCCGCAGGAAAGGAAAGTTCTTTTGCTCATTAAGAAATTTTCTAACAATTGTTAGTTTCTCAAATCAAAGATTCTCATAATTTGCTTATGGATGAGACTTCCATCTTTTTTGATGGAGCTAAGGAGAATTCCTGCCAGACAGGAGTAACTTCCCCCTTTCCAGATGACAGACAAGAGTAGCTTCCCCCTATTGTCTCCTATTTTTAAGAACTGCAGGAGAGGAAGAACAAAATGTAGAGTTAAAGCAAATAGGAGTAGCTTGATTGGAACATTCAGGTTTTTGGGTTACCAAAATAAACTTCCTGATATAGCATACCAGGAACTTATAACTAACTTAGAACAACATAGAAATGGTGTATTTGTTTGCCTTCTGAATCAGATCTAGAAGTCTCTCTATATGTGACGAATCTACATTCCTCTAATGTAATGTCTCATATCCAAAGATAAGCCTTGGAAGATATGAAGTCCACATGTATCGAAGGGTATTAGATATAATCATAGATTGTATGGCTTGTATCCACCAAATTAGAGAACTATGAGGGATTTTTGTTGGTTTTCTGTGTGAGTGACTATTGCATCTAGAAGTGATAAGAATTTTATAGCACAGAAAGAATGAAAGATATCATCAGATAGGCAAGACAGACCTTGGGAATATTAAGAGAAGTTGGTTGAAAGGGGAGTCCCAATGAGTCTCTGAATTAAATTATAAAATACAATCCATGAAATAAATTAAACTGTCTGACTAAAGGAAACAGTGAGAGAATGTCATGCTGACACTATCCACTGGATAGCAATGGAAGCCGCAGAGAAGGTGAAAAAGCTGGAAATTCAGAATCATTTGGCAAATGGCAGTAGAAATCAGCGTGGCCCAGTCCAATGAGCCCCAAAATCAGGTTACATAAAATGGAGGTAACCATGTGGAACCCCAGAGTTTTGCTGAACCTCCATGCAGGAAAGATGGTCCCATAGTCCTGAGTCACAAGACTAAGGACAGCTCACTGAACTGTTGTGTGGTAAAGACAATCAACATTCATCCACGTCACAGGACTAATGAGAGTTGACTGAATCCATATAGAAGCTGCTGAAACTGCGGTGTGCCTAACACCTGAACCAAGGGTAAGGAGAAGACTCTTCCACATTTCAGGTTTAACGGAATAAGTCAAAGAAGTGAGATTTCATTTCTAAGACCATATTTCTCCTTTTGTCCTTTAACATAAATGTAGGGTGCTCATATAAACTAACATATAAACAAAGAGTATCTTTTGGAGCCTGCCTCTTTCAAGAGAAATTAAGTAACAGTATGTTAGATTTTAACTAATGCTCTACACATCCTCACTCTTTACAAGTCCAAACAAATTGGCTTGAGAGAGATTTCAACCATCATTTTCAGAAATCACTTCTAATATTCTAAACTTGTCCCCTTTCAGATCAAACTATTCAAAGAGCAGGGACCATCACCTCTTAAGGGGGCCTTAAACAGACATGGATCCTTGGAGGAATTGAATGGAAGTATGATAAATGTATAATCTATTAAATAATTATCAGAAGTAAATGTCATAAGAAATCATGATTATTTGTATGGTTCCTTGGCATAACTGCTCAGCCTCAACACTACTCTATAACAATTACTTATAGGACTGCCTTGGTGTACGAGGTATATGCATAGAACATTAGTTGCGTGTACGCTCACTTGATAGACTTTTGTCTACTGATGTAGTCCTGGGTGAATTAATCAGGTGATTGATGAAGAGTAACTTGACCTATGTCTACACTACCAAATTAGTCTGGATTAAGGAGGCTTAATCCAGACTAATTTGGTCCCTGTCCACTCTAGGCTTTGCCTAGTTCAAACTAAAAAAAAGTGTGACTAGTTTGAACTAGAAAGTTAGTTAGAACTTTAAACAGTGTGGCTAGTTCTCACTAAAAAGTTAGTTTGAACTAAAAAAAAAAAACATGGTTAGTTTGAACTAACTTTGAACTGCTTAGTTCAGACTAAGTAAGTCTGAACTAAGCTTTTAGTTGTAGACATAGCCTAAATGTCCTACTTAAAAAAAAAACATGTTCAAGTTAAAGTTGATCTGAAAAGAGCCTAACATTGCTAACAAGGGGTTGTCCTACCTAATTCCATTCTAATATTGTCTGTAATGCTTAGTCAAATGGCAGATCTAGTTTGTTAGATTTCAGCTTTAAAATTTAACTGGCATTTTAGCAAATTAATCCAGTCATCCTCTTTTCGTGATTACTCTTGATCTGTCAGGGCACTTCAGACTTGAGAATGAGATTTTCCACAGCTGGGCTGGATCTTTAAAGTAATTTCATCATCTATAACCAGAAGTTTCCAATATCTAAGCAGTGATAGAGGTATATTAATTAATTTTACATTGATCCATCCAAGTTTCTTTCACATAAAGCAAACAAATAAAATCAGTGGTAAAATAATGGTGTAACTATTTACCTAGCAAAAACTTAGAATTAAATTGTCACTTCCCACTTACTGACAGAACTTTATCTCTATTCTGTTCACTTGCTTTTATGTGGCTATTAATTGATCGGGAGACAAATAGAGAAGATGTCATTCATTTAATTGGAGCTCATCAGAACACTCTGTGAACAAATGTTTTTTGTCATATTTGACCCTTCTGTAAGTGAATTACTCATGAACTTATTCGTGACTTTTAGTGTTGTGGTGATGAACAAGGTTTTAGATGCTTATTGTAGCAAGTAATCCTTCAAGTATTTTCTAGCCAGAATCCACTGTTTGAACCAAGTGATTGGTCAGCACAGTCACCTGGTATTTCCAATCCCTTTTAAAGACGAGGCAGGGCCAAAGAAGTCTGTGGGATGTTGTTTCCTTCAGGAAGCACTTATAGAAAGAGGCATAATAGGTGTTAAATAGTTATAAGACTTTTTAGGGCACTTGAAATAATTTATTATGTTTTCCAAGTCATTCAGAGCAAGTTGAATGAGTTATTTGAAACTCAGGGGAAAAAAACAAGAAAAAAAAGAGGTAAAGATTTCGAAGGAGAGCATAGCATGGACTTCTCAGTAATATGCTGCATCCGCTATGCTTTAGATTTAAAAAAAAAGTATCTGGGTTCTCTGCCTATGGGGTTTAAAAAAGATAATTCAGAGATACTGGCTGGGCAGCTACCAAACTAAGTGCCCATAATGCAAGATAGCCCATCCTTCATTGTATTTTATCTCCATGCAAATAGTGGTTGAGTGGGAGGAAAAAAGATATATGATTCAAGAATTTAGCTTTAAACCTAAGACTTATCCCGTACTACAGACAAATGATTTTCTAGTGAATGGCTTTGGTACAACTACTAATGGTCAAATGATACCTGAAGAAGCTATGATTAAGATGATGGTTTTATATCTGATGCATTTAATTCATGATTCATCTGGCATAAACACACAGAGGCAAACTTTTCAAATTAGTCGTTGAAAGAAAGACACGGAAGTGAGTGAGCATCCATGATGTAGACATCTGCTAGCACAGGGCTCTCCTGACAGGCACCTCCTTCTTGGTGAATAGCTCAAGTGCACGCTGGTCCGGTGACCCACACTCCATCTCTCCCACTCTCTGTCCAATGCTTCAGCCCTCTGAGTAAGCCTGTTCGTTAAGTTCCCCGTTCCAGAGCAGGATCTAGTCCAGAAAGCCTATTCAGGGTCCACAACTGTCACTAATCCAAGTGTCATGCACTGGCAATCAGGGAGGAGGGAGGATAAAAAGGGGGCAGAGAGGGATCCAGACCCACTCACTTCTCCAGAACCCCAATCCAGGGACCCTGTGTGCCAGGCCTTGGTACTTCCTCAACTCCCAGCACGTTCTTTCAGGTCCACTGGGCCATGTCCACACCAACCTCTGGTACCTCTCACCCTTGTATCAGCATTCAGGACTTTTGCTCCCACCAAGCCCCAAAAGTTCGTCAAGTCCCTGGTCCTATTTCCTACAGTCATCACATCCTTCCCCCACAAGTAGTGGAGGAAGACTGCTAACCTTCTTTTATCCAGGACTCCTGGGCCCTGACTGACTTTGCAGCTGCTTGCTCCTATTCTCTGTTCTTTTCCCAGGCCTTTTAACCCCTTCTTTACTGGAAGAGGGAAACCACCCCGTTACAATATGTGAAAGATAATAGAAGGAAAGTTAAAAAGGACAAATGTCATAGGTTCATACATTACAAGATCAGAACAGTCCATTATAATCACCTAGTCTGACTTTTAGTATTACACAAGCCATAGAATTTCCCAAAATAATTCATTTTGAATTAGAGCAGATCTTTAAAAAATTACAAATCTTAAAATTGTCAGTGATGGAGAAGCCAACATGACCCTAGGTAATATGCTGCAATAGACAATTACCTTCAATGTGAAATATTTACACCTTATTTCTAGCCTGAATTTGTCTCACTTTAAATTTCAGCCATTTGATCTTGTTAATCTTTTGTTTGTCGATTAAAGAGCCCATAAACAAATATTTATTACCCATGGATGTAGGTGTGTTTATATGTACGTGTATAGTTAGTGACTCCTGTCTGATGAGCCGACAACTTATTTTTTGGTAACCACTTTCTTAATCTTATTGTATATCCTACTTGGAATGGCAAAGGCTATGTCTCCACTAGCCAAAGTTAGTTTGAACTTATTAGTTTGAACTAATAAATTCAAGCTTAATTCAGACTAACCTCGGGTTAGCTGGAACTTACCGTGAACTGTCAAAAATCATCCGCCCCTCAGACTACTACTCCATGCTTCTTATCCATGTGGGTACCAATGATACTGTGAGAGGTGATGCTCAGCAGATCAAAGGTGACTTCAGGGCTCTGGGAGCGAGGGTAAAGGAGTTTGGAGCACAGGTGGTGTTCTCATCAATCCTTCCAGTCAAGGCTAGAGGCCTGAGGAGAGACAGATGCATCCTAGAGGTGAATGCCTGGCTGCGAAGGTGGTGTGGTCAGGAGGGATTCAGCTTCCTTGACCATGGAGTACTGTTTCAGGACAGAGGATTGATAGGCAGAGATGGCCTTCACCTGTCCAGGAAGGGGAAGAGTGTATTTGGGCACAGACTGGCTGACCTAGTGAGGAGGGCTTTAAACAGGGGAAGGAGACCAAAGCCCACAGGTAAGTGGCAATGTGGGAGATCTGGGGGAAGGGATGGAACTTGGGGGGTGTTGGGACTGTAGCACCAGGAATAAAAGAGAAGGTAGTTTGAACATGGAGGGGGGGGAATCAAATAATTGTCTTAAATGTTCCACTGAAGCGCCAACACATGAGGAGAGTGGGGGAGGAGGACTCCAAGAAAAAATGCAAGGAGGTATATGTAATAGAATTGAAAACCAAACTGACAAAGTAGGGCAAGTGACCGGGTATCTTAGGTGCCTATACACTAATGCGAGGAGCCTGGGAAATAAACAGGAAGAATTGGTAATAGTAGCGCAGACAAGGAACTATGATATCATAGGAATAACGGAGACGTGGTGGGATAGTCTGCATGACTGGAGCTCTGCCATGGATGGGTATAAACTGTTCAGGAAAGACAGGCAGGGAAGAAGAGGGGGAGGAGTAGCACTATATGTAAAAGAGCTCTATGACTGCTCAGAGCTCCATTATGGAAGTGGAAGCGTGCCTGTAGAAAGTCTGTGGGTTACATTGAGAGGGGAAAGCAACAAGTGGGATGTTGTGGTGGGTGTCTGCTATAGACCACCAAACCAGAAGCAGGAGGTAGATGAGGTGTTCTATGGACAACTAGCGGAAGCTTCTAGATCACAGGCCCTGGTGCTCATGGGGGACTTCAATTACCCTGACATCTGCTGGGAGGCCAATACAGCAGTGCATGGGCAATCCAGGAAGTTTTTAGAGTGTGTTGGGGACAACTTTCTAGTACAAATGCTGGAGGACCCAACTAGGGGCCTTGCACCTCTCGACCTGCTGCTCACAAACAGGGAAGAATTGATCAGGGAGGTAGAGGTAAATGGCAAGCTAGGCAGTAGTGACCATGACATGGTTGAGTTCAGGATGCTGATTAAAGGAAGGAAGGAAAGAAGCAAAACAAAAACCCTGGACTTCAAAAGAGCAGATTTTGGGTCCCTCAGGGAACTGATGGGCAGGATCCCTTGGGAAACTAATCTGAAGGGGAAAGGAGTCCAAGAAAGCTGGTTATATTTTAAAGAAACCCTGCTAAGGGCACAGGAAGTTGCCATTCCAATTAGGAGAAAGAACAAACATGTGAGGCAGCCAGAATGGCTTAGCAGAGAACTCTGCTCTGAGCTTAAACATAAAAAGGAAGCTTACAGGAAGTGGAAGCTTGGTCAGATGACTAAGGAGGCATATAAAGATATTGCTAGGGACTGCAGGGATAAAATCAGAAAGGCCAAAGGACAAATGGAGCTGCGGCTAGCGAGGGATGTAAAGGATAACAAGAAGGGGTTCTACAAGCATGTTAATAACAAGAAGAGGATCAGGGATGGTGTAGGTCCCTTGCTGAATGGGGCAGGCATCCTTGTGACAGAGGATGAAGAAAAAGCTGAAGTGCTCAATGCTTTTTTTGCTTCAGTTTTCACAGGCAGGGTCAGCTCCCAGCCCACTCCAATGGGTATGGCAGATTGGAGAGAAGAAGAGAGGCCCTTGGTGACAGAAGGTCAGGCTAGGGACTGCTTAAAGAAGCTGGATGTGCACAAGTCCATGGGGCCGGACGAACTGCATCCAAGGGTGCTGAGGGAATTGGCCGATGAGATAGCAGCACCACTGGCCGTTATCTTTCAAAACTCATGGAGAACAGGGGAGGTGCCAGAGGATTGGAAAAAAGCAAATGTAGTGCCTATTTTCAAGAAAGGGAAAAAGGAGGATCCGGGGAATTATAGACCAGTCAGCCTCACCTCAATCCCTGGCAAAATTATGGAGCAGATTCTTAAAGAATCCATCCTCAAACACTTAGAAGAAAATAAAGTGATCAGGAACAGTCAGCATGGATTTACCAAGGGTAAATCATGCCTGACCAATCTCATTTCCTTCTATGAGCAGATGACTGGTTTTCTGGATGCAGGAAGAACCGTTGATGTGATATACCTTGATTTTAGCAAGGCTTTTGATACAGTTTCCCACAGCATTCTCATTGGCAAATTAAGGAAGTATGGGTTGGATAGGTGGACTATAAGATGGATAGAAAACTGGCTAGATCAACGGTTTCAGCGTGTAGGAATCAATGGTTCCATGTCTAGCTGGCAACCAGTCACAAGTGGTGTGCCCCAGGGGTCGGTCCTGGGGCCAGTTCTGTTCAACATTTTCATCAATGATCTGGATGATGGAATAGACTGCGTTCTCAGTAAGTTTGCGGATGACACCAAGCTGGGGGGACCAGTAGACACATTGGAGGGCAAGGACAGGATTCAGGGAGACCTAGATAAATTGGAACAGTGGGCCAATAAAAATCTTATGAAGTTCAATAAGGACAAGTGTAAAATCCTGCGTGTGGGACGGAAAAACCCCATGCACTGCTACAGGCTGGGAAACATTCAGTTAAGTAGCAGCAGTGTAGAAAAGGACCTGGGGGTCCTGGTGGATGGGAAGCTGGATATGAGTCAGCAGTGTGTTCTTGCTGCCAAAAAGGCCAATGGCATACTGGGCTGCATCAAAAGAAGTATTACCAGCAGATCAAGGGATGTGATCATTCCCCTCTATTCTGCACTGGTGAGGCCACATCTAGAATACTGTGTTCAGCTTTGGGCTCCCCACTACAAAAAGGACAGGGACATGCTAGAGAGAGTTCAGAGGAGGGCAACCAAAATGATTAAAGGGTTGGAGCACAAGTCCTATGAGGATAGACTGAAAGCATTAGGCTTATTTAGTCTGCAGAAGAGAAGATTGAGGGGGGATTTGATAGCAACCTTCAACTACTTGAAGGGATGCTCTAAGGAAGATGGAGCTCGACTATTCTCGGTGGTAACAGAGGACAGAACAAGGAGCAATGGTCTCAAGTTGCGGTTAGGGAGGTCGAGGCTGGATATTAGAAAAAACTTTTTTACTAGGCGAGTGGTGAAGCATTGGAATGAGCTGCCAAGGGAGGTGGTGGAGTCTCCATCTTTGGAGGTGTTTAAGGCCCGGCTGGACAAAACCCTGACTGGGATGGTTTAGTGGGAGTGGTCCTGCCTCTGGCAGGGGGTTGGACTAGATGACCTGTGAGGTCCCTTCCAACCCTATGATTCTATAATTCTATGAACTTCTTAGTTTGAACTAACAACGTGGACTAGTTCTAACTAACTGTTAGTTTGAACTAGTCCATGTTGTTAGTTTGAACTAACTGCCCTAGTTTGAGTCTTTGCTGTACTTAGTTTGAACGTTAAGTGCTTAGTACAAACTAGCCATTGGTACTTACTAGTTCAAATTAAGCATTCATTAGTTCGAACTTAGAAATTTTTTGGTTCAAACTAAGGAAAGGCTAGTGTGGCCATGGGCTAATTTAGTTTGAATTAAGCTGCCATAATTCAAACTAAATTGCTAGTGTAGACATAGCCAAAAGTAACTTCCCTTACTGCTCACAGAGACACTTTGTCAGGAATGAGGACCTGAAGCTGCATGTCCCCACACCTCAAGCAGTCAACAGATACAGCTGGGCCACAGCCAAAACACCTGATAAGCTAAGACAGTGAGGTGGCTTGCTCTGGAGCCCAGCAGCTGCAGAAGATCAGTGGCAACCCAATGAGCACACCTGTAGATTCTCCGCCTACCCGTCCTTGCCTCACTCCAAGTCCTGCTCCAGCCTCAACCCTGCCCTGTACCCAGCTTTGTTCCAGTTCTGTGCCAGACTTGCTCCTGTCTTCAAACCAGCCCTGTTTCTGTTTTCCCTGAATTCAGGCAGCGCCAGCCCAAGCATATACTTGAACTAGGTGGTCATTTACAATGCCAGATTTTAAGGTGTGCCAAATTAGATGGGAGTGAATATTACCATTGTATTTAAACAACATAATTAAGATTGTATCATTTTTCTCTATATTGAATGTTGGGGGAAAGGGCACCAAAGTCATAGTTTACTGATGGTGCCAAAAACCTTTGGGCCTGCTGTGATTCAGGTAATATACTTCTGACCCTCACTTCTGGTTCTTCACTCTGATTCTGTGTTGACCCTTGGTTCTGGCATTTAGGCACTGACTTCATTTTTGAGCTTCAGCTCCACCACAGCTCGGACTCTGCTTTGACCTTGGGCTGTGGCACTCAGATTCTGATCACAGGGCTTGAGTCCTGCTCCAGCAACTAGGCCTGACTGCCTACAAACCTGTGTCCTGACACCACTTCAGGAATGGTTAGACTCTTACAACATCATTTCAAGTAGACTGAGTCACTATCAACTTCTCTCTGAAGAGGTTTTTATGAAGATTATTTTGCTTATTTTCACATAAATACTGTGCCGTTGCTTATCTATCCTCTACACAGCTGGCACTGCAAACCAAATAACTCCTTTCAAATGCTATTGCAAAAAAACATAAGCTTAATTTGCATTTTGGGATATTAATAGTCATGTAAATTTAGTATTCATATTTTATCACTTCTAAATACAAGGTTGGGGAAAATATAGTATATCAATATTTGTGTCACAATAAAGCATAACATCAGGAAGGAAGAAATGTTTGATGCCCACCTAAACAACTAGATAGCCAATGCGTGTTGACAGTAGAGTAAAGATAGGCAGACTAATTTATATAAATAAGATCTGACGTAAATTATTCTTCAAAACTTAAATGTGACATTTGTGGGGCATTTTAGCAGTATTTGTATAACTTCCATTTTAGTTATTATTTTCTTCAATTCATGTGCCTTTACACTTCAGGTACGGGGCAGAAGGTAGCTTTATTAGGCTTGATTTTCTACTGTCTGACACTTAAATCATAGAATCATAGAATATTAAGGCTGGAAGGGACATCATGAAGTCATCTAGTCCAACCCCCGCTAAAAGCAGGATTAGTCCCACTAAATCATCCCAGCCAGGATTTTACCCAACCAGATCTTAAAAGTTGCCAAAGATGGAGATTCCATCGCCTTCTTAGGCAGCCCATTTCAGTGTTTCATGACTCTCCTAGTGAGAAAGATTTTCCTAATATCCAACCTTGACTGCCCCAGCTGCAGCTTGAAACCATCGCTCCTTGTTCTGTCATCTGTCACAACTGAGAATAGCCTAGCTTCCTTTTCTCTGGAGCACCGCTTCAAGTAGTTGAAGGTAATTATCAAATCCCCCCTCAGTCTTCTCTTCTTCAGACTAAATATGCCAGGTTCTTTCAGTCTCTCCTCATAAGTTATGTGCCCCAGTCCCCTATCATTTTCATTGCCCTCTTCTGGACTCTTTCTAATGTGTCCACATCCTTTCTGTAGTGGGGAGCCCAATATGGGATACAATGTTCCAAATGTGGCCTCACCAGTGCCAGATAGAAGGGAATAATCATATCTCTCAATCTACTGGCAACACTCCTAAGTAACGCAGCCTAATATGCCGTTGGCCTTTTTGGCAAGAAGGGGACACTGTTGATTCACATGCACAGCTTCCTGGCCTATTACAGCTTCCTGTCCACCATAAACCCCAGGTCCTTTTCTACAGAGCTGATACTTAGCTGGTCAATCCCCAGCATGTAGCAGTGCATGGGATTCTTCTGTCCTAAGTGCAGGACTTTGCACTTGTCCTTGTTGAACCTCATGAGATTTCATTTGGCCCGATGCTCCAATTTGTCTAGGTCTCCCTGATGTACAACTATGCACAATGGGTGTATAAGATTACTGACTCAGAGTGGTTGCGATTTACACCCTCTTTACACAGGTGTAAATGTCTGTCTACACAAGGTGCAAGGCAGTGAAGAACTGAACTTGAGACTTTTCTGTCCATTTATGAAACAAGAATTATTGGAAATGTTGTGAGGAACCTTGTGTTAACTTTGCCAGCAAAATTTCACAGACTCAATCAGTTCAAATGCTGTTTAGATAAGCACTGGGGCAGTAGAAAATGCTCACTTTGAAACATGATACTCTCCAGATTTTGGGTTTTGTTCCAAAAATTTAAAGTTCAGTCCATGCTCATTGAATGATTCACACTGGTTTGTAAAATTGTGAGAAATCCTAGCTCCAACTTCATGCATATCCAGTCAAGTTTATGGCTTAAGTAACTTTCAGGCTGTTAATTAGTCTTTAGACAAAATCAGCTGAACTTCAGCATTTACAATGCAGCCTAAGGCTTAGGTCAAGGGTAAGAGTGAAAGCAAAACTCAGAGAAAATGACCCCACCAGAATAAAAAAAAAAAATAGATAAAATATAAGCAGTGTTTCCTAACTTCACACAGTACTAAAAGAATAACTAGGGTCCAAATACTGAAATCTTTATTTGAGGCCAGATCAGTCATTTGTGATTCACATGTGGAGTAGATTCTTCACAAGCCCTGGCCCATTCTGAATGGAAGGAGTGGAATAACTCCCTTTACAGCATTGTATCCCCCTTTCTGGGACACTAGCAGGTTGTTAGGTCTGGGTGGGAAGAGGGGTAGGAGGAGAAGGAAGAAGGACGCCCAGGGAAACATGTATCAAACTCCACAAGTCCTTTAAGAAATCCCGAGTAAAGATTTTTGACTTTGCCCCTATGTGTTTTATGGTTCACTAAACAATATCAGCTTGTTATTTGAGGCTTTAGAGAAGCTTCTGTGATTTTCAGGCACTCTATAAATATCTTTTTTTTTTTTTATTGAGTGTGTTTCTCAAATATAAACTGGAGCTGTGAAAGTCTGAACAAATTCCAGTGAGGAATCATTCTTTAAAACAAAACAAAACAAAAAAAAAATCCAAGGCTGAAAGTCTAGTAAGAAGAGATTAGTTAAGGTCAGTTGAGAAATCTCCAAGAAAAAATGTGTCCTCTGAAACCAGAAAGTCCTTGGCTCTCTCTGACTGTCTATTTCACGCCTAGATAAAACAGTTGAATTAAATATTGGCAGCTGGCCAGCTTGTCTTTCATCCCCTGCCCAAAGGTGAAAGACTGTGAATTTGTGAGCTTTTCAAAGCAAGTCTACCAAGGGTTTGTTCACTAGAGATTAGATTTCTGGTGAACAGCTTGTTAAAGCCTTTGTCTGCCTCTACCATCATCTTGTGTATCCTGCCAATGTCTGTCTTGATTTTTGTCTGCACTGATGTAAAATGATGGGCCTGCCTGTTTAACTCTGCAGGCTAACCTTCAGCTTCTTTACTATGCATGAGTATCTCTTTTCACTCCAGTTTAACGTGAATAGTCTAATTTGCAGACTTCCTAACTGAATCACAAAACTCTTAAATCACCATTTTATTAAGCTAGATTGATACAAAGCAAATAGTTACCATTCCTTCCAATTTAGCATCTATGCAAATATCACACTTTCATTCCTCCTTTGGTTCGTGGTTCATGGGGTGTCACAGGCACTATATAACTTTATTGGTGTCCGATCAAATTAAACCGATTCAAATAATTAGTTGTAACTATAGCTGAATTCTGTTGATCCATGTTATACTTGCAACAGTACTTCCAAAGTCTTTCCCACCTACACAATCTTCCCTCTAACTTATTTAGTTTGTGGTCCACTCACCTTTGTGCTTCCTCTCCACTTCCTGCCTCCCTCCGATTCCTGTCTGCTTTTCCTTTCTTTGAAGGTGTAATTGCTATTGTGCCATTCCCTGACACAAGTATTTCCTACACTTGATTTACAGTGAGTCTTTCATAAAGGACTTGTATCACTATGGGGCTTTGAAAACATCTGCTTCAATCCTGGCTGCTATTGTGCAGCAGCTATTCAACTCTTTAAAATTAAGGTGCAAAAATTATTTTTTCTTTCACACTTTTGATCTTCATTAGTAAGTGGTTGCTGTTATTATTATTATATCACAGCAGTGCCTACAGAGCTCAGTCAGGAATGAATCCTCACTGTTTCAGGTACTTGACAAATATAGTAAGAAACAGTTCCTGCCCTGAAAACTTACTATTTAAACAGAAAACACGCATAACGAAACAGTGATGAGGTGACTTGACCGAGGTCATCCTGTAAGTCAGTGGCAGAATTCTGTTCCCTTAACTGCATCGGAACATGATGCCTGTTTAAAAGCTCTCTAATTTCAATACATGTGACCTTAAGAATAAGGCTAAATTGCTCTAAAGTATATTTTCCCTTTTAGAAAATAACAGCTGATTGTTTTAAAACACAGTAGATAAGAAGCAGCTGCTTAGCCACTCTTTCAAAAGGCCAGCAGTGGAACTCACCAACAGCTGCTGCATTGGCAATCTTTTTATGTTGCATTAGGGACTTTGGGGGTGAATGTTCTTCTTTATTTTTGTCATTCAGGGCGGAAGAGCCTTAGGATTCCACATCTGCTGTCAATCACTTTGTGAAATGGAATTTCAAATGGAAGGCAGCAGGGAACTTTAAAAAAAAAAGCAGAGAGAGATGAAAGGAACTGATCTCTGTTAGAAAATAAAGTGGCTTTAGAAGAATTAAAGTTCACACATTTGCAGCTAGTATTGTTGTAATGGCCAGTGACTGTTCAGGCTCACTATTTAAAAAAAAATAACTACAACAAACTGTTAATGCTAAGAAGGTGAAAGAAGGATTTTTAAGTGCATTGAAGTAATATGACCTACTGCTGTCATTTTGAGCTTGTATATCAGTTTGCTATAGTTTTCTTCTCTAAAGCCTTTTCTGTCATGATGGAAAAAAGACTGAATAAAAAGGCAGATAAAATGCTGCCAGGGTCATGTGACAGACATACATATCTTCTGTCCTTTCAATCAGGATAGCTACTGTTCAGCTCACTCAATCTCATACTTCAGAACATGACACACTATTCATTTATTCTTTTGTATCACAAGTATAAGGAATCTCATTCATATTCTTTTAACAGGGCATCTGCTTTTTTGTTTTGTTTTAATCAAACACAGAGAGGTGACATACCTGCAGGCTTTGTAAATGATGAAAACAGTAGATTTTGGGTTCATGTATTTCTACAAACCAGCATCAAGAAGAGAGCCTTCAGCACTTGGAAGAGCTTCTCACTAGGAAGGGAAGGTCACCCCTAGACAAATTCAGACAGAGCCAGATGTTTCCAGAGTTTTCTTGTTTTTACATAACATACCTACAGCAGACAGCAATGTACTGCTGCTCCAACCCTCGCCCCCCCCCCCCCCCCAAAATACAGCACTCAGAAAGATACAAGACTGGAAATGCATGCCATTCATACAAGCATTCTACATTCCAAGTACATTTGAAATACTGGAAGATAAAATTACTAAAGTCTATATTGAAGTTTATTAATCTGTAATATTAGAACTAGATTAAGTTCTGTTATAATCTGACAGACATTTGAGCACCTCTAAATTTTACTGATTAGAAAAAGCATCTTTCTAACTAGAAAGCAACAAAGGGAAAAATATTGAGACCACATTCTTGCCCTTTTGAAGCACTCTCAGTGTAACATATCAAGCAGCCTCAACTGCATGGAGTCTTTTTACAAAATGAAACTGGCAAAAGTCAACAAGAGGACCACATTACCATATCTACAAAATTCCACCTAAGTGCCAAAGGTTAACATACTAAAAAAGCAGCTTCTAAATAAAACTAATCTGTACACACTGTTCTGACCATTATTTATTATAGGTCTGGTAGTGAAACTAAATTGACTTCTTCTAGGAAACACAGTGAGGCTAGTAGTGAGGACACAGATGTGGAAGTCAAGAAATCTGGGTTTGATATCCAACTGTGGCACAGACATTGGCCAAACAGAAAGTTGAGGCTGAAGGAAATCAGCTCAGTTCAGCAAATAGGCCACAGATATGAGACTTGGGTTTCAGTCCTGCCTTCCGGAGTTTGGGCAGGTCCCTGTGCCTCTGTATCTCATCCATAAAACAGAGTTAATGATACACTTTGGGATCAGTGTGTAAAAAATGCTATGTAAGAAAATTATTATTGTCTATAAGAGAGGTGTGCTTTCTGTCTTTGAGTTAAATTTTTTTTTTGTTACTATATTTTAGTAATATAGAGGACATTTTCTTCCCTATCTGGTCTCTTTTTATATTTCTGTGAGCACATTAATGCTGTAAATCCTCAGAAACTGAGTTTGCCAATGTTTTAACTATTTAGAGATACAATAATAGACTTTCAGAAACATATAATTACATAGAGGAGGAAAAGCCATCTTTCTGGAACAAACAAACTACCTACAATTTTTAAAATCACATACTTATTATCTAAATGTTAAATTATCCTCCTTTAGTGAAAACAGGTTCCATGTGGCGAGGGGGTACATTTATCCCAATTTTTTCATAAAGATAATGCTTGAGTACAAGACACTGCATGTATCTATTATGTGCTTGGCAGTGTGAAATAAAAACCAAACCATGAAAGAAAATACAAAATTTCAAATGTGATGTGATGTTCCTTTATGTTACTAAATTCTCTGAATTAGTGATGAAGGCCCACATCCAACAAGCCAAATTTAAGCATATGATTGGTCTTAAACATGTAAACAGTCCCTGGGAGTCATGGATTTCAGTGGGACTCTTCATTTGCTTAAAATGAAGTAGGTTCTTTGTTAGGGGAGCCTAATTCATTCCTGCTAGGTGCTGATAGAGATGATCTTCAGAGAGAGCATCTTATGTTGTGTTTAGGAGGGAGCAATGTCAGGCTTGGAAGTTTATTGAAAAGAAGAGGTGAGACACAAAGGAGTAAATTAGGGAAAGGAGAAATGAGGAGAGATAGATGAGGGGAGGAAAGATTTGCTGTTATATTTGAAGCTCTGATTATTAAAATGAAAGCATATTTTGACTTATGGAGCTATAATTTTTTTTTAATCAAGAGACTATCCAAACCACTTGAACCTGACTCTAGGGGTTTATGGTATCACCAAAAGCCTTCTATAAAACTGTACTCCTGTAATTAACAGTGGTTGTTAATTTATGATATTCAGGACTATACGTATTTTGAAGGAAAGACTGCAACAGGCTTTGAAAAAATATTCATTGCATAATTTATTTGATTAATTTTACCATAAATCATGTAATATATTATTCAATGACTAGTAATCGACCAGCTATTGATCTACTCCAAAGCTACTTGAAATATTTGTAGTCAATTACTGTAATCAACAGAAATCTGCAACACTTGGTGAATAATGTATTTGAGTACTTCTACTAGATATTTAATAATGCATATTTGCTTTCTTGATATTGTTCAATATTTGTTGCTAAGAAATTGAGAAGAGGGAAATAAATAATTTAGGACTCAGTTTTTAAAGTCTTTTCTCAGTTTCCACTCTGTCCTTTCTGAGGTAAAACTGTCATTGGCATCAGTAGAAGCTTTGCTTAGGAAAAGACTAAGTAAACATTTCAGGGTTTAACCTGAAATGTTAGTGATATTCTGTTCTTTATCTTTCTGCAAAACTACCTTTGATATTTATGGAAGTTGCACATATGTATCACAAGGTCCATAACCCAGATCCTCAAAGCGTTCAGGCACCTAAGTCCCATTAATTTCAATGGAAGTTAGGCACCCAAATAAGTGTGACATTCTGGGCCTATATCCCTTAATATTCACTTTAACTCACAGGCTATGTGAAGGAAAGAGCTATGATAAAATTAAAATAAGGTTGATATATTGAAGGGGGAGAAGAAGAGAATAAGCCATGCATAATATTAGTTATTGTGCCCTAGTGACTTATTACAAGAAAATTATTTGAGTTTTTGGTGAGCTGAAGCAGCCATTATAGTCTTAGTCAATAGACACGGTTGGAGACATTTTATCCCATTAATATAAGATCTGTGAATTCTGGACACATAAACAACTCTGAATGAATGTCAGAGCAGAAATTTCAATGGAATTCTGAGTACGCTCTCACCATAGTTTCTACCAATTGCTCTTCTGGTGGACAGATTCTGATGGCAAAAACTATTAATTATGTTAGGTAAGTGATATAGCTGCTCTGACAACAACAACATCCAGAGATGACAGGTGCGTCCATCCACTCACCAAGATGATATAGAGGGTAGTCCTTAATCAGATAGTACACTGTTTGCTTTTGAGCTCTACAGGGCAGCATGGGGAGCTTAAGACACCCCACTTGCAGAGCTGTATCCTGTTATAATGAAAGAAGATCTTTCAGTTCTCATGGTTGTTCTGAGGGACATGTGAGAGCTGATCTGGAGACACAAGGAAACACACATCTGAACTGTTGAACTGTTGAGATATGCACCATTGATCCAAAATACAGCCTTTCATCACCTTCTGCTTTTCTTCTTTGGACAGGTTGTGTCTGATATACTATCAGAGAGTTTCAGCTGTTTCAGAAAAGGCATCTTGGCTTTCATCAGTGCTTTTTAATGTGAAAGTTGTGATGTAAGGTTTGAGATGAAATTGTGAAGTAAACTGTCTTAATAGTTCATTGTGTGTAGTAAACAGTTTAGACTCTGCTCACTGGGGGCACAATGCTAGCTAGGCAAGACTGGAAGGCTGGAGATCTGATTTGTGCAGTTCACACCTGGGATGACATAAAGGATTGATCACTGAGTCCAACATGCAACAATGACAACTAGAACCCCAGGCTGCCACACAGTATTCAGCGGATGACATAATTAAAGCATTCTTACATGTCCACAAGGTTGCTTTGCTAACACTGTAAGAACTGCCAGCAAACCTTTGGAGGAGTACAATTCTCATCTAAATTTTGTCTTTATGTATTTTTAAAGGACAGAGAATGGTCAAGCTTTAGCCCCAGCTAAGGGGAGTCCAGTTCAGAAGTGATTGGCTGATTGTTCAGAAGGACAAGCAGCTATTGATGAACTAAGTAGTGGTTGAGATGGAAACAAAATAAGCACATTAAAGACAATGTCATCTTAAGATATCACTTCAAAAAGTACTTGACTGAGGTGTAAAGGTCAAATGGCAGACAGAATGCAAGCTCTCCAAAGCTTCTTCTGGCTATCAGTGGGCAGGTGTCATCAAACCACATGAACTTAGTTGCAGAGGTGGGCAACAGGTCATCTGTACATATATTAAAGAGCAATGGAGCAACTACAGATCTCTGGGAAAGTCTATTGTTCACGTAACATGGGCAGCCATAACAAATTCCCCACTTCACCATAATTGTTCTCTTAGAAATCATATGCATAATAAACTCCACAATTTTCTTGTCTGGGGCCACAGAGTATAATTTTAAGAGTAATCCATGGTACCAAACTGTTGTAATCCCATCCGAGATCAAAAAAACTAGTGCCAACCTTCTGTCCTGCTTCAAAGGCATCGTCAATAAAAGAACTCAGTCTAATCATTTAATCCTGAGTATTACCGCCTAGTTGGAATCCTGCCTAGTAATGAGGTAACTGTGGTCGATTAAAGGCAACAGTCGATTAAGTACCAGCAGCTTAAAAGTGACACTGATCAAAGCAACTGAGCAATAGTTCTTCAGCTCATCCACCTTCCTTTCAGCAACAAGAAATGTTGCTGTGTGTGACCTTTGCCAGACCTTTGGAACTATACAGCATACCAAACAAGCATTTTAGACCCTTAGCAGAAAGTTGCAAGAGAATGAGCTCATGGGATAAGGAACTCCTCTTGGATTTTGTCAAGGTCAGGAGCCTAGTAAAATTTTAAGGTAGGAATAGCTGATTACAGTTTCATCCTAGTGAATGACTGAGGTAATCTGCAGTTGAATGAATGCACTGACTGAATCTTTCTGAGAACTGACAATACTTATGAACACAATTTCTGTTTGTCATCACTGGATAGCTGGTCACCGCAACTCCACTGACAGTTTAACACTCCAGAAACCCCGGATCTTTTATTGCACCTGCAATGATAATTCACAGTAAAGGCAAGGGCACTGGTTAATTCTATATTCTCATACACATATAGGTGTCAGTGAGATCAATGCAAATTTTAAGAAAGATAGAAAATTATAATCCTCCATAATTGCATGACCTGGAATTAAGCCAACAGTTCTATGCCATTTTACATCAGCCTATAAAGTAAGTGTCTATGTAATTTCTATTTCCCTCATTCACAAATACCACATCTGAGTGATTTTTTTAGCTAGCTAAAGGCACCTAAAATGCAGTAGCACATTACAGTAATTGTCTAGAAATCTATGCCCCTCAGTCAGTGAGTCATCCCATAATACAAGACCTATTTCACGTCCCATTGATGTTAATGGCTGTTTTGTCATTTACTTCAGTAAGAGCCAGAGCAGTCCCTTCATTTCTACAGCATCTTTCTTGTGTAGATATATAGTATCTTAGACAGTTGGACAATTATGGGCCTCTGTCTGCATACCTTTGCCTCCACCATTATATCCGCAAAAGTCTATGAGCCTATTATGTGAATAAAGATTATTCCACTGAGTTTAGCTTTCAAGACTGGGCTTTTGACTTGTACATCATCAAATCTTTAAATAAGTCACAACTGCAGTGACTGAAATACAGAAACAAAGCAATGTGCCCACTGACCAAAATGGAACAATTATAAAGGCAGATTGATCCTTGCATAAATTAATAAGGGGCAAAGCATGCATGTGCTTATTCAAACAGATGGAACTTCTAACTGTTTGTGCTATAATATTCAAGAAGTACAGAATTTGTGAATTAAAAATGAAGAGTACATTATGGCTATGTCCACACACAGTCAGTTAAATGGATTCTACTTGAATTGATTTAACCAAATTACCATAAAATAGTTAAATCAATTTAAGTAAAATCGATTTAACAGGTCCAGATGAATAAAACCCAAATTGAACTAGCATGTTCAAACACCAGACTTGCTAGTTCGATTTGGGACAAGGGCATCCTGGGAGTGTGCCAACATGGCCTCTTGGCAGGGCCATGTTGCCACCCAATCCCCTGCCTGGATCTCACCTGGAGAGCCAGGCAGGGGAAAAAAGCCCCCATGGCAGGGATCCCCCTGCACTCTGCATCTCCCACTGCTGGCCTGGCAGCGGGGAAGGGACCGCCAGGCACCCCGCATACCCTGCTGCTTGCAGGGCGGTTGGGGCAGGGAAGCCGGCATACCCTGCTTCCCCACAGCTGAGGAACAGCGTGGTCAGGGAGCCTGTGTGCCTGGCTCCCCTGCAGCTGCCAGGTGGAGCTCCCACCATTGGCCCAGTCAGCTGGAGGTGGGGATGGGGCCCCCCGTACACCCCTGCATCTCCCCTCCCTCCCTGGCCAGGGTGCCATGCATCCTGGGAGGAAGAAGGTCAACTGTTATATTGATAGGTGGGTCATATCGATATAACAGAGGCACACAGGGTTATTTCAAAACCACAGTTTTGGGAGAACCCTCATTTTGATATAAAACTTGGTTTTATTATATTGAAATGATTTTCCTTATTTCGAAATAAGGGAGCTCCTTATTTTGAAATAAGGAAACATCATGTGGACCTAAGCTTTTTTCAGTTGAAATAACCAGTGTGATTTTGATTTAAAAGCTGCATGTGGACATACCCTATATTTTAGAAGACTAACTCTTATTTTCTTTCTCCTGTTCAGAAATTTACCTATCAAAAATCACCTTTGGTGTCCAAGGAAATTAGCTAAACTACTACCAACTGCACTGTAAATTAATATTAATAGTAGTTGCAGAGCTAAATCTATGCATCAAAATTCCCTAAACCTTCCAGTTGATCATCATTTATAATCAAATGGCAAATAATTATTCTGCTACCCTTACTCCATTGAAAAGCAGCTTCCACCATGAGCATCCCTTCTGAAATGAATAATATTGCTTGCAGAATAAGGTGCTAGTCTGTGATAATAATAATAATAATAATAATAATAATAATAATCTACCAGCAATATTACTATAAATACCTAAATACTTCCCCCATCTGTTTGCACATCTCTCACTAGCATCAGTGGAAGCTGTGTGTCCAGACTGACAACAAAATACAGCCTGAATTCTGGAATGATATTGTAACGGATATTACTTGGATTTGATGATTGTTTTCTGAGTTGAAAAGAAATAATAGTTAACACAGAGTATATAAATAGTTTAGAAATAGTAAGTCCAGTCACAAAATTCTCACTCAATTATCTCACAGGAAAAGGTTATCTGAGCAAAGATTGCCCCACATGCATTTCTACAGCAGAACGGGTATTAGAAAACAATCATTGCAAATGCTGTTATTTTCAGGATAGCGCAGCACAGAATGGGCAATTCACCACCAGGAGGTCAAACCCAATAATTAGGGGAAAAAACAATTAACGTTGCAGAATGATTTGCCAAGTAATCATAAGAAAAAGAAAATACAATTCATTCCAGTTAATATTATTCCACTTCAAATACAGAGGGAAACTCAAATGGAAGAGCAAACAAGAGATGGAGAGCGACAAGTAAGTTGTGTCTTGATGTCATTGTGTTTAAGCAGTTACCAGTAACAACAGAACTTTAAAGTATCTCGATTTTAAATATATGAAAACATAATGAATGTCTGAGAGGGGAGGGGAATTTCTTTTCAAGTGTCTTCAAGGCGCAATTTTCATGTTTTCATTTTGTCAGATTTTTAAAAGGTTGATTATGAATATGTCAATCAGCTTGTTTCAAACAAAAGCCACAAGAGTTCTAAAAACAACCCACTCTTCTTAGATGTCAGTTACTCATCAAGGCATAGTCTTGATCCCTGTTTAATCACTGCAGTCGTCTTCGCTGAAGCCCTTCTACCAATCAATTAAAAAGTCAATTCTATGGATTGTTACCATGAAGTAACCCCAAATCTCTGTTTTAAGTTTTATATATGGAAAATGTCTGGCAAGCTCAGCTATCACTGTTTTGTAGTGCTGGAAAATGCTGATTTTCAGTAGTGCCCATTGTATCTCATTATTCCCAGGGGACATTGCTACTCATAAAGACCTTGAATCTATTTGCAAGACCCAGCCCTACATTGAGGGAAGAGTGGAAAAGTTCCTGAGCCAACCTGGGCTATGTCTACGCTACAAAAGCTAAGTCGACTTAATAAAGTCTACTTAAAGTTGACTTTAAGTAGACCTCATTAAGTCAACTTTGTGAGTCCACATTGCATTAAGTCGACTTCATAAAGTTGACTTAAGCCAGGGGACCCATTTAAAGTCCACCTAATACAGTCGACTTTAAATGGGTTCCCTGGCTTAAGTTGACTTTATCAAGTCGACTTAAATGGCCTCACTACACTAAGTCAACTTCATAAAGTCAACTTTAATGGCCACATTGCATTGTCAACTTTATAAAGTCAACTTAACCCTTAAAGTTGACTTTAGGGGCAGGAGTTATTAAGTCAACTTAACGAAGCTCTTAAGTCAACTTCATGAACTCCAAATGTGGCCAGGGCTTTGCTTAAGTCAACTTAAGCCTCCTTAAGTCACCTTAAGCTCATACTGTAGAGGTACCCCTGTATTCTTTGGAGCTGTGCAGTCTGCAAGATCAAATAGGATAATAGTGTCTGCTACACACCCTATGGACATAGAGGAAAATTCACCACTCTTAAGATGAAGGCAGGAACTGTAAATTATTTTTGGCCTTTATGTGTAGTTCACAACATGGGGGGAATGCCCAAAGGAATATTAATGGGGGCTTTTCTCAGCACATGGAAAGATGTCAGTCCTGAACCCCAAATAAGCAGGCAGTTGCATTCTGAATTACATAGGTGAAGACCATGTGCCCTCTCAGAATAGCCTAATACTAGATATATAGTGAAGATCTACTGCAGAACTTACAAAGAGATAGATACCTGTATCGACATCTACAGACAACATGAAAGGTCATGGTTTTTGTGTCAAGGAAGGATGAAAAATTAAACACACTTGGTTAATATTCCTACCTAAAATTCAGAAATAGTTGAGGACCCAATGAGACCTCAGATTCAAAGTCTGTTAATAAATAAAGAAAGGATTTACCAAGGGAATAGATATCATTTCCATCATGTGCTCCAGGTGTTTCTTTAGTCTCTTTAGAGTCACTTTGCTCTTACCCAGATTGAATCTCAGTCAACCCAGCTGTCATCCAAACTTCACCTAAACACAGGCAAAGAAATATATTCTATAGGTCTCATGAAAAGAAAATGTAGCACTGTGGTCAATCTAGAAGTCTCCTCAATATGCCTCTGGTGGCAGAATCTTCTGCTTCTCTAAGGGAGTGTGTTATACCAGTGCTACACCGACTGCACTAGTGTCAACTTTGTTCCAGGTACACTGCAAATATTGATTTTGATCTACAAACTCCTGAAAAGTTTTGTTTTTTGGCTTATAGACCACCATCCTACAAGCAACCTTTTTCTTTATACTGCTGTCCAAGACAGTAGAACAGTTGGGGTGGTTTTGCTGACAGAACCTGCATTCAGACTGTGGGAGGGGTGAAGCTACAGACAGAATGTTGTCACAGGGAAGATTTTGATGCTGGATTTTGGGTCCTTATTGGTCTGAAAGAGCCTAGTTTTGTTGCTCTTTAGGGCAATCCTACTTCCTTCACTAAAAAGCCTACGTGGTCCACCCATTTAGTATGTCTAAATTCTGCTCTTTGCAGCGCCTGTGCAAATCAGAACTGCCTAGATTTCAAAGATGTTAACTCTGAATTTACAAGTACAACCTAGGAGAAGAAACTGAGTCATAACACGTAAACATATAGGTGAAGTTACCTTCAAGAAGTACATAATTGTTTGTAGGTTCTGGTCTTGGGTACAAGGCAATATAATCTATGATCACATAATTTTCACTGCCATCAACTAAAAATACAACACTTAATGAAAAAAGAATGAAGAATCTTAATAAACAGTAAGATAAAAAAGACATCATGTTTTTCATTTTGATATTGGCACCTAAAATTATCTTTCATCACTGTAGGAAGATAGTGGTCATTGCCAAGAGCTAGGAGAGAGAGAGGAAAATACTGAAAGTCACCTCTCCACACTTAATTGTTTAGTTGAAAAGTGCCACTGGAGATAAATCTCAAGCTTCTAAAAGGTTTAATTTGTTTAAAGCATAGTAACAGTGAAGAATGAGTAGTTATCCCCTCTCTATAACTCTCATTGTACAATATTACTTAATTCTATCAAATCTCTAATGCATGACAGCAATAGTGGCTTTCCTGGTGCTTGATCCATGACCGAACAGACAGTTCTCCCGGAAGCGTGAGAATCTGGTGGTGTTCAGACTCAAGTTTCCAATCAGAACAGCCTGGTAAGATCAGAACTGAGTGGGTCCATAAGGAATGGATGTCAGGGAGGATTAGTGCTTAGCTGCAAAGTCTTTCATCCCTATATTACTGGTTGAAATCAGGGGCATTGCTGGCACCTGGCACACAAGGCAAGTGCCCCGAGTCTCGGCGCCTGTGCCCCGAGTGTCTGGGCTGCCCTGTCCCAGACCGGAGACCTTGGCTGGTGCGCCCTCCACAGTGCCTACTTCTCCCGGCCCTGGCCCGGCCCCAGCTGGGCACTGAGACCGGGAAACCCGCAATGGTGCCTGCCTCTCCTGGCCCCCAAACTGGCAGGGGATCTGGGCTCAGGCCTGAGGTGGTAAGAGCCCGATGAATTATCCAGCCCAGGTGCTGGAACGTGGCCAAAGGGGCATGGCCTGGGCCCGTGCCCTGGGTCTTTTCTGGGGCCAGCAACATTCCTGGTTGAAATCTGACACATATTGGTAGTGATAAAGAGCCATTGTCATCTCTACGGTGTCTGTTGACTTCTGTCATGTATTAGGTTCATATATTGCTCAATAGAGTATACAAGTTGCAAAAGACCATCAACTGCTGAACATTTGATTGGTTTCCTCTTCAGAATAGAAACTGTACTCCCATATATAAAAGCTGTCCTCAATCAATTGGCTCAAATATGCACCTCTGTGATAGAGTTATACAGGTTTCAGAGGGGTAGCCACGTTAGTCTGTTTTCAGCAAAAACAACAAGGAGTCTTGTGACATCTTAGAGAGTAAAAAAAAATTGGGGGAAGGCAATAAGCTCTTGTGGATTGGAACTCACTTCATCAGGTCCATCTGCATCAGTCCACAAAAGCTGATGCCCTCCCCCTAATTTTTTTGTTAGTTTCTAAGTTCCACCCAACTCCTCATCACTACAGTTTATGCAGTTCTTGTTCTTATTTTGATTATCATCCTGCAGGAGTGATGCTGTAACTGTAGTAGAGAAGGAACTTTCATTATAAGTCCCTAATTTCAGGCACTTTTAACTTTGAAGAAAGAAAAAAAGATTGCTTTGGATTGAGAGTTCACAAAGTTACTTTTAGTTCAGAGATGAAAGTTTCTTAGAATTCTCTCTGGCCATTTTTAAAATATATACATATATATGATTATGCTCCCCCTTCTTCCACAAGGGTAGGAGACTCCCAGTCTCCTGGAGGATAGAAAGGAAGGTTGAGCTCCCTGCTACCACATCTCAAGCCCAGTACAAAGCTCCAGTGATCTATTTCCTCTTGGAAGAATAGCTTTCTCTTCTTTTTGTAGTTAGTTCTGATGCTCAAATGGTAACAATCTGTTCTGAAGGTTCAGAGTTCAGACCCAGTTCCTGCTGATCCATTCAGTGTACGTAACAGCTGTACATAATATACTTTTTACCTTTTTTTCTATCAAAATATCCTAGGAAATTATCTTAATGTCTCCCCTACCTCAAGTTAAAAAGACCATTGTTTAAGTAGCAAAATCAAGCATTTGAAAGTTAAGAAATGTCAAATTTAGGTTGCCTGGACTGAATTTTTTTCCAGTCCCCTTATATGCAAGAATTATGATGAAGTCTTTAGTTAAATGGTCACTTAACTATTTTTTCCAAAGGATCCTTGCTTTATTCAGTCCATCGAATGAATAGTGCTTACAGAATGAATCAGGATGGTGCAGTGAAAGAGGTTTTGTGTAGGGACCCTGCCTCATTTGCTCTAGAAATTGGCAGAAGCGCCAAGAACAAGAAATGGGACTGTATGAAGTGAAAAGATGGTCTTGTGTAACGGCAATTGAATCTCACACAAAAGGTCTCAGATTGGTTTTTGCTTTTACTACACACTTGTGTAGCATGCAGAGAACATCACATCAGCATTTTGGCAGGTGGCCGGTGCTGCTCATTGTGAGTTCTTCATTCTCTGAGCCCAGCTTTAGACACTTGAGAGCAGAGATTTGCAGAGGTGCTGAGCACTCACCACTGCAGCTGAAGTTAATGAGAGCTCTGGCTGCTGAGCAGTCCTAGCAGGACCAGATTAATAAAGGGGCTTTAGGGACTGTAGCTCCAGCCTAAGGGGGCCCACCACATGCCACCCCACAGATATAATTGGGTAGTGGCCAGCCCAAGTGCAACTGGTCCAAGTTGCATCACATCACTGGCCCAGCCTGTGACTGACTGGTCTGCCAAGCCCCAGCCCAATCCTGCTCCCATGGTGGGCTGGTATGCAGATCTTTAATTGCCTGGCACCAGCTGAGTTGCAGTGCTGAGCACCACCCTGCCCCCATAGCTGACCAGTCTGTGGGCTCTGGGTCCTCCACCAACTCCATCTGGGCCCAGCACAGAGTGCTGGCCTGCCCTGTGCTGCTGACAAGTCTGCCAGGTCCTAGTACTGGCGTGACTGTCTGCTGCCCTACCTCCAGACTGGGTGCTAAAATGTTGCAGGGTGGGACAGTGAGCAGCCCTAAACCCTCAGGAGCCTTAATCCAGCCCGTACCCCTATCGGTGTGGTCTGGAAGAATAAACATAGCATTGGAACTCAGACAGTTCTGAGCTGTACTTCTGATTTTGCCACAAATTCACTGTGTAGCCTTATATAAGACTTTTTTCTCTGTTTCTCAATCTATAAAATATAGCTAATACTCACTTCTCTCATGGGGAGATGTGACGATAAATTTCTAATATTTGTGAAGCACTTGGCTACTACCCTTCTGAATAAAGGCTATGAGAAAAGTATAATAAACACAAACCAGGGCCACACACTGTATTACAAGGAGGAAATGAAATATTGAAGTACTGCGTCATTTCCTTATCACTTTCCATCCTAGGCACTGAATGAGACAAAGGTCCTGTGGAAAAAATAGTATATCCTGAACATATAATTGAATTGTAATGCATAGGCGCAAAAGGATAAACTGAAGTTTTTCAGGCAGCCTAAATCATGGCATTTTCTAATTTTCCAGGCTTGACTTTGCAATCTAAAAGTTTTAACACATCATTTATGTAATATGCATATAAAACATCATGTTTCAGAGCATTATCCTACCAAGGAGGCACTTTTTTATGAGTAGGTTACTCCATAATTGTCCATTTCAGAATTTTTTGCATCTTCCTTTAAAGCATATGCTACTGGCCACAGTCCAGTCCAAGAGTATGGTCTACACTTAGAATTGAATTTGCATTAATGACAATCAATTCGAATTCAATTAAGTGCATGGCCATACTCGCTTTTATCACTTCAAACTGAGGAACTCCTTAGTTTGAATTGATGATAGCTGACTTCAAAGTGGTCAAACCTTGTTTGACTTGGAAGTCATGGTCAATTCGAACCCAATAGTTTGAAATGAGGCAGTGTGGCCATGTCAATTCAAACTCATTATTAGTTCAAATTGACAAAGGTTGATCTTCCACCCAGGGTGCATGGCACCCTGAAGGGAAGACCAGCCCTCCAGCACCTGGGGCCAGCAAGCCCAGAGATGCCTCCACCACCATCCTGCCAGATCGGGAGGGGCAATGGGGTTCCCATCCCCTGGATGGGGAAGGAACCCCGAGGTGCCACTTCAACCCTGCTTGCCAGTGTGGGGCAGGGATCCCTGTGTGGGGCTGAAGCCGCGCTCCCTGTACATGGGTACGGGATCCCTGGGTGCGGGGACAGGATTCCTGCAGCCCTGCTCCCTGGACAGGGAGAAGAGATCCCCATGAGGGGCTGGATCCCTGCTCCCTGGGCTTAGGAAGGAACTCCCATGCACAGCTGCAGCCGTGCTGGCAACACAGTGGGCTCCAACTGTGCGTAGGGGTCCTGTCCCCATGTGCAGCAAGAGGGCTCCAGCCTGGCCTGAAGATCCCTTCCCCACATGGCAGGTGGGGCTGGAGCTATGCACGGGGATCCCTGTCCCCAGCCTAGGGAGTGCAGCTCCAGTCCAGCGCAGGGATCCCTTCCCTGCACCAGCAATCCAGGCTTCAGCCAGTTGCAGAGTCCCTTCCCTGTGCGGGGCAGCGCTGTTGGAGTCAGGCAGGGGGAATCACTTCTCCCTCTGCCTGGTCAGGGGAAAACATCCCCGGTGCAGCTAGAGCTGGGCAGGGTATGCTTTTCCCTATGCCAGGCTCAGAGGTCTGGAGCCTGGTAGGCAATTGGGTGGTAGCATGACCTTTTCTGGGGGCCATGTTGCCACACCTCCCATGGTGCCCCTCCTCCAATCCATGGACATGCTAGTTCAAATTGGAGTTTTTAGTGTGGCAATGTTAATTAAAATTGACTGAATTTGAACTAATAATTATTAGTTCGAATTAATTAGTTTGAATTCAGTCAATTCAAATTAACACTCTAAGTGTAGACAGAGCCCAGGATCTTAGACTAGGTAGAACAGTTAGCTGATTTTCCATGAGAATTTCTACATTTCTCCATATAGATCTGGGTAGCTTTTTATTTTTGCTGAATTTCCAGACTTTTGCATATTTTCACTCTCAACTTTATCACCGCACTAGTATGGTCATGAAGATGCTATTTCTAGGCTTTAATTCAGGCACTTCCCCCACGTCAACAAAGTAGCAAGTGTTTAGCTCATATCCCCTTCCCATGCAATTAAAATATATTTCAATTATAAAATAGTATTTATTTTATTTCTTCTATTACCAATTTAATATACTTGTCAAAAGAAAACAATTGTCTCTTCACATTTCTGAGCCCTGATTTATCTGATCATCATAGTCATTGCTATCTGATTTTAATGACTTGTGTAATATAGTCTTCTCTACAGCTTTTTAATGATAGAAGGCTTTTTTAATAATCTTTTGTTTCTTATTAAATATTTCATCTCATGTTGTTGTACATCACTCTCTAGGCTTCTCTTCTATAGCTGAACAAAAATGAGTCTTCTCCATTTACTGAAATACAATATCTTAACAAATACAGTATGTGAACAGAGTACAAATTTTTTTTCTGCTAGGTCACTCTTAAAGAAAAGAATTGAAATTCAATAACTTCCACTAATGAAGATTCAAGTTGCATTCTAAATGGGAATTCTTGTAGTTGGAACAATGAGAGTCCTGTGGCACTTTAGGCTATGTTTACATTAGTCAATTAGTCTGAACTAAGTAAGATTAGTCCAGACTAATTTAGTCCATGTCTACACTAGGCTTTGCCTAGTGTGAACTAAGAAATTTCCTAGTTTGGACTAAGGAAAGCTTAGTCCAAACTAACAAGTTCACCTGATTAGTCCAGACTAAAATCTTAATTCGAACCTCAGTTTGAATTAAGATTAATGTAGACATGGACTATGGCTTTAGTTTGAACTAAAAAAGTTCAAAATAAACCATTAGTTCAAACTAACTGCACAAACTAATTTGATGGACATGCGGTTAGTTCAAACTAAAAAGTTCCCAATTAGTTCAACTAACCAGGAACTGCTTAGTTGGGACTAAGGAAGCCTGAACTAAAGTTTGTAATATAGACATAGCCTTAAAGACTAACAAATTTCTTCAGGCATAAGCTTTTATGGGCTGCATCCAATGTCAAATGCAACTGCAAGTGCATCTGACGAAGTGTGTTGCAGCCCGTGAAGGGTTGTGCCCAATGAAATTTGTTAGTCTTTAAGGAGCCACAGAACTTGTTGTTTTTGCTGTGTACAAACTAACACCACTACTACTCTGGAATTTGTAGTTAGACTTGATCAAAAGTCAAAATTGCTAAATTTTGACAAAAAATAATCACCTTTGTTCTGATATGGAAAAATTAACCAGAAATTTTGAAACTCCTCAAAGACAAATTCTGAAAACAAATAATTTTGAAATGTTTGAAACATTTTGTTTGAATTTTTTAAAACAAAATTCCCCCTGGTGTCCTTATAATGTCCCCAGTTCAACCAGGGCTTGCTGGGAACCTGAAAATTCAGAATCTAACACTCTTCCAGGCTCCTTTCTTCCTGTCAGGAGTTAGACATATTGTGTGTTTACATTACAGCTGGGCACAAGCCTTCTCAACCCCCGTAGACAGACTCACACTATCTGGACTCAAACTAGCTTGTCTGACATCATGGGACATAAGTGTGGACATCATGGGTCAGGTGACAGTACAAAAACTCAGACTTTCAGATCAGAAGAGACTTCCTACACAATACAAGCCACAGAACCTCACCCACTCACTGCTGTAATAGACCCTTGGCTTGTGATGACTGAGTTAATGAAGTCCTCAACTCATGGTTTAAAGACATGAGGGCACAGAGAATCTACCAGTAAGTGACCCATGCTCCATGCAACAGAGGAAAGTGAAAAATCCACCAAACCCTCCCTCCCGCACCCAAGGTCTGAGCTGAACTGGCTAGCCTAAGTGCACATGCTGCTAATTTTAGCATACTTACTCAACTCCAGTTAGCATGAGCCTGTCTACCTAAGCTGGGAGACTTGGTTCTGGCTGCTGTATAGATCTATCCTGAGACCTCACTCTGTGACAAGGAGTGTGGAAGCTCTGGTCTCAGAACAGTCTGCATAGTGAGCTGCCCAGGAGCCATGCATCCGGGAGGCCCTGGGCTCCCAACTCTGAAGAAATCTGCCAGATTGGTTTGCTGAGGAGCTGGACTGGCAAACTGGCAGGAAACCAGGCAAGTTTCTCAGCAGGCACATTGCAAAACCTGTCTGATAGGAAGAGCTCCATCAGATCCCTGCTTGTGTCCCAATGGCATGTTTTCCAAAATTGGTATGGTACTGTGATATGATTTGATTTTGAATCAGCATCTTCCAACAGAAAAATATTCTCTCATAAAACTTCTGGCCAGTTTACCTGTGGTCTACTTTTCCCTCTTTCTCTGACCTATAAATTTCATGAGGCAATTAGGTCATTTTAATATATATGGGCATCATGCATCTCTCACTAACACCAGTTTTATGCTTGCCCTTCATCTGATTGCCCTTGTCTTCATCTGAGTTATTCCTGGTTTACACTACCATAAGAGGAGAATTGGGCCCTATAGGTTTACTGAAACTTTTCTTTAACTGTCTTCCCAACTACCAAGAATGGAAGAGGAAACACTGATTGTGGTTTAATATAATACTGTAAACAAGTTTTATGTGAATCTTGCCATATTAGGAGCCAGTTGCGTGACAAGTATTCATGCTTATCATGAGTTCCTAGATCAGAGAAGCACTCTCATTGGTGACAACTTTTTCACAGGAGAGCCAGTGTAAAAGATTGCATAACTGGTCCCTTACTCTTTTTCAGTAACTGTGCACAGTGATTCGCAAGTAGAAAACCTGAAGGCTACAGCCTCACATAGGTTATGTCTATACTAGAAAAAGTTAGGTCGAATTTTTTCAATTCAAACTAATAAATTCAACTTTAATTGGATCTAAACTCAGCCTTAGTAAGTCAAATTAACAAAGTGGAATAAGTTGACTTAACTTTGTTAATTTGACCTAACTGCCCTTAATGTGACCTTAATAAAATCAAATTTAAGGGTAATCTACATCTATGCCATCCTTAGTTCAAACAAAGGAGTCAAATTAGGGCTTAGTTTGAATGAACAGGTGGTTCTTATTAATTAGAATTAAGCTTTCATTAAGTCAAATTAAGAAATTTCTTAATTTGACTTAATGAAACTCTAGTGTAGACAGGGACTAATTTAGTTCAAATTAAGCCTCCTTAATTCGACCTAAATTGCCAGTGTAGACATAAGACATGGTGTGAATTGGCATAATTCCATTTACTTTAACAATTGATTATGCTGATTTCTATCAGTTGAAAACATAGCCCCAAATCTTTTCCCAGAAGAGTTTATAACCTAAAGGCCTTGCCCTGCATTTCTTGCATACACACCCCCAAATGCCCATTAATGTAACGGAATTCCTTGAGTATTGAAGATATGCAGAATTGGGTCCTAAATTAAACTATTAGTGCAGTAATTAATTAATATATCATAACAGTATAGGGGAAAGGAGACAAGAGAAGAGTGGAAAATCACTCTTGAGAGACAATAATCTCAGGAGTGTAATTTATCAAGGAAATGCATGATAAATTGACTTTTGTTTTGTACATTCTGTACAGGGACTGATTAGTTTTGTTTCTATTTTAAAAGGCTGGGCACGGATAGCTGAAGCAGAAATCACTGGTGAAATCACCTCAACATTTTCTTATCTTTGCAGAGTTAGTAATAAGTAGAATTTCTGTGTGTCTTTGGGTGTGTGTATGTTTTCTTAATTAACTAGTTAAATATATTGTTGGAATTCATAGTAATATTGCAAGAAAGTTCGGCAGAAAGTCCTAGCAAGGCAGATTTATATAATACGTGAGCAAGTAAAAAAGGAATATCAGAATAGACAGATGAAGAGGATAGGACAGAAGGGTGGTGTTTTAGCCATTTGTGGTGCTGGATTAACTGGCCTGAGGGCCCTAGGCTGCCCCCCACCACAGCCCCCCCAAGGGTGCTCCCACCCCAGCCCAGCTACAGCCAGTCTGTGCTGGGGGGGGGCCGGGCTGGGGCTGACTGGGGTGTGATGTGGCCCCAGTGCATCCCCTCCAGGGCCCTGGGACCTAAAAGGCTGTGCCAGAAATCCTGGCAGAGAGAATAGGCTCTCGCCCACTCCACCCCACCCCTGGGGGCAGACCAGCCAGCTTAGTGGTGGGGCAGGAGCTCAGAGCCCAGCCTCTGGTCCAGGGCCCTGCCTCTTCTATCACCACCCAGTGCCAGCATAACAGAAGTGCTTTCAGCACTCCAGCCATGCTAGCACTGACCGCGGTGGGTGGGGCTGGATAGGGGTTTTAGGAGCTGCAACCGGGGGGCCCCTTTTTGGCTGGGGCCTGGGGCTTCAGGCCCTATAGCCCCTGCTGTAATCCAGCACTGGCCATTTGCTAGCAAACATCTGTGAAACATGCCTGAAATAAAAAAAAACCTAAAGACTCGTTTTACTATGGAATTATATTTACACACTGTAGACAAAAAGTACATTTACTGTAGCCCTTTGCCATGAAAACCATACCTGCTGGCAACTGAAAGTTACTGTTGTCCTGTTTATTGTGATTCAGTCAACAGAGCTAAGGCTTCCACCACTACAGGAAAACCCTTGGTAATGTGACTTTAAGGGAATCAGGGAGAAAAAATGGGGAAGGCAGTGACCAGCAAACCTCCTGATGGCTAAATAAAGAAAACTTAGCAGATTAAGTGAGTTATGGAGAACAAGTCAAGTTCATGAGAATATAAATTCTCACTGAGTTAGGATGAAGAGAAACTGATGGGAACCCAAGGGCCAACAATGTATAAAGATATAACACTTGTTATGACCAACATGAATCTATACAACTGCTTTGATTTGCTTTAATAGTCTGACCTGATTCTATGACATACACTTCCCAGCATTTTATCTTCTTCCCACTCTGTAAATTACCCATCTTCAAGCATCTGACAAAGTGGGATTTTCTCCCATGAAAGCTCATGCAATAAATAAATTTGTTAGTCTTTAAAAGTGCCACAGGACTACTTGGTTGTTTTGCTGAACCAGACTAACACAGCTACCCCTTTGGAACTAGTCTGAAAGCAAGAAGATCTAGATTTTCAAAATGCCATTAGATGTCTATGGAAGAGACATTATCATGCCAACATCAGCTCTGATCTGATGTCAAATCATGGTGTAGTCCAATGATATCAGACAATTACTCTCTGCAACAGTCTAAAAAAATCCCCAGCATTTAGCACTAAGTTCCAAAGGTTTAGCTGTGTTAGTCTTGTTCAGTAAAACAATCAAGTAGTCCTGTGGCACTTTGAAAGACTAACATATTTATTTGTTTGTTTTACTTAACTCTAAGGAAACATTCTTGACAAGATGTATATTTTCTTCCAATCCTTTTTTATATACCATACATGAATAAGGTGTATTTGCAGTGTATACTCTATAAATTTTGCCATTAAATTCAGAACATGGGTTGGCTACTTCTTACTTTACTTTACTCAAGTGAGTAGTTGCATTCATTTTGTTTAGACTAATCATGTAAGTAAGATTAAAAAAAAACATTAAACAGTGTGCATGTCCATTATGAGAAGATTGTTATTGATCACTGAAGTAATATGGTTGAAAAGGCATTGTTTAATTACTATAGATAGGAATGCCATTCCTGTTCAAAGTTCAGTTAAGATACACAATGGAGGAATATTAATGGAGGCTTTCTTAAATTCTGCATAGAGTACTGATGCTTTGATAAATGTTCACCTTACACTGGGCAGTCCTTTTAATTTTTTATATTGTTTGAATACTAAAAGAAAATAGGATATAGTAGTTATGCAGGTATCGCTTAAATTAATGGATTAATGTGATGCATAATATACTAAGTGTCATTGAATCAAATGTTAGGAGATTAGCTGACATATTTAACAAACGTAGTCATTCTGTAACTAATGAAAAGAAGATGACTCATGATTTAAAAGACGAGAGAGGCAGTCATCACAGACTACAGGAAAGCTAGCTCTGTTGCATCACCTATTTTCAGAAATATCTTTGTCATTTGACTGAATTATCTTGAAGTCTATTGGCTTATGGAATGTCAGGATTAATTGTCTGGCATATCAAGAGTGGTCAGAGAATGTGGAGAAAGTATTTCTCTATAAACTTTCCTCTATTTGGAATCCTTTTCCATGTGGCATGAGATTTGATTTGCCATGACCTTGCTCCTTGTGTAGCCATTAACATCTGTGCAAAGGGGTGTAACATCTTCACAAATCCTAACTGAAACCTATTAAATGCCTATTATTCTCACTTTGCACAAGATTACTACAAAAGGTGCAAGAAATTCTTATAGAAATGTGATGTTTAAAACCCCACAAGAGTCTTTGAAATAACTAAAGGTAGTTTGGTTTTTTAAAGAAACAATGGTACTGTCTATAGTTTATTACTCTTGAATGATTTGATGCCTGAAAGAAATAAGTATATAAGTCATTGTGTAATTTTCAATATATTCTTGCATCTTATGTGACTGCAAGGACAGGCGAAGCATTCTATATATATAGAATTGCTTGACCACTGTGTCCTTGAAAAAGAAATGCTGTCTTAATAGAAATATATTGATTTGTTAAAGTTGTATAACAACTATTCATGTAAGATGCGGCCTCAGAGGTATCTCCCATATATTCATAGATAAAGCCTAATACAAGATTTTACAGGGCATATTCACCTAAGGCTCACTCTAAGCCTTCTTCATTATCATGAAGTCATTTGCTACGGTGAAGAAACTGTGAGATTTTACTTACTGAATAGCAATAGCAAACTAAAAGATGCTTGTATCATGTAATATGAGAATTATCTTCCCATTATACTATGAAAAGTCAACAGTTAGTTTCCAGTTATAAAATGTAAGATATTTGCATTTGGACAAAATATAATTTGAAAGGCTATTCTGTCAAGAAAATGTTGTTAAGAGAACAGTAAGGACAGACCTCAAAAGTCAAGAAATATACAAATAAGGCTGTATACACAGCTACCACTGTGTCCTCTTATAAAAATTTTGAATGTATACTGCATTTGTTTCATGTATGTGCACACATTTTCACAGATGTATTAGGAAGCCTGGGATTTTCACTGAATTAGACATTAGACTTAGCTCTATTTCCAGATTCTAAAGGGCCAGCTGTATTACTTTAGTTCAGACGAGGCTAAACTGCAGCTCGCGAGCCGCATGCGGCTCTTTAAAGAAAAATTGCAGCTCAGGGAGAGTGCAGCAGGGAAGGGTGGTGTGGCGGGAGACAGGGGCGAGAAATTTGCAATGGTCAGGCACAGCAAAGAGGTGGTGGCATGGTGAGAGCCAGCAGCGGAGGATCAGCATTGTCAGAGCGGGCAGAAAAAAAGCAGCATGGTCAGAGCTGGGGGAGGGGCAGCCTTGTGAGACCCCACAGGGAAAAATCAACACAGTAAGAGCCGGGAGGACAGGAACAGCATTGTGAGAGCCCGCAGGGAAACAATAGAGTGGTAAAATCGGGGAGAGGAGGGGAGGGGCAGCATTGTGAGAGCCAGCAAGGAAAAGCAATGTGGTCAGTTAGGTGCAAAGCACTTAAAGGGTATGTTGACACAGGGCTTTTATTTTGAAACAACACTGGTTGTTTTGAAATAAAAGTCCCTATCTCCACACGACGTTTTCTTGTTTCAAAAGGAGGGAGCTCCTCATTTCGAAACAAGAGCCCTCCTTTCGAAACAGCTTAAACCACTGCTTTTGAAAGGACGGTTATTTCGAAACCAGTTGTTTTGAAATAATGCCGTTTGGACATGTTATTCTGAAACAAGGATTGTTTTGAAATAACAAGGACCTTCCTCCCAGGGTGCATAGCACCCTGGGGGAAAGTCCCACCCTCCCCCAGCACCCTGGCCAGGGATCAGTACCCTGGCCAGGTTGCTGAGTGGAGTGTGGGGGTTCGGAGGGTGCCCCAGCCAGCTCCCCCCCCCACATCCCCTTGCTGGCAGCAGGGGCAGACAGATGCCTCAGCCCACTTCACCCTCCCTACCCCTGGCAAGGAGACGTGGGGCAAAGCCAGCTGGGGCATCCCCAGGGCTCTGTCTGTCCTCCCCGCCTGGGCTGCGGGGGAGCTGCCAGCCCCGCAGTCCAGTCAGGGGGACTGCAGCCCCCACAGGGTGGCTGCTTCAGGGGCGGCTCACCCGACTGCTGGGGCTGCTCCTGAGCCCGGGGCCGCCCCACCCCTGGGGTTCCCTGGTGCCCACCCCTCACTCCTGCCGGGGCGGGGGGGCCTCCCCTGCCCCCCACCACATCCACCACGGGTGGGGGGCTTCCCCGGCACCCCCTGCTGCTTCTGTTGCGGGCGGGACCGAGACTGCCTCCTGCCCGGGGTTCCCCACCCGCAGCAGAAGCAGTGGGGGGGCGCCAGGGGAGCCCTCCCGCCCGCTGCAGACATGGCGGGGGGCAAGGGAACCCCCCCACCTGCGGCAGAAGCAGCAGGGGGGCAGGGGAATCCTGGCGGCAGGGCGTCCCCGGCCTGGCACAAGCTTCCCTGCCCCTCCCTTCCCCTATCTTGAAATAGCATGTCCACTGTGTGGACATGCTATTTCGATTCCTGCTTTTTTTCTTATTTTGAAATAGCTTGTTTTTATTTCGAAATAAGGCATTATTTCGAAACGGCTTGTTTCGAAACAAGCGCTTGTGTGTGGACATAGCCAAACAGTAAATATCAGATTTTACAGTTTACCTAAACCATATTAATTCTACCCTCCTTGTATGTATGCATTATGATACCGTCTTTAATTACAACATCATAAGCTTCATTCATTGGACAAACTGGATGCAGACAGAGGCAGAATTAACTAATTGCATGATTTTTTAAATACTTTTCTTTTTTGATATTGTTTTCTGGGTAAATATTTTTAAAACTGGCAACATAAATTGATCAAGAGCAAGTCTACAATGAACTACAGATAAGTTATGATAATCTAGCAATTTAAGCTTAAAAAGCGATTGTAAATTATTTTTTTTTAAAAATCACCTGTCATTTCCAGATATTGTAATATAACACAAAGTTATTTGTCTTGTATTTCTATTTTGAGAATTAAATAAGAATCATCAGAAATGACTGAAAATTGACACAAGTGTTACATCCAAAACTACTAACTGCTGTCAAAAGGTTATAAAAAAAACCTCTATTAATTTAAAGAATGTTACAAGTACTCATTATGGATCATGGTTCATTTTCAGCATGCAAAATGATTTAGACTTAGGATAGACACCACTACTGAAAACTGGCTTTAGAAAAAAAATATTCCTTAAGGCCATTCAACAAGTGTGCCTGAGACATCAATATGTCATTTGTTTGCAGAAGGAACTGCCAGCACATTTATTTTATAAGAAAATTTTAAATATAACTAAGTCAATTACCAAGATAATTTACATTCACTGCAAAGTTCAATAGCAACACTATACTTCGACTGATTCAACATTCAACATGTATTAATTCTTCTTTCTTGTATACCAGTAGTCAAAATTCATTTATATTTCAGTGCAGTCTTCATGAATGACTCTATGGCTGTGTTCACACACAGAGGGCTTGTTTTGAAACAAGAGGTTTTGAAACAAGCTGTTTCCAAATAAATGGTTATTTCAAAACACATTATTTCCAAAGACAAAAAAGGTGTCTTGGAAATAAGGGAGTGAAATAGCATGTCCACAGTGTGGACATACTATTTTGCTTGGGGAGGGAACTGCAGGCACCCGCGGGGTGAAGCGCAGCCAGGTGCCTGTCTGCAGGGGCTGCAGGCACCTGCGGGGTGAGGTGCTGCTGTGCTTCACTCCCCAGGTGCCTGCAGCCCCCTGCAGACACCCGCTGGGTGAGGCGCCTGGCTGCACTTCACTCCGCGGGTGTCTGCAGTCCCCCTCTGCTGGCCAGGGGACACGCCTCAGCACCCTGGCCAGGGTGCTGAGGGTTCCCTGACCAGGGTGCTGAGGAGGCAGCCCTTCCTCCCAGGGTGCTTAGCGGTGTTGGGGAGGCAGCCTGGGCTGCAGGCTAAGCTGCCGGGCAGGGGTTCACCCCCCCGCCGGAGGCTGCAGCCCCCTTTCTGGGGCTGAGGGACAGCCCTCAGCACCCTGGCCAAGGTCCTGAGGGTTCCCTGGCCTGGGTGCTGAGGATCCAATGTTGTTTCGGAACACTTTGTTCCGAAACAACATGTTTGTACTGCCTTGTTTCGAAACAACAGTTGCGAAACGTTGTTTCACCTAGAAACTAGGTTTAACTTGTTTCAAAACAACTGTGCATCTTGTGAACAGCAGAATTCTTATTTCGAAACAACCTCTGTTGTTTCAAAATAAGAGTGCTGTGTGAACACCCCCACTGAAACAGGCTCTGATCTTGCACTTTATGTCCCCATAAATTCTCATTGATCTGTTGTGATTCTGAACAGTTGAAAAGGTGTCCCTGTGTGTCTCTCTTCACAGGATTAAGATGAGAGCAGTGTTTTCCCTTACTATTACTCTCATTTTAAAACTAATTGTGTCTGATTGAGTCCTCAGACCTTTTGCCTTCACTGTCCATGAGTATTTTAGTGAAGAAGTTTACTGGCAGAAATCTTGGCAGGGAAGCGGGGGCATGGTCAGGGCCAGGGTGGAGTGGGGGCCAGAAGTGCAGCATGGTCGGGGACAGCATAGAAGCAGCAGCATGGTAAGAGGCTGCAGCGAAGCAGCAAGGGGGTGGGGAAGGGAAGCGTGACATGGTCAGAGAAGCCATAGCAGGTTTAGATTTTCTCATAGGCCCTAATGCAGCGTACTCGTTAAAATAAAATCATGTTTTACAAGTTCTAAACATGATGTGGAATACTAAGAAATGAAAATACAAAAGAGAGAAGTTTAAAACTGAACATAGATTACTTTCAGTTTTTGGCACAACTTGCTGCTGTGAATCATCATATTCCACAATGAAATTCAAAACCTTGTGCAATATTTAGAGATCAGCATCTGAGAGAGCTTTTATCTACTGCATTGACAAGTTACTTTCCAGATTTAAATAAAACTTGCCACAAGCCTGTAGTGTTCTACATCTAGCGACAGCTAAGTTTTTACAGTACAGGCCTAGTTTCATGGTAACCTTAAATAATTATTAGTATTGACATTAGTAGGATCAATATTTGTCGTATTTTTACAATAAAACTAAAGTGCACAATGAATTTTAAGCGTAGTAATTTTGGAGTAGGTAAAAATATGTGGTTATACGCCTCAGTGCGGCTCTCGAAGTTTTAATAATTGACTTGTGCGGCTCTTGAGTTCTGTAAGTTTGGCCACCCCTGCTCTAGTTCAATAAAACAAACAAGGAGTCCTGTGGCACTTAAAGAATAACACATTTATTTATTGCATGAGCTTCTGTGGGACGATGCAAGTCCCCCAAGGCATTTTAAGTTGTTAGTTCTCCTTTACTGGAGCAGGTAGCAGAGCAGTACTATGAGAGGAGTAGAATAGGAAGAAGGCAGAACTGAGACCTTTCAAAGTTTTGGCCCAAGTGAGGTGGCATGGGGGTGTCCTTTGTGCTCCCCCTGCCTCAGGTGCCAAAATGTTGTGGGCCAGCCCTGGGACCAACAGAATTCAACTACAGCTAGACCTAGTTATTTGAATCAGTTTTATTTGATCAGACAGCAGTAAAAGAAGTTTTTCCATTGTTTGGCACATATAGCTGATTCAAAGTGCCATGCAGCACTAGGTTTTGGGTAGCAAGCATTCTGACAATGGCAATGAGCCTTTTCAGAACATTTTGTCAGTAAACAGGCTGATGCAATCTTCTCTTGATGCTGATCATCTGTGGTGGCCTTTAACCTTAGACTCATCTCAGGCTCTTTCCACCTGTGGAATGCTCTCTGGTGATTTGTTGCCTTCTCATTAGCATGCCAGATTTTTAGCCAATTTTTTCCAGTTCTTTGTTCCTATAGAACCCAGTGTGTCTGGAACTGGACTGGTAGAGTTTGAGACAAAAACAGTATGCAGCATTCTAGGTTTCTGAGTACATAAGCCATGGCCCCTCCACTTTGTCACCATTGGGGATTTCATGCCAGTAATATGTTGGATGGAAACTTCTATTTTCATTGTCTTTGAGGAAAGTTTGTCACTTGCTGTGGCCCCGTGCAGTACAAGGAAGTCCCTCAGGCTACTTCTCAAGTGGGTCCATGGTCCTGGATCTTCTAGACCTAAGGAACCAAACTCAGTAGCAGCTGTTTCTTGCACCGCCACCACACTCTTCCCTGATCTAATCTTTTCTTCAGGAATGTCCATGGTTACATCCATTTGAGATGGAGCTGTGGATGCTGCAGTAGCTGTCGGGTCATCTGCACTCTGACTAACAGGAAGATCAGGCATCTACCCATCACTCACATCCTCACTGGGGCCAGAAGGCTAACCATGAACATTTGTGTCTATGTATCTCAGGAGAGCTCCTTCCTGCTTAGACAGAAAAGTTTCCATTGCTTTCTTTCTTTTTCTGAATGCTGCCCCAGAGGGCGTTTTCTTCTTTCACTCCTGACTGCTGTGTTGTGCCAGCTATAGTGGCTCTCAACACTCAGTTGAAGAGGATGAATAAGCAGGCTGGTAGCAGGTCGTCAGGGAGGGAAGATATCAGCGTCTTAAGGGCATAACTGGCTCCTACTACTTCAGTTAACTGCCTGTTCTCCTCAAGCGGGTTCAAGGAAGTAGCAGGAAACAGGAAGCTCCCTGGGGAGCTGGTGTTGCTTAGTCCAGGCTCCTGAGGGTGCTATAGAGGCTTCTTCTTCTCTCTCTCCCTGCAACTCTTGCTGCTTTCTCTTATTCCCTCTCACCCTTTCTTCTGCCTGCCTGTTATATCTCTTGGCCCTCCTTCCTCCAGCACAGCACTCCACCATCTAGAGCAGAGGGAATACATATGCACCAGTGGCAGACACAATTTTCTACAATCTGGGTCGTAGTGGCAGTTTGGCACTTGAGGCAGTCACCTCAGTTTGTCTCATTGTAAAGCCAGGTCTGCAAGTTACACTTGTTCTGTAGATAAATAGAATTTTGTTTCCAGTTCTGTAAATTTACCATGTGTTACAAGCAGCTTAAAAAATTGATTAATAAAAAAAAGTGACTCTTTTCTTTGTTTGCCTCATTAATAATAAATAGAACAGCCACACTGCTATTTAGCAGAACCTTCTTGTCAGAATGGCTTAGTGCACTGATCCTTAACAGAAAGGCCTGCAGTGTTTCATTGTGCTCAACATCCTGTTCCTGAGAGAAAGATTGAGAGAGTGAGAGATCAATAAGGGGCAAGCAGGATGAGACATTACAGAAAAAACCTGCACTCCTTACTCAGGCAAAACTACCACTGGAGCTAATGGGAGTTTTCCTTGAGCATTCTATGGTTCTATGATTCTTATGGAGTGCAGTATTTAATTGTAGACTTTATATTGTTAGGTTTACAATTTATGCAAAAGATTGTGCCTAGAATAGAAAGTGAAGAAGGTGGGTGAGGAGAGGAAAACTGGCTTTAGATAATTTGAAACCAAGCTTGGATGTATTCATATATTGGCAGTGGAATTTTCTTTCTTAAATTCTCATAGACTTCTTCCATAGTTGCCTGTAGAAATGGTAGACTGTACCAAGAAAGAGCAGAGTTCTATGTGGGCACTACCAAAGTCCTCTAGGAAGAAAGAGTTAAAACAATTAATTCCATATTTATAAAGTAATAACCACAAAAAGAGGAAGCAGAGATTACCAAGGAGATGAGGTACTAAAAATTATAATTACATTTATTTTAAAAATGGTTAGCTTTTAGTCCAAAATTCTAATAGTTAAATGTGCCTCGGATAGATAGGTGTACTAACTATTTATGTGGCTAATCAACAGATATTCATTGCATAATAATCCATGGATTATATGCTTATGATATATCATAACATACACAAATCAAAAGCTGCTGCTTCCTTGGTGATTTCCTGGTCCCTAAGAAGATTTCTACTGAGGAATTATCTTCCTGTGGAATTTTTGACAGCATATTTTTTCTGTATGGATATGTCTATACACACAGTTTAATTCAACCAAATACACATTAAGTTGAATTAATAAAAGGCATGTTTACACAGGGTTTTGCTGATTTGACCTAGGGCTTCCTTTAGGTTGAATCAAGGAGACAATGCTTCAAAGTTACAAAACCTCATGTAACTTCAAAGCGATCATCAATTCGAACCCTCTAGTTTGAACTGATGCTGTGTAGCCATGTTAATTTGAACTAAGGTTAGTTCAAACACATAGTGTAGCAGGGGGAACAGTTAATACCGGCCGGGAGGTAGCCAGTTGCCAGTACTTCCCCTGCTGGCCTGAAGAGGTCTTATGCAAAAGCCCATCCCAGAACCAAAGGGATGGCCCAAGAAAGAGGGAAGACTATATAAGGGGTCAGACCAGTCAGCCCAGAAGGAGACAGAGAGGGAGGTGGCTGCTGGAGCTGGCAGACCTCACTCCCTGGGAGCAGCAAGGGGACAACCAACAGCAAGATCTCCCTCCCTGGGACAGCCAAGGGGAGGACTGCTGGCCAGCTGTTCCCCTGGAGATAACTCCCCCAGGCGCGGACCTGGACAAGCTTCCTTCAGCAGAAAGCCTGGAGGAAGGGGACCGGCCTGATACTCATGAAGACCTAGAGGAGCTTCCTTCAGCCAGAGATGGCAGTGAGCCGGCTGCCTTGGGCCCCTGTGACCTGGAGGAGCTCCTGCTGGCGGATGAAGCAGAAGAATTGCCAGCATTGCCACCAGAAGACAGTGAGGGGCTGACTGGGATGCCCTGGGGAACTTATCCTGAGGACCGGCAACACAGCAAGGAAGGTACCCAAGGGGGAACTGGGAGGAAGTGGCCCAGGGATAGCTGGTGAGTGTACCGCTGCTATACAGTGTCAGTGTTTTGGCTGGAGCCCACTGACCCAGTGGCATGACATTGCCACTGATATGGCCCTGGGCTGGAATGGAGTGGAATGGAATTCTAATTAATTAATTGATTCTAATTTAGAATTCCTGCATTCCCTCCATCTTCCCCTGCTGCCGTCCAGGCTTTAGTGTGCTCACCTTACCCCTGCTGGAGTTGAAGGCCCTGAATCCTTACTGTTGTGGACTTGCCTTACCCCTGCTCGGGTTGAAGGCCCTGAACATTCCCTGTTGTTTGCTTGCCTTACCCCTGCTGGGATTGAAGGCTCAGAACTCTTGTTATTCTGTATTTGTCTTACCCTGCTGGAGGGTTGAAGGTCAAAGACTTTTTCTTAGACTCTGCCTCATCCTAGTAGGGCTTGAAGGCCCCAGATATAGGGGGAGTTGGGACGGCTCCCGCGGCGGGCCCTGCCCCACCCACTGGGAGGTGGGGCAGCTGAGGGCGACCCTGTTTACACATGGGTTGATCTTCCTTCCAGGGTGCATGGCACCTGGAAGGAAGACCAGCCCTCCAGCACCTGGGACAAGCAGCCCCCAAAGGTCCCCACGACCACCCTGGCATGAGGAGTAGAGCACCACGCTTGCCTGCTGCAGGGACAGGACCCCTGCCCAACAGGAGCCCCATTTGCTGGGTGCGGGGTTGGGATCCCGGTGCGGGGCTCAGAAGGGAAGCGATCCCCCCGCACCACTGAAGCCACACTCACCCAGTGCTGGGAAGGGATCCCTGAGCAGGGCTCCAGCCGTGCTCCCCAAGAGGGGAGATGGGATCCTGGCATGCGGCTCCAGCAGTGCTCACTGGGTGCAGGGAAGAGATCCCCAGCCAAGGGCTGGAGCTGTAGTCTGCAGGTGCCACTCCAGCCCTGCTTGCTGGTATGGGGAAGGGACCCTCATGACCAGCTTGAGCCTGGCTTGCTGTCGCAGGGAAGAGATCCCTGCACATGGCTCCAGTTGCGCTCACCGGGTGTGGGAACAGGACCCCTGCACCCAGCTGGACCCCAGCTTACTGGTGCAGGGATCCCTTCCCCCCCACAGTGCTGCTGGAGCTAGACAGGGGAAATTGCTTCTTCCCCAGACTGGCCAGTGCTGTCAGGGGGTGGGGGGTGAGTGTGCCCTGGCTTCACAGAACCAGACAGGGGAAAACATCCCCTGCCAGGCTCTAGCCTTCTGAGCCTGGTGTGGGGAAAAGCATCCCCTGCCCAATTCTAGCTGCACCGTGGCTAGAGCTGGGAAGGGGATGCTTTTCCTTGTGCAGGGCCAGAGGGCTAGAGCCAGCAGGGAACTGAGTGGTGGCATGGCTCTTCTAGGGGGACATGTTGCCACACTTCTCATGGTATACCTCTTTCAATTCGAACTAGCAAGTCCTGTGCATGGACATGCTAGTTCAAATTGGTTTTCCTAGTGTGGCCATGTTAGTTCGAATTGACTGAATTCAAACTAATCATTATTAGTTCTACTTGATTAGTTTGAGTTCAGTTAATTGGAACTAAGGTTCTAAGCATAGACATAGTCCATGAGTGTATCTCTTTAAGCTGTGTAGAGGCAAGGAATCGTGGCCCTCTAGAGACCATTTTCCCCAAATGGTTTCCTGTATCATCTTCTTCTTCTTCTTCTTCTTCTTCTTCTTATCAGTTAGTAAGAACCTCCTGTCTTATTCCCATCCCCTGCCCCCTTCACTTTTCTGTTTCAGAGGAGATGCTGTATTCTCAGATAGTATACCACATGTAAACTAAATCTCATATGTAAAAAAGGTTTTTCCAACCCAATGGGGAACTCTAGCTTGGTGAGCAGTGACTCTGAAAAATGTCTGTAGGGTTGTGGTGGATAAGCAGCTGAACATGAGAGTCCAGTATGATGCTCTGGACAAGAGGATTAATGTGATCCTGGGATGCATAAACAGGGGAATCTCAAATAGGAGTAAATAGTGCCCTTTCATTTGGCATTGGTGGGACCCCTGATGGAGTACTGTGTCCAGTTTTGCTGTCCCCACTTCAGGAAGGTTATTGATAAACTGGAGAGAGTTTAGGGAAGATCCAGGGGAATGATTAAAAGATTAGAAAACACACAACTTAGTACTAGTATCAGGCCAGCTTGCAGCAGAGCCACTCTCCTGGCAACCTGATGAGTTGATGAAGTCAGTGATTACTCATTTTGCAGACTGCATCAGGAATGCTGGTCAGTTGACAAGCTTTCATCAGAGCTCCTGCAGCTGGCAACAAACACCAAATGGAACTAAAAGGTTCAGGGCTGCCATTTTTGACATGCCCTAATTGAGGCAATCAAAGGCAAGCTGGGATAGGCAGAGTTCCCACCCAAGCTGGATGCCTTGGTCAGGCTGAGTACAGATGTTGATAAACACGACTGACTGCCATCTGGAGGGAGAGTCAAGTCCCTCACTGCCTTCCACATTCTGATAACAGGGACCAAGGCAGAACAGCAGGGCTCAGATTTGCCTTTCTGATGTGGAGAAGGGCTGACATTATGTTTTGGTCTTACGCCAACATTGTGGCCAATCTGGACACTATGTTGCATGATGTCCTGCTAAGAACCAGTGTGCCTCTCAATCAGAGAGACTCCAGACCTCAGCCCCAATAAGGGGATCTGCTCTCAGACTGGGTTCCCCTCCTCACTACAGACCCATGCATCCTCCTTTTTTCTACTGGTAACATAGCTCTGAGTGGACACTGTGCCTGTGGCCTGCAACTGCTCCTTTGGCAACTTTACAATCATGGAGAGGTTCTGCTGAGCTGTACTCCATTACCCCATGATTGTCAGTATAACCTGGCTTGTCAGAATGGCCTACATACTCACTGAGTGTTTTCCCTCACAACTCCAGTCAGGTCTCTGAGCTTCAGCTACAGGAAGTGGAGGGGGATGGTTTGCGGCTTCTGCCCCTTGGGTCATTTGGTGGCTATAGGCTTCCTCCCTGTGGAGCATGCCAGGGTTCAGGGGCCCCACAGACCTCATGAAACTGGCTTGCAGCCTCCCAGAGGTTGAGAATCACCAACCAGTGATGTACTGAGGGAGGGCTTTGGGACACCAATCCCCCAGGCTGCTGTCCAGCCACCCCTCAGAAACTCCTGTGCCCCTGCCTCCTGCAATTTGTGAAGGGCCAACGCAATGCCCCTGCCCTAGGCCAGGAGCTGAGGCTGCCCCACTAGAGTCAGTTACAGGACTGAAGCAAGAAATGCAAGCACCACATGCTGGATAAGCTCAGGGAAGAAATGAAGCCCAGCCAGAGCTGGACTCCGCTGCCTCAGTGAGTCACAGAAAATCCCCCAATAATAGCATTACCAGATGTCTGGCAAAAGGAGGTCATGTTCTCCTTTTCACCTTCATGTCCTCTGTCCTGCAGGCATTTGAAAAATAGGTGATTTTCTCTGGCTTTTTAGTTCTGATGAGCAGGATGTTAAAAAAAAAAAAAAAAAGCACCCAACAGAGAGGTCGAAACCTTTATCCTTAGGTTAAGAGTCTGCTGCATACCTGGGCTCTGTCTACACTTAGAGTGTTAATTTGAATTGACTAAATTCAACCAAGTCAATCTGAGCTAATAAATCTTAGTTCAAATTCAGTCAATTCAAATTGACATGGCCACACTAGAAACTCCAATTCTAACTAGCATGTCCATGAACTGGACTTGTTAATTTGAATTGAAGGAGGTGTACCATGGGAAGTGTGGCAACATGGCAAACCAAAGGGGCCATGCCAGCACCCAATCTCCTGCCAGACTCCAGAACTCTGAGCCCCACACAGGGCAAAACATCCGCTGCTCAGCTCTAGCCCCACGACGGCTGGAGCTGGGCAGGGGATGCTTTTCCCCATGCCAGGCTCAGAAGGCAGGAGCCTGGCAGTGGATGTTTTCCTAGGCACCCCACACACACACAGCACAGCAGGGGCAAGGGAGAAAGGATTCCCCTGGCCCTGTGCTGTCAGCTCCCTCCAAAATAAGGAATGCTCATTTTGAAATAATAAAACCTTGCTTTATATCAAAATGATGGTTAAATCAAAATTATTACTTTGAAATAACGCAGTGTAGCTGCATTATTTCAATTTAATTGTTATTTCGATTTAACACTTTTTGCCGTTCTCCCTCCCAGGGTGCCTTTCTCTTTCTGTATATCGGGTGGGGGCATGGCCCTTCTTGGGGGCCATCTTGCCACACTGTTGTGTGTGGCGGCTTAAAAATTCTAGCCAAGGCGAGGTGAGCCATAAAAGCTCGAGCTAAGGCCAGAGCAAGAGTCCCTATATCTGAGCAGCTTTCTAAAATAGTCTAAGGTAGGCAAGTTTATTTAGCAGCATATCCCATACTGGCAGCTTTGTGGTTAACTGCTTGTGCAAGATGTACCCCTGAGAGGATGGATGGTGAGCCTCTCAGAAGTCAAGTGACCACCTGCAATATAGAATTGCTCAAGGCAGCAGCTTTTATTGTGAATGACAGCAACTTTTAGGCCTATTCAACAGCTTTTGTGACTCGGTGACCTGAGAAGTACAGTATGCAGCACAGATAAGCAGAAAAAGTGGGGTGTGTGGGTGCATGTGTGGCAAGAATGAAAAGTCCCTAGCTAAGAGCAAGCTCAGGATACAAACGGTGCCTGTCAAGAAAAGGAAAGCAATTCCAAATACGGATGAAGGAGGATGACGCCCCCTTGACTGATTCATCCATAAAACAGCCCGACCCAGAAACCAATGGGAGGAAGATCAACATCAACACAACTGAGGTCAGTGTGCACCCAAAGCTTTCTCACCCCATCAACTTCAGCACCTGGGCTAACTTGGACCTGGCCAGTCTCAAGCCTGCATCAATGCAGGTATGAGTGTGGCATGTCAGTGGTACTGTGAGTGTTGTGTTCTGTAATTTGTGTTGCCTATTATGCTGCTTTACTTAAATTGCTAATGTGTTGGAGCCTGTTTGCTGTACGCTGCAGCTCTGGTGTTGGAAAAATCCAGTGGCGTATTGCATGGTTTGGGTTGCCTTAGCAAATGGCAAACTAACCTTACATATATATATATATATATATATATATATATATATATATCCCAGCTTCCTGTGACTTCATAAATATATTTGTATATCATTGAACAAGCACTCATAGAGATTGCACTTACAAAGAAAAATATACAGTTTACCTCCATTTAATCACTGTGTATCAAGCTTCCTTAACAAAAGTTACAGAAAAGGTGATCAACCCAAAAGGAGCGTCAAGTGTCTCTCCCCCACCTTCTCGACCCTGCATAACAACACCTCCCATTGTGCCTCTCTCCTAAATCAAACTAGCAAGTCCTGTCTATGGACATGCTAATTCAATTTGGGTTTCTATTGGGGACATGTTAAATTGATTTAACTTAAATTGATTTAATGATTGATTCAATTAGGTCAATTTATGGTAAATTGATTTAATAATCTAAGTTTAGACATAGACAAATTTTGTCTCTGCATCCCATTCTGAGGTGACATGTAACAAGTAAATCTGGGGATAGTTGAAATCCCCAATTATTATTGATTTTTCTATTTTTATAGTCTCTCTAATCTCAATGAGTATTTCATAATCACCATCAACTTTTATGCTTAGGTGGCAATAGGGTATTTCTACTGCTATACTTTTCTAATTCAAATATGGAATTTCTATCCACAGAGATTCCATGATTCAGTTTGAGTCATTTAAAATTTTCACCTTATTTGACTCTACTTTTACATATAACAGAGTACCAGCATAACCTACTCTGTCATTCCTATAAATTTTGTACCTGGTCCTAACATGTCCCATTGGGTATCATCATTCCATCAAGTTTCTGTGGTTTCTGTTGTACCAATAGCCTCATTTAATACCAGGCCTTCTAATTCATTCATTAGTATCTAGAATTCTTGCATTAGTATACAAACACTTATAACATCTGTCAAATATTTAGTTGTCTGCCTTTGTGTGATGTATCTCAATGGGATTTTTTCAGTTGCCTGTGCCTTTTCAGCTCCTATCTGTACTGTTGTCAACTTCTATCCCCTCCTCTTTACTATGATACAGAAAATCCTGGTTAATAGATTCCCCCCTCCAAAGGTTGTCTCTGTGCAAACCATATCCTCCTCCACACCTATCAACTTTCCTTCAGTCCTTAATTAGAAACTCTTCTGCAGGCATGTAAAATTACAATTTTGGTTTTCGTGGAGCCCATTCTTTTAGTATAGGCTCCTCCTTTCCTAAATGGTTCTCTAGTTCCCAATAATCCTAAAACCCACCTTACTAAGCCATCATCACATCCATACATGGAGCCCCTTAGTTCTGTTTTTCTACCTGGCCCTGCATGGTAAACTGGAAACATAACAGAGAATGCTACAATGGAGATCCTGGATCTCTTATCTAGCAGCCTAAATTTAGCCCCCTGGACGTCTCTCCTACTGTTCTCTATTTCTGTTCTACTTGCATACACCACAACTACTGACTCTTCCCAGTACTTCACATAAGCCTGCCTAGATAGTTTGAGAGATTTGCACCCAGCAGACAATTTACTTTGCCATTCTACCAGTCATCACAAACTCAACTATCTGTTTCCTGAGGGGTAGCCATGTTAGTCTGTGTACAGCAAAAACAACAAAAGTCCTGTGGCACCTTAAAGACTAACAGATGTCTTCATGCATAAGCTTGAGTGGGCTCCCACCCACTTTCTATGGCTTTCATACCTGCTACTGAGCAATTCCCTTCTGCCATGTACATTGGTCAAACTGAATTGTCCTTGTGCAAAAGGATAAATGGACACAAATTGACAACATTTATAAACCAGTAGGAGAACACTTCAATCTCCCTGGACACTCAATAGCAGATTTGAAAGTTGTCATACTTTAACACAGGGTCTCAAACTCAAATCACCATGAGAGCCACATGAGGACTAGAACATTAGCCTGAGGGCCACACCACTGAAACCTTTTCATACAATGATATTGCAAATATTGGTAATAATAGTGTCATTGCAGGCTGCAGAAAATAGCTTCAGGGGCTGCATGTGGCCCACAGGCCATGTGTTTGAGACCCCTGCTTTCACAACAAAAACTTCAATACCAGACATCAGCATGAAACTGCAGAGCTGGAGCTGACTTACAAGCTTGACACAATCAGACTGGGTCTGAACAGGGGCTTGAAATGTTTAGCACATTACAAAAAGTAATTGTCCCTGTTCACACCCTGCCCTTGGCTGGCTGTTCCACTCCTAGAGGCAGGGTGGACCAGCCCAGAGTCCCAGGTCTGTGGTCCTGTCCTGCCCCTTACCTTTGGCATTGGAGGGTTGGGGCACCGGGACCAATTTTGGGGTCCCTAGCAGGGGGGCATGGAGGGACCCAGCCCCAGGGAGAAGAGGCCATGAGGAGTTGGGGGCCCTGGTGGGGTGCTGGGGCTGCAGGGGGAACCGGGACACTGGAGATGCACGGGGATTTTGAGGACCCTGGCAGGCGGAGGACACTGGCCCCGGGGAGCCAGAGCCATGGGGGGGGGCAAGGTGTTATGTCTGCAGGGGGGCATGGAGGGTTGGCTTGGGGCCAGCAGTAGGGAGGTGGGACCATCATGGCAGCTGGCAGTGTGGATCTGGGGCCACGGAGTGTGGTTGTGGGGGCCTATACGGTGTGATAAATATTGGAACCTTGAACTATCAGGTCTGATGCCTTGTGGGTTTTGGGTGGTGGGTTTTTGTTTGTTTGTTTGTTTGTTTGTTTGTTTTTTGGCTAAACTCAGCCCTTGTTCTTGAACTAAGCACTAGCAGCAGGAGAAGCAGCAGTCATACATTAAGTGGCAGGCGCTCACAGTAATGATCTTGAGGGTTCATTAAAGACCAAAATACTGAATGAGTAAGGAATAGAACTTTAATCATACAGACAGGTATCCCAGTGTGTACCTGGGAGCAGCCATGTTAGCTCTTCTCTGGGGCATGTCTCTCAATTCGCACAACACTGATCTGTGCTAGGGAGTATCTCTAAATTCACAACATTCTACAAGCATATCACTGCAGTCATATCTTCACATTTCTGAAACTATTTCAAGACAATGCAATATCAGGTTGTTAAGACGTTGCTATTGTCCTAATAGGAATTTCCAAAACCAGATAAATAAACAAATCTTAAAATGCTTAAGGAAAGCTTTGTTCAATAGCAGTCCATCTTGAAAGAAATTACTTATCAAGAGTTGTGCTTATGAAATCTATACTTCTTACTGTTTTGTCTTTATCGTACATAATACTCTCTTGTTTATCTGAATGATTTCTGTTTTGTTCTTTGATTGTTTCTGTTTGTTGCAGACCTAAGATAAGTAAGTGTGATCAATTAAGGTGGTCAAGTGTGATTGGTTGAAAAATTATTTTGCAATATATTAGGATTGGTCAAAGAATTATTGTGTAATACCATTGGATAAGGTATAGCTAGGCAGAAATCAAACATAAAAAAACAGGGTCCAAGAGGGAGATCAGATAATAATGGTTCCCAACCTGTGGTCCATGGACCACTGGTGGTCTACGAGGGTACTGCAGATGGTCTGTTGGGGTGAAGTGAGGTAAAGTAATAATATAATCCTTTTTCATTAGGTAAGTGTAATCTTTTTCCTACCGGTAGGCCTACTGCACATAAATGTACTGTGATGAGTGCAATATGTTTGTGAGTGAGTCTACTAAATTATTAAAAATAGCTGCATTTGAAATACCCCTTGTTATTTAAATTTGACTCCCACCAGGCATAGGCTATGTTAAAAATGTTTAAAATGCCTTGCTTATGTGGTGGTCTGCAAAACCAGCTACTCCATCAAGGGCTCCCTCACCTGCTCATCAGCCAATGTCATTTGTGCCATCATGAGCCAGAAATGCCCCCCCACACACACACACCTTATATGTTGGACAAACAGGACAGTCTCTGTGCAAAAGAATAAATGGACACAAATCTGACATCAGAAATCACAACATTCAGAAACCAGCAGATGAACCCTTCAATCTTCCTGATCACTCCATTGATGATTTGCTAACAGCTGTGCTAAAAGAAACGAATAACAAATCAAAGCTTCAAAGAGAAATTGCAGAATTTGGATTCATATGCAAATTTGGCATTGTTGTTTCAGAACTAAATAAGGACTTTGGATTTTTTTCTCATTACAACAGGTGATTTGACCATATCTCCCTCTATATGCTGTTCCCCAATGTTTGAATCTAAACTACTGCATTGATCTGCAGTAACTGTCTGACCTGATCTCATGACTGATACTTCCCTGCAAATATTTTCCTGCGTTCTGTAAGCTCCTCTTCTTCAAAATGCTGGCAAAGTTTTCTGCCATGAAAGCTCATGTGATAAATACATTTTTTAGCCTTTAAAAATGTCAGAGGACTCTTTGGCTGTGTTCAGACAAGAGTTTTATTTCGAAACAACAGCCTTTGTTTCGAAATAAAATTTCTTATGTCCAAACGATGTTCTTTTATTTTGAAACAATGGGACCTGTTGTTTCGAAATAATGGCCATTGGTTTGAAACAGTAAAACCTCGCATGAAATTGAAATAGCTGTTCTGCCGTTCTGAAACGGTTGTTTTGAAACAACTACGTTTGGACATGTTATTTCAAAATAACCATTACTTCGAAATAACACTTTTGCCCTTCTTTTCCCAGGGTGCCTTGCTTTTAGCCTTTATTGGGTGGGGGCATGGCCCAGGGAGGGGGCCATGTTGCCACACCTCCCATGGTGCCCCTCTCCTAAAGCAAAATATCAAGTCCTGTCTTTGGACATGCTATTTCACTTTGAGCTTTTCCCTGAATTCGAATTAACATTTTCTTAATTTGAATTAATTTATTTCGAAATAAGGACTTTATTTCGAAATAACTCATTTTGAAATAACTTATTTTGAAATAACAGTTTACGTGTGAACATAGCCCTTGTGTTATTTAGAATAAGGAAGGGGAACAAGAAGAATAAGAAGGAAAGACTTTAAGGAAAAAGAAGGATCCACTACCAAGACACTGGCCAAGATTAGACATGCTGGAATCTTCTGTATGACCGTGATATGAAGCAACCAGAATCCAGATGAGACTGACCTTGCCTGGCCAACAGGGAAAATACACCTGCCTGATCAGGATTGGTGAGCACAGCATTGTATGCTTAGCATGTGTGCTATGCTTGTTAATTGTTAATAAATAGAGGTTAAGGTTATTACTGTGTCAGACTCTCTGACTCTCTCACTAGTAAAAGATCTTGTGAACCCACAGTAGTATACACCCGGAGCCCTATGAATTTGGGGAAGGGTCTTGGGTACTTATATTACACAGGTTAGTTGCACCCAGGGTGATCCTGAGCCATTGAGCATCAATTGGGTAAGGGTAGGTGCCTTTTACCCAGAGCCCTAGGGATTAGGAATGGATAGGGTTGCCTAAAGTAAGCAGGTTACATCTGGACCTTATGGACTGGGAGAAAGTAGGACAACCCAATGTGGGAGCAACACATCTGGCCTCTTAAATTACCAGCTGGCAATGGTTAATTATCATAGGGGTCATCACTATTAACTTCATCACAAAAGAACAAGGTTTGCATCTCAAAGTATTAAGACACTGTTGGTGCTGTAGACTAGTTTGGAGAGAAAGTTGAAAAGATGACAGAGGATAAGGAAAGCATATGAAAGCAAATCAGTTTTTTGGTTTTGTTTTGGTTTTTTTAGTATCCATGGCTTCACTTATTTTCTGAATAAAAGTTCATCTCCTCTGTGTCCTCAGTGCTGAGGGATATTCACTGCTTTACAAGTATGGAGCTGTGAAGCTCTTGTGCACATCTATAAATGAGAAGATAAACAGCTCAGCTCTCAAAGGCATGCCGAACTGCAGTGTATTGAGAATATCTATTAAATAGCTTTCACAATAGGATTATTTTTTTAATCATTATAAATTCATACTACACAAGTTCTCTGTACTTTCATGCTGACTCTAGCTTTATGCTGTCAAAGCTATTTAACTATGCTACATTGCCTCAGTACTTCATTTTACCGCAGACTGTATTTCCTTGCTTGTTCTGTAACTTCTCAAAAAAAATTACCCCATGGTAACATAACAAAAAAGCTTTATCATTTTTTTCCACTGAGTAAGTCAAAATTCTTTTGAAAGTAACTGGCTTTTGAAAACTTGTGTATTTGCTTTCCTTATACCTTTTTTATTAAGAGAACTAGACAAGGAAGACTCTTGGTGCAAGGTAGAGAAGGTCCCAATCTTGCAAAGATTTATAGACATGATTAAAGCTAAGCACTTGAGCGATCCTATTATGAATTTAGGATGAGTTAAAAAGCAAAGCCTCTTTTGGCTTCAGCAGGACTAACCACATGCTTACAGAGGTGTACCTATGGAAATCTCTGCAGGACTAGGACCCAAGGCAGAAAATTTGATGTGTTAGAGACAAAGTTAAAATGATCGTGTATGTTTATTATAGTCAATAAAATAAGGTAACTTCTTTAATTGCTCATAGACCCTCCCCCAAATAAGATATGTTCCATTAAAAAAAAATCATTCCTTTTAGTTTATTATTTTTACAGCATGTAAATCAGTGCAAGCTGTTTACAAATAAAACATGCTGTGCCTCAAAGAGCTTTGAGTCTAATCTACACTGGCAGCCCTCATGGAATCCCAGTAAAAGTCAGGGAAGCTTTGTGCAGCCTCATGTGCCTTCCACTACAGACTTGACTGCAGGATAGGAACCTAATTTACATTGTGACAAAATATGTGGGGCTCCAGGGTGAGGAAGCATGAGGTTACAGCAATGCAAAAGGACATTTACCCAGCCTAGGCATACACACATATTGGTGGCTTAGCTATTATTTCTTGTGGACACCATAAAAGAGAATCTTAAGATTTTATAGAAATATTTAGTTTGGAAATCATTGCATGAATCTCTCAGATGACAGTGTGTGCAAGCACTGTAGCTGACTCTCATATGCCAGAGCTAAAGATCTTTTTTCAGAGCCCTAATACAGAAAGTGAAAGGCTAATTAAAGGTAGTTAAGGGCAGGGAACTATTGTTTCACAAAGAAATGTGTGATGACAGCTCAGATGGTTATATGATTAAACTGCCTTCAGGAAGAACTGCCATGTCCTGGAGCTTCCATCCTTCAAGGAACTGAGCAACTCTTTCAAGGTCTTTATGCCCTTGATTCCTCAAATGAGTTCCTGCACCTTGCAGGTGACACTCAGCACCTCACAGGATTGGGAATGAAGACCTTGTGTATGTTATTACTATGTTGTATTCACTGAGCCATTTAGGCAGACATATTTTCCAGTATACTTACAATCTGATCTTGCAAGACAGCTACTGCCTGTGGCATAAATATTTTGTGGTTTCAGTACATTTATCAACCTGATATAAACATTGACATGCCTACCAGCTGTATTTGTGGGTAAACGGGGCCATAGTAAAAGCATTTCAAACTGGAAACCTGAGATGTTCAAATGTAACAGATACATTTTTCCAGTCAGTCCAGTCCCTTCATGGTAGTTTGTGGAAGGTGCTGGATAGTATTGGACCATCAGCATGAGGAATCATCCAGAATGGAGGGTGTCACAGTTCAAGTAAAACCAAAATCATCCCCAACAAAATCAAACCATTGAACAACAGAGAGTTGTGGCATTGCCTGAGGGCAAGGCAATTCAAACAAGTTGAGTTCCATCCTCCCACACTCCACCACTTCTAGTTCTTTATGAGTTCTTCATTGGCCCTGTGCAGCCATATGACAGGATGGACCAGCTCCAATCAGGCTCCAGCTTTGGGATATTTTAAATAAATAAACAGATTTGGTGCTGGGACATCTCTTCCACCCTTTATCATTGGGGAGATGTGGTGACACAAGCTTCATCTGGTCATATATCCCCCAAAGGCTTAGCAAGTCGATCAACTGACTGGTCAAATAATGTCAACAGACTACCTATTATTTGACCACAGTCAAATATTACAGTAAAAATGCCCAGACATAAGCCGCAGGGGCTTACCTTATTGATTGCATCATTCTTTCATTATTTAGAGCCTAGACCTCCATTTTCTGACTTAAAATAACACTTAAATATCTTATGTTTATATATTTATAATCAAGCATAAATATATAGCTAAGACTAAGCCTATAGGAAAACATGATATCTTACTTTTTTTGGTTATTATTCTAGTAAATTAATGCTTTAAAATATTTGACCATTTCTGAGATTATATGACAATATTTGACTGGCCAACTGAGCAATTTGTTTTGGACCATTCCAAGTCCTAGTTCTCCAACATTCTCCCTACTAGCTGCCTAGTCATGTGGAGTGTCTATGGTTTTCCCTTTGAGAAAGTATAGTTTTATATAATGTTCAAGACCTGAAACACTTAGCAGCAGCTAGCTAAGGGTAACATTGCTTACTGTTTTGTGCCTAACCTCTATCTATGATTTGGCCAGGAAACACATGGTGCCTGCCTGGTTTTCAGAATCTTGATTGTAAAAAGGAAGGTAAGACGGTCTGCCTTTCGGTCAGAAGCGCCAGAATGCCCTGGGGAAAGCTGTTCTTGTTATCTTTCAGACCTGACTAGTAGTACAAGCAACTGGAGGCCTTTCAGTTCAGTTGTTTGGCTTAAAGAAATTCAAATGAGCATTCAAACCCTTTTTTCCCTCTACTGCAATCTCTAAAACTTTTGTAAATCACACATCCTCAGTAACAGTGGGAAAATTTCCTTTGTACCTAGGGCGGTCTATATGAACTAGGTTTGCGGGTTTGGGGGAAGGGAGGAGGGTTGATACAAGTCTTTTCTCTGGCTCTTTCAAACAAGACTTTTATATATACCTGTGCATGGGATATAGAAGGTACTTCATGTGAAAAATGGGTAGCTGGAGAATGTGAAGCTGGATGCAGTGCAGCTTCAAAAAACACTTTCCATCTATCACTATGGCTGCTAAATACTTGCTAATGGTCCTTGATTATACTGCATGAAGATTCAAGGTGAGGTTATGGGTCATTGTTCCAACACTCAAGTAGCTCAGGAAAGCAGATTTATGCCCTTCTAAGTCAGCTGAATTAGCCAAAGGCATTAACTGAAAAAATGGATTTTTTCTCCCTGGATTTATAATATTGCATTAAAAAGAAATGAGAGCTACGTTTCTCTACTTTTGCTTGAAGTGTATTTCTGCTGCATATTTCATGCAGTATATTGCATAGAAGACAGAAATACAACACCACAAGTAAGTGGAGTTAGAAACCGGGATCTGGATAAAGAAAATCCTCTGAGCTTAGAGAAAATGATGATATAAAGTTTCTTTTGAGGATGCTTGTGCTTTAAAGCAGTCTCATACATCGCATTGCTCTATAGCACTCCCTGCAGGGCCAAGGGTGGTATTGCAGGTGCTCATGCTTATCCGCATGGAATAGGGTAGCCTGTGCCATAAGCTTGGCTCCGGTCTCAAAACTATTAAGCAAAATAACATATGCAAAATTACCTGTCTGTGCTTTTAAAAAAACAGACAAAGCCTACAAGGCAAGCAGAGCTTGAAAGCTAGCTTCAGGCCCAGTGCTAAGAAGCAAGTTGCCTGTGTTCCAGTCTCACCCCAAAGGGCTGAAAGCAAGCCCTCTTAACCGGCCTACTGCTTTGTGATTGGTCCTTGGACCAATCCCTGGAGCATTCTTTCTTGATGGTAGCCTGGCTTGAACAAGTCAGATGGCAGGGGTGTCTGGGCTCCCATGCTGCCAACGGAGGCCACAGAAGTCTTGATCGATTCCATCATGCACAAGTACAGATGAAGCCAACAAAAATGAATTTAGTGGAAGTATTCTTCTTGCCTCACATCATTAGGCAGTTAGCTAAACAATCCCACACTAAACTTACCTCAAAAGAGCTAAAAATTGATGCTAACAATCAAGCTATGTTTCTTAAGATTTCATGTGACCCCAGCAAATTCCATGTTCACACAGTTCAATCACTGTTTAACCATTTTATCAGCAGACTGGTTCACTGTCAGTGGAAAAGTCTTAAGAGCGTGCATCTCGGTTATCTTTACTGTGAGCAAATATTTACAGTAGGAAAGCAAAGGTAGTCTACTGCTAGGCTCTGAGCCCTCCAGTTGTGGGTTCCATGCATATGCAGGTAAAAGACAATCTCTGCCAGAAGTGCAAGCTCAAGAAATAAAGCAGTGCATTCTCATTTATGTATCTCAGGTTGCCATAAGCTACTAAAGGAACAAGTTTCAAAGGAGTAGCTGTGTTAGTCTAGTTCAGCAAAACAAACCAGGAATCCTCTGGCACTTTTAAAGACTAACACGTTTATTTATCACATGAGCTTTCACAGGCGAAAATCCCACTACGTCAGACACTTGAAGATAGGGAATTTACAGAAATAAAGTTAAAGGAACAAGGTTACTGACACTGTGAGGTGGGGGCCCAGAGTTATAATGAGAGTCATTATGCCCCTTCTGATTTTGAAGGAATGGTGCCCTCTGACACTGGTATTTGCATATGCCTTGCCGGCTAATCCTCTCTGTGACCCGGGCCTCCTGAGATAACCAGCTGAATATGCAAAGATCAGGGCAAGCTGCAAAAAGGAGAGCAGATTCTTCCAGCACTGGTGGGTTACCTGGAGATAAACTCCCCCAACCAGTCACAGACAATGTTTCTAATTCCCCCACAATGGATATCAAGAAGCCACCGTATAGTATAGCCAGCTCCCTTTACTGCATTCCAGTCACTGGTCCCCAGTACAGCCACTAGGTCTGTTAAAGAAATAGGTTCTTCTGACCCCAAGGGGTCAGCCACATTACACAGCAATGTTCCCTGTAAGCTGCGCTGGCGTGCTGCACAGCCGCCAGCGCAGAGAAGGCTGCTGGCAGCACACTGCTGGCAGCCGGAGTCCTTCAATAGAGCTCCTGTGGAGCAGGGAGTTTTGAAAACTCCCTCCCAGAGAAGCTCTAACGGAGCATGCCCAGAAAATC
>ML681989.1:2894679-2940224 GCA_007922195.1 Podocnemis expansa | reverse complement strand
GGTTCCCAATGTCCTTTTATAGTTGCAGCTAGCAAGGTGGGCATTTGCTGGTCAATTCTTAATGTGGGCTTTGATGACAGTTTCCAGGTCTTTCTTAAGTGGAGCATAGCAATACACATTGTCCTTTGAAGGAAAGCCTTCACCTCTTGGGCACCCCAGATAATTAACTGCATTAGCACCATTAACAGACAGTTTAAATTGGTACATCAAAGGTCCCTTTAGATGTTAACGTTCCCTTTTGACCGGTTCCAATAGAACAATGGTAACAGATAGAGAAGCACTTCATTCACCTTGCTAACCTCTAACAGGATACCTGTAAATACCATCAAGAAACAACTAAGGATACAAATGCATATCAAAGCACTAGCCTACTCATACATTGCATTTCCATATAATATGTCTTCAAAAGTTAGCCCTAGGTCATATATTTTACAAAGATGACTTGGCCTTTTCAGGCCTAGCATGACACTCTCCGGCCCCACCTCAGAACACAGAACCTGTAAAATGCAATCTGCTGTACTGGGGAATGGGCACCGTGTTGTAGTCTTACATTCAGATACATTCCTTCAGTTCTGCACAGTTGTGGGAACGCTCTGGTCTTCACTGTAAATTGGTTAGAAAATAGCAGTGAGTGGGTGTGACTTACATGCCAAGGGGAAAGAAGAGTTTGTTTGGGTAAAACAGGAAAAGCATCCAAAATGAGGAGATAAGAAGGATGTAAAATAAAGTGGACCCCTTGTCCCAAATTTATTTCATGTCCTATTCTGTCCTCCAGTTAGATGCTGCTTGCACTTGCTCTGTGGTGTTTGAATTACACCCTATTAAATCTGTTTGATGCTTCTATAATTCTTCACAACCTGGATCAGATTCTGACTTCAATTATTCTGTTGTCAATTCAGAGTTCCTTGAGTTACCAGAAAGTGGTGGAGTTTGTCAGGAGTCATGCTGCTGTAATTAGAGTTAGATGCTGGCCTACAGCCTATAATTCAATACTTCTATTGTCACCACTGCTGAATTTCAATGTGGATGGGCACTTTGAAAACACAGAGGAAGACAGAGCACCTCCCTCCCTCCATCAATCAATCAGTCTAAAAAGAAGACAGATGAAGGATGGGGAAATCACATACAAGAAAAGTAAGTAAAGCAATCAGGGTAACAGTCACAGGTCTTATTAGTTACATGTTTGCTCACTCAACTGTCTTGATCAGGGGTGGCCAAACTTGTGGAACTCAAGAGCCACACAAGTTGATTATTAAACCCTCAAGAGCTGCACTGAGGCATGTAGCCATATACTTTTACCTACTAAATTGATTTGCTGATGTTTTTCCACGAGCCACACTTTTTCATTCAAGAGCCACATGCGGCTCCCAAGCCGCAGTTTGGCCATGCCTGGTCTTGATTGTTTTTGTTTAGCATTAGACACACTTAGCTCTCCTCCCCAATTCTCCCTCTATCAGCCAATCCCCACATCTTCTTTCCCCTCCCTCACACGTCATTCAGCTATCACCAGGATCAGCGCCATGTCCTTACACCTTTTCCTCTAATATTCAGCTTCCTCCTAACACATAAATGAGTAGTTTGTTTAGGAGATGAACAAAATACATACATTGCTTAGCAAGCTGATTTCGAGTGGGGATCCCAGAAGCGGGGTGGCTTCTGAAGTGACTGAAACAGGGAGAGGGAAGTGTGTTAACAGACAGGTTGAGACAGTACATTCCCTGCCACAGGAGATGACACTGGCAAAAAGTGTGGTTGAGGGACATGAGAATAGGACATTTGAGCTGTAGTTAGTAGGAGAGCAGATGCCACTTACAAGTATTTTTTTAAATGCCAAATAGCCTATAACATATGGGTTCAGACATCTAGAAAGAAATGTGCAAATGTGTGGGCACATTTTAAAAGAAAATGTAGCTCACAAGATCGTGATGTTCATTGCATTCGATAAGGTGTCACAGGCCTAAACAGGAGACTAGATAGCAGTGAGCAAGGGTATCTCTGACAATATGAAGCAGTTAAGTATGGTATGGAGTTTCATATGAAGTTATCACTGGCTAACTCCTAGTGCAGCAACCATGATTAATCATTTTTTTCCAACTTTATACCAAAGAGGCAGGAGAAAAAGGGAAAACAGTGTTTCATGGACTCCAAAGCCAAAGGAGACTACTGTGAGCATCAAGTCTGATCTCCTGTGTGACACAGGACATAGATGCCACCAAACCAATTCAGAAAAACATCCAATCTGGATTGAAAAATTGTCACTAATGAAGAATCCACCTCCCCCCTTGGAAAATTGTGCCAATTATTATCTATTTTCACCATTTAAAATGTGCATTTTTGAAAGGTGAAGTATTGAGTAAGTCTTTCATTTTGACTATGTCCCTTGTTCCCTTTCCCTGTAGCTGGAGACTGATTTTATTTTTTCCGCTAGAGAGAAACAGCTGTTTGACAAACTTTTAGATAGTATTAAAGATGGTATTCAGGGTACTTATTGCCTATGTCTATATCTGGCAAACTTAGTTCAGACTTGCTAGTCCAAACTAAGAAGTTCAAGTTTAGTTCAAAGTAACTGTGGGTTAGTTCAAACTAATGCTTATTTCAGACTAGAACATGTGGTTAGTTTGAACTAACCAGCTCAGTTCAAAATTCTTTAGTTTGAACTAAGCATTAGTCTGAGTCTTGCCAGCACCTAGTGCAAACTTAACTTTGAACTAAGCACATAAGGCCAAACTAACCCCCAGTACATGTTCGAACTAAGCTTTCTTTCAACCAAACTAAGAAATTTCTTAGGACTAGGGAATGCCTAGTGAAGCAATGGGCTTAATTTGTCCTGGCTAAGCCTCCTTAGTCTGGACTTATTTGCCAGGGTAGACCTAGCCATTGAAGAAAAGTGAAAAAAGTTAGCTGAGGTGGTCTGGAACTGTTGCTGTCATTGAAGTCTGACCCTGTTTCCTTTAAAACAAAACAAATGCATGCACAAAAGGGAAGATAAAAGAATGCCAAAGACAGAAAATGTAGCTTCTGTCTTTGTGCTGACCTTCACTTGGAAACTTTCTGCTAGAGAAACATGGGCACAGCACATGTTCTTATCAATCGCCCTGAGACCTGGCAAACTTGTACTAGCTTTGGGTTACTCAAGGTGCTGCGTTCAGCCCCCTTTCTGGTAAAAGGCTCTCAGCAATGTTGAAAAAGTAGAAGTAAAAAAAAAAAAAGAGGAGAAATAAGGAGTGGAAAGCAAATGGCACAAGGCAGATTGTGATTGCAAGACCCCAAGCATCATGTTTCTGGGATGCTCCAGAATTTAGCTGGCCTCAGTAGAGGTAGGGCTTTTATATGGGTTCTTCTCTCTGTCCAGTCCAGTCAGGATGCTTTTCAGGATTAGGACAATGAAGGCATACTTGGTGTCAAACTGAATCCTGATGTCCAAGGATACATTTGGGGTGACAGCCTTGACTGGATTGCATTAGTAGGAACATTGTCATCAGATCGTGGGAAGTGAGTATTCCCCTATATTCAGTGCTGGTGAGGCCAGATTTGGAGTATTATGTCCAGTTTTGGGCCCAACATTACAGAAGAGGTATGAACGAATTGGAAAAACTCCAGCAGAAGGCAACAAAAATGATTAGGGGGCTGGAGTGAATGACTTTTGAGGAGGTAGAGGGAACTAGGCTTGTTTAGTCTGCAGAAGACAAGAATGGTAGGGGAGGGATTTAATAGCAGCCTTTAATTACTTTTAACTTTAACTAACTTTTAAGTCTTTAACTAGCTTTTAAGGTGTGACTTGACAAAGTCCTGGATGGGATAATTTAATTGGGGTCGGTCCTGCTTTGAATAGCGGTTTGGACTAGATGATCTCCCAAGATCCCTTCCATCTCTAATTGTCTATGATTCTATGGTAAAGTTTACTCCTTCCCATCCAAATGGTGCCTTCCATCCAGATTTAAGACCCCCCAGGTGAACAATGGGCCCCAAAAGGTGGCAACTTCATTCATTAACAATAACCAATCAAAGCATGTTTCAGTAATTTCAACTCCTCCTCTCATTACAAACTCCAAAGGAGTAGCTGTGTTTCTTTAGTTCAGCAAAACAAAGAGTCTTGCAGCACTTTTAAAGATTAACAAATTTATTTATTTCATGAGCTTTCATGGGACAGATTCCATTTCATCAGATGCTTGAAAATTGAAAGAAAATGGTATAGGAAGGAGGGATAAATGCAGTGAAGTCAGTGTCATCACAGATCAGGTCAGATTAATTCAAAAGGGATAGCCGTGTTAGTCTAGTCCAGTAAAAAAACAACAAGCAGTTGTGTGGCACTTTAAGATCTGTTAGTCTTAAAGTGCCACACAACTGCTTGCAGATTAATTCAGCAAATGATACAGGTCATATTGATTCATACGAAGTGGAACAACAAATAGGTGGCTGAGAGAGGTGATAATCACTGTTTATAATGAGAAAGGAGCCCATTCATCTGTTCATCAACCAATGTGATATATGCCATCATGTGCCAAAATGCCCTTCAGCCTTATACCTTGGACAAACTCGACTAGGATTACCAGATGTCCGGCAAAAGGAGGACATGTCCTCCTTTTTGCCTTCATGCCCTCTGTCCTACAGGCATTTTGAAATAGGTGGTTTTGTCCAGCTTTTTGCTGGTCAGGAATAGAACATTAGGAAACTAGGAAACCCCTGTAACAGCAGTGTTAGGGAGCAGGGGATCTTCCCCCAGCAGCTGGAGATTGGAGGTAGTCACATGCACACACCGCCCAATCACAGCTTGGCAATCAGGCCTTGTCACTGGGAACTCAGGTACCCCCTGACTCTAGAGGATAGTTTTACCTGTATGGCTATGTAGTACAGTGGGCAGTAATACTGTCTTTTAACTTTGGGGTTGTGGGTTCAAGACCTGGTAAAGGAACTTCTATTTTTGGCCCTTGCTCCTTACAAAACTGCTAAATTGGAGGAGGAAAAAAAATAGGGACACTAATAAAATGAAGGAAAATAAAGTCTACTATAAATAAAATTACTAACAGGGACCAATTAGATAAAACCACTAAAGGAGCAGGTTTGAACTAGACAGAAACAATTTAGGACTTTTTTTTTAAACTGTAAAAATGGGCTGCTGTGGAAAATGAAAAATGAGGAGTGAGTTAACTGGTGTTTTTTTTCTTGTTTTTTTTTATCTTTTCATGTTTATATTTGAAAATTTAGTTTTTTAACTTTAGTCTCATGAACATTAATGGAAGGGTCGTAAAAATCTTTCATTTGATGAAAAAATCCAGTTTTCAGTAAAAAAACATTTTGGTAATTTTCTTTATTTTAAAATAATTTAAAAACACATGATATTGTGCAGTTTTAATGCTGTATTCATTAATCATTACCCATTTTCCATGACATAATACGATAATAACAATTATATTAATACTACATTTTCTCCACGCCCTCCAATGTCCTCCTTTTTGGACCTCCCTGTCCTCCTTTCCATGCTTTGGTATCTGGTAATCCTACGCCTGGCACATGGGGCTCATGCCCTGAATCCCAGCGCCAGTGCCCCACTGGTAACCCTAGGCCTGGCACATGGGGCTCATGCCCTGAATCCCAGCGCCAGTGCCCCAAGTCCTGGCGCAGCCCCTGCCTTTCCCAGTCTCTGGCCGGAGATCTGGGGCCCGGCTGCCTGTGGCAGTGGTGGCCACTTCTGGCCCCATCCTAGGCCAGGCCGGCTGCAGCTGCAGCTGTTGCTCCCTGCTTTGTCCCTGGCTGGGCATCCAGGGCCAGGCTGGTGGCAGCAGGCACCTGAGGCCAGGTCAGGCCCCACTGCAGAATTGGGGCTGGGGGCATGGCCCACAGTCAGGGGGCATGGCCTGGGCCAGTGCCCCAGATCCTTCCCCAGGGCAGCGATGCTCCTGGTACAGGCCTTACATAACACATCTTTGTTTTTTGCCTCTAGTTAATTAAGCAACAAGATTAAGATTCTGTTTACAGTATGGCAATTGAAACCACTTTAATTATATAAGCACAAATCCTGAATGTAAATGCCCAGTGCCAGTGGAAAACAAGGCAACATATTCTGACAATTTAGCAGAGTATGTTGCACCACTGAAAATCCTTATTTTCCCTTATTGCAACACAGCTACATTATGTCTAACTACCCAGGTGCAAATTTCCCTGATGGAGTTAGAGTCCAAACTTTCAGATCAAACCCTATGGGCTTTGGATCTATTTTCAAACACTTTCAAAAGTGCATGTTTCTGCATTTTAACAGAATTGTCTGCTTTCCATCCTAGTGGTGGTTGTTTAGTATGTCTGTTTGAAGTCTTAGAAGTAAGAATCTGGGAATATTACTGCATTTGAAGATAGTAAATGTAAAACATATTTAAATAATAGCAATGTTACTGTTCTACTGTTAATTAAGTCTTCATAGCAGGAGCAATTACTGAATATATCTCTTCATTCTAGAAAAATGTGTATTTCCAGATCTTGACTATTAATCAAAGATATAAAAGTTTGTGGGGGTTTGGGCCAGAAAATGCTCAATGGACCAAATTAAAACTGAGTAGTGCTATTGATCCTTCCTAAAGCAGCAACTAGTTTATTTGTGTTCCCATTTACAATCTGCCAAACTGTTTCCAGTTATTACAACTTTCTTGGCACAGCAACCATCCATAAACTTTTCACCCATACGTGGAACATAGTTTTAAACTGGCTAATATTTCATTCAAGTCCTCTTAAGAGTTATCACTTGTGCACAAAATGAGGCTCTAACATAAAACACTGACCAACATAAAACTGAATCTAGACAACTTTAAAATGCAGAAATATTATTTTGCATCTTCTACAGATCTAGTGATGGCTCTTGACTCAACTCTTCCTTTGTTCATATACATACCAACATGGTATTTTATTGCTTTCTTCCCTATATGTATTCAAATACTTAGAAAAGTTGAAATCATCAGTTTGTTTTGAAAAGTTGACAACTATTTCCTGTCTGATTTTCTTGTTGTGCCTCATCGGTGGTCAATCCAGACCAGTTAGGGATTTTGTTACCACCTTCTTTACAGCCTTGGGTGCTTCTATGTTGTGCAGCTTTGGTTCAGAGCCCTAACACCAGCAGCCTCCCAGTCCCAAGTTTTCCCCAGTCCATCTTCCATGTAGCATCCATTCCTTCTGACTATGGCACTCTCAGAATATTATGAATTTGCTATTCCCTTAAAGAAACAGTAGTAAGAAGCTTATTACTTAACTGAGGTTAACAAACACTCTATTTTAAGCAAAGCACTGAACTAGTTTATGGTAAAAGTAAAAAAATAAAAGTTGTTAAAGAGGCATAGACTTAAGTGATCCCAAGTGTAAGGAATAGAGGTGGCAAGAGTTACAAGCAAACAAAAGTAAAATCTATACTTCTTAGACTAAAACCTGATTTGACAAACTAGAATCTCTTGTTCAAAGACATTCCAAAGGCATAGCTGTGTTAGTTTAGTTCAGCAAACTAAGTGCCACCAGACTCCTTGTCTGGACTAATTTAACCCATGACTATACTAACCTTTCCTTAGCCTGAACTAAGAAGTTTCTTTGTTCAGACTAGGCAATGCTTAGTCTGAACTAATAAGACCTAGCGCTAATCCAGACTTCTGCACTTAGTTCAAACTTCAATTTGAACTAGGCACAGGCAAGACACAGACTAAGGTTTAGTTCAGACTTAAGAAGTTCAAACTAAGCCATTAGTTTGAACTAACTGCATGTTCTAGTTTGAAATAAGCATTAGTTTGAATGAGAACATGTGGTTAGGGTTAGTTAGCACTAAAAAGTCCACGGTTAGTTTGAACTAACCTCAGACTTCTTAGTTCAAACTAGCGAGTCCAAACTAATTTGCCTTGGTGTAGACATAGCCCTTGTTTGTTTTATTCAAAAAAGATTTTCTCACCAAATATCTTTTCCAGCCTTGCTGATCAGATTGTCAGGCCAGGACCTTTCACAGAGCTTACTGTGCTCTGGTCCTGTCTCAAGTGATGAATGCCAAATATTTTTTTCCTCTCTGCTTTTATCTTCTCAAAGCTCTGTGACCCTACTGCAATAGGCAGAAAGGCTTCCTGGAGGTGCATGCTCCATCCTCTATTGAAATTGTTAAGTGGTCATCCTTCCCAACTTGCTCCCCAATGGCTTTGTGTACTTTGCATGAAAATGTGCTCTTTGTTTTTGTTTTGTTTTTTTAATGTATTTGGTCACATCATGCTTAATTTACATTGAAGACTCATTTAAGCAAGTGGAAATTCTTTCATTGTGTGGAAACAGACATGACTTAGACACTGCTTTCCAAATACTTGTTAAAAAACATATTTTCTATCACATATGGATAAAAGCTTTTAGGGTGTAATGTACATACTCCAAGCAAGAATATTAATAACCAGTGAATTAGTATTTTCCAATGATTTATTATAGGGACAGCTAAACTTACTGACCCCCTGAGGCACATATAATAATCTTAAGAAGTCTGAGAGCTACAAAACAACTGCAATCTTTACATTTACATTTTTAAAAATATTAATATCCTATTTACTGTTGTATAGCTAATTACTTCTAGAGCTTTCCCTGAACCCTCTACATCTGAGGAGGTTCCAACAATCATAGATCATAGATGATTGGGGTTTGAAGGGAATGCAGGAGGTCATTTAGTACAATTTCCTGCTGAAACAGGACCAACCCCAACTAAATCATCCCAGACAGGACTTTGTCAAGTCACGCCTAAAAAACCTTTAAGGATAGAGATTCCACCACCTCCCTAAGTAACCCATTCCAGGTCTTTACCACACTTATACTCAAAAAGTTTCTCCTAATATATAATCTAGAGCTTCCCCACTAAAGCTTGAGACCATTGATCCAAGTTCTGTGACCTACTACCACTGAGAACAGCCTAGTTTCATCCTCCCTGGAACCCCCTTTCAGGTAGTTAAAAGCTGCTATAATCCTCCTCCTTTCTTCTTTTCTGCAGACTAACAAGCCCAGTTCTCTCAGTCTCTCCTCATAAGTCATGTGCTCCAACCCTCTATTCATTTTTGTTGACCTCCTCTAGATTCTCTTCAATGTGTCCACATCCTTTCTGCAGTGAGGGACCCAAACTGGACACAGTTCTTCAAATGTGGCCTCACCAGTGCTGAATGGGGGGGTATAATCACTTCCCTCAATCTGCTGGCAATGCGTTTACTAAAGCATTCCAATATGCTGTTACCCTTCTCGACAACAAAGGTACACTGTTGACTCATATCCAGGTTCTTGTCCACTGTGACGCCCCACGTCCTTTTCTGCAGAACTACTGCCTAGCCAGTCAGTCCCCAGTCTGTATCAGGGCAAACAATGAGCTCTAATTATGGCCCTTTGCTGGATAGACAAATATCTCTGGTGGTTATTTTGCTTTTCAGAACCTCATTGGTCGGTCATTTGTTTTGCAAAATAAAAATGGTTCACAGGTGGATACCAAGGTGTGGGGAAAAAATGGAATGGGTGTCAGATAACTGTACATAGTTTGGACCCTTCTTTGTTGACAAGCATTTACTAAAATATGTTTACTTCCAATTTTATAAACTTGTATTGCTTATTACATTGGGAAGCCTAGAGTGGCGCATGCTTCTCATCCTCCCAGTCAGAATATTTGAGGAGTGCCCATTTTGTTTTCAAATTAAATTAATGACTTACCCTTTTATTTAAAGTAACTCCTCTTGATCCATTCCAGTGTGTGCACTGCTGTGTAACGGGGGAGTATGTGGCAGGGCCACTTGCACTGTGTTTAAAAATATATATAGTTAAATCTTCCTCAGAAACTTCCAGCTCCACTGCATCCCCCAACTATAACAACACATCTTCATTGACAAGCTGTCAAATCCTCTGTTTCTGGCAGTAACTGGATCATTCACTGAATGCGGAAACTAATGAAAAATGTAATGAGGGGAGAGGACAGGTGAAGAATAACTGTTAACCTGCCCTTATCAATGATGAAAGGGACAACTAAAGAATCATCCTTTATCCATAAAAGCAGATGGCACCAAAACCTGTACACAATGTATGCAGCCGAACTGCCTATGCTTACCTTTAAGCTCCTAAGGTGGCTTGAAAAATCAAACCCAAAAGTATCAACAATAAAGCACACTTCCTGGCAGGGTGAGTCACTCAGTAGAAAGCACTTATCAACTGATTTTAAGTGGCAGCCTGCTGCTTTCTTAAATGACTGGCTATACAGAGGGAATTTTATGACAGGGTGCAATCCAAACATTTAGAAGGGGAAACAAAGACAGACTTCTTGATTTCTGCTTTTACTGGTTTCAGGGTAGCTATGAAAGTGTGTATGAGTACCTCACCAACAGCAGATGGATGCAGAAAGTATTGCATTTTAACTGTCAGGTTTAACTTGATGTATTAAAAAAGAAATAATGGGGAAAAATCAACCTCTTTCTTTTCTGCAAGATGATTTTACCACTTGTAGAGTAAGATTGGTACTCCAGGAACTCAATGCTTCTGATTTCTGGGTAAAATGAGGTGAATTGCTTTTTGCTGTACTATTGTCTGGGAGTCAACTACTTTACCCAATAGATTTTATATTAAGTATTTTTTTAAAAATGCATAAAATTGTGCATGTTAATTGCAGAATTATTAGATCCAGGGTAGATCTATCATTGTGGGGTCAAAATGGCCACTTATACATGGTTCATTGGTCTTCCCAAGTGGTTTATTTGGGATTGGTCCTTTATTTAGTTGGGGGTGGTCCTGCTTTGATCAGGGATTTGGACTAGACAACCTCCTGAGGTCACTTCCAACCCTAATCTTTTATGGTTCTATGATTCTATGAATAAGAATTTATACTGGCAAGACCACACATTTGCTTTGAATCAAAATGTGGGAAAAGTGGGCCTAGAATGGTTGAAAATGGGGACTTTTTGCTTCACGTCTATTTCAAATCCTTCTGTTTCCTATTTATAGGAGAGGCTTGGAGAAGGAATGACAGATGCTAGTGATGATTCTTAATACACGAAGTGGAAGTGCTCAGATAACGCAATAATGGGTGCTGTGACAAATACTATAGTCCAATGCAATCTCTTATAGGATAATATTTCATTATGGTTCTGAATGGTTTTCACTGGAGAGAATTAAGGTTCCTAAAGGAATTAAAACAATGGTGTGGGTAATTAAGGTGAAACACCCAGCTTGCAAACAGGTCTAGAAAGGTATCGCCCTCCTCAGGGCAGTTTACTTAGACCAGATTTTCAGAGATCAACAGACAAAGAAAGGGCTTTTGATATAAAAAGGCTTCATTTAAATTGAATCAAGACTTTTCTCTAATCCAGCAAATATATAGAAACTTCTGCTCAAGGAGGGGACCAAATTCCCCTTATGCTGAAGGTTTGAAAGGACTTCAAACTACGCGGGCCACATAAAATTGATGTGTGAGCTCTGGTAAGTTTTTATCATGTATATAGGAATTTTTTTAATGTTTTCTCAGTAATGCTTTTACCTTAAGAATTAGCATTATTTAGCAAATGCTGTGTGGTGACTTATAGCTATTGGCAACACAACATTCCTAGCCTCAGAGAGAAAGCAAAGCACAGGTGCTGTCCTGTATGCAGATTTGCTTGCTGGGAATATCTCAGTATAAGGTGGGAGCTGTGAGGCCCTAAAACTTCTGATTAGGTGTGAGTGGAATGTTGTTCTCTGCCCAAAAGATGTGAAGGGTGGGAGGCAGAAACTTTTAGTGGGTGCCCTTGGGGGACCACAGAGGGGGAGTACGGGTGCAGTTACCCTGGAAACTGGCAGGTGCAATATAAGAACCTGAATAGAATAGAATCGTAAATTAAATACAAATGATTATATAATATTGAAACAAAAAGCAGATAAAAAACTAGTTAAATAGAAATACCAATATACAATAAGTTGGACAGTCCAACAAATATTCATGCAAATATATTTACATAAGACAAGAACTATGGATCATTAATAGTAAGATTAATATATGAGAAATAAATGACCAAAATATTAGACAAATTATCAGCTGATCACTGTTCCCTGACACAAGTGTATAAAATTCAACCATCCATTTTTTCTTGTTTGAAAGACATTGTTCCAGTTTAATAGAATTATTTTAATTACTAGTGCTGGCAAGCTATCTGCTAAGATTTTGGTGGGGTTATTTATTATCATTTGTCTTCAGCAGTAACAAATCTGAATATAATACATAAAAATGAAAGCACTGATATGTAGTACATAGGCAATGGATAAAATTTCAAAGTTAGATGCAGAAGTTAAAAATTAGTAAAAACACTGGCAACAAGGGTTTGGAAACCAATAATAGCACTTTTGCGCAATATGACTGAATGAGACTTAGATGAAGGATACAGATTTAAGATGCTTATTGTTTTACTCCATACTGAGTTCTAGACATTAATGTCAAGGTTGCCTTGGAGATCTATTTGCCAAGCTGGGAGTCTCTGAAATCTGTCTGCAACAGATTTTTCTAAAAGCTTGTACATGAAAGAGGGGGAAAGAGAGCGTATCTGGAGAATCAGTTCACATTTGTCATCAATGTCACTTATCATTTTACTAATAAGTCTCTTTAAGGAGTTCATTGGAGAATATGAGAAGGAAAAGTCACAAATGTGTTTAAGCTAAATTTCACTGGCAGGGCACTGAAAAGAAAGAAATTAGTTGGACTTCGGTAGTGAAGGCTTTAAAAAATTATTCTTAAAGTGTGATTTTAAATATATTTTGTAGTGTGTGTGTTATCTAAATGGTTTACTGCCAATGACAGGTAAAAGACCCTACGTGGTCTGGTGTGCAAGGAGCTTTTGAACTAATTATTGGGGCTTCAGCTGGAAAGGGATGGCAAATTGAATCTCCATATGAAACCTTCCTCATCCATACTGGTTTGGAGTGCTCCTTAATTGAATTCTGAAGGTTGTTTCTGAGACTGTTTTCTGTATAGCCAGAACTGTGGGTCACCTTGTTACTACCTACCTTCAGCAAGTGGAAATCTTGGCTGTGGTAGCCATGTGTTAACTGCCTCATGCCAACATCCCTTCAGCCGCTAAAGCACTACCCTCTCTGCCAGGGGTCTCAAACTCAGATCACCACAAGGGCAGCATGAGAACTAGTACGTTAGCCTGAGGGCCATACCACTGAAACTTTTCATACAATGATATTGCAAATATCGATAAGGATAGTGTCATTGCAGGCTGCGGGAAATAATTTTAGGGGCCACGTGCAGCCCATGGGCCACGAGTTTGAAAGCCCTGTTCTATGCTATGCCAGCCTTCTATTTGCATTGCAAATTTAGAATAAGTGCATGCTAGTCCCCAGGTCCCTTTGAAATGTTCCCCTGTGATATCCAGCCCCTGACACACCTCCTTTCAGAACCCCAGACCCTTTGCTTCCAGCGAGTAAGTGGACCTCATTTGGCAATGTTTCCCTTAAATCACTGCCCCTGTAGAAACACATGGCACTTGTGAGCACTTACAATAAAACAGATTTATTTAAAAAAAAAGAAAGTGGAGAGTCCACTAGAAATGAGAGAGAGTAATGGAAACTGATGGTTACATTACAAACTAAAATCTGAAAATCTGAATTATACTTATTAATAATTATCTTTCTTATATAACAAAGTCATTTTTTTCCACAAAACATTCAGTCTGTTACAGGGCTGGCCAGCTTCACAGGAACCAGGACTGAGTCTTTCATGAGACACCCATGTTCAACAAGATGTCTCCTAAGTGATGGATTCAGAGTGTCTTTTACCTCACTGTGATATACTGAATCAGTGTTTTGTTGTTATTCGTAGACAGAGCAAATAAAATTCCTTTTTTACCTCTAAGTGCTTTCAATGTTGCTAGCTTATCTTTCATGGGTTCCCTTTGATCTTTCTGGGTTGGTACAAGAGTGGACAATACATTACATTATCAGCTAGCCAGATAGTGGTGACAACTTCCTCTCACTTGAATGGACAGCACCAAGACAGAAGATTCTCCAGTGACTCACTTTAACTATAAGACAATAAAGGCATGATTCTCAGTCTAGTTATATTATTCCTTACATAACACCAATATACACATCTTGCAATGATTATGAGTATCAATAGCTTACACATTCCAGAGGGGGAGCCATGTCAGTCTAGTTCAGCAAAACAGACAAGAAGTCTTGTGGCACTTTACAGACTAACACATTTATTTATCACATGAGCTTTCATGGGTAAAAATTTTAAGATTTTACTTATGAAAGCTCATGTGATAACAACTCATAAGTATCCCTCAGAGACCTCACATGCTACTGCTCAATGATAAATACCATATAAGTGATGTATTAGTTGTAGTGAGTTTGTCAGGTCTAAAGCAGATGTTGCTCGCAAAGAACCATAAATCCTTTGTTCCATACTGGAGACGGGTGATCCTTCCCAGGGCTTCAGGGCTATCTCACCATCTTTCACCATGTGGGATACTGCTCATGAAGGGCCCCTTCCCCTTCCTCAACACATGTTTTATAGAGTGTAAGCTGAGATGGGACCATTAGTTCATTTAGTCTGACCTCCTGTGTAACACAGGTCATTGAACTTCTCCCAGATTCCTCTCTGTTGAACCCAGTCACTTGGATGAAATGGACTTAAATCATTCTCAGCAGACTAAACTGTTTTGTGCCACAGGTAGAGAACAGGGAGATTGACATATCACCACAATGAAATTGGAAAGGATCTTCATGTTCCAGGAGCTAGGCTGAGCACTTTCTCCTTAGGATGATTGGCCTAGGGTGTGTGGATATATTTCTTCATGCAGAAGATGAGTGAAAGGACAGACAGTGCTATGTAGTCCATAGTACAGGAGCATTAGCAGACACTAGTTTCCTAGCTAACTGTTTCAGGCAGTGGTTCCCAACCTTTTTCAGGCTGGGGACCCCTTTTTAACAAAAAAAATCTTTGTGCCCCCCCCCGGCTGATTATGTAATCTGGCCCGCACAAGCAAACTCTGGCCCACACCACTCTGGCGGCATCGCTGGGACAACCGGTGAGTGGTGCTGCTGCCACCATTGCCTGAGCCACTGGGGAGCCAAGCCATGGCGACTATGGCCCCATGCTCTTGCCCTGGCCAGGGAGCCACCGTGGCCTCATCCTCCTGCCAGGATCCAGCCACAGGCAGGGAGAGGCAGCCCTGGCAGGGGGCATCAGGGCTACAGCTGGATTCCGGCCCCAGTAGGAAAAGGCTCTGCGGATCCCTTACAACTTGTCCACAGAACTCTAGGGATCCCCTGACCCCAGGCTGAGAATCACTGGTTTAGGCGTTATGAATCACTAGGGGTATGTCCACACAAGGCTTTTATTTTGAAACAACATTAGTTGTTTTGAAATAAAAACCTGAATGTCCACACGATGTTTTCTTGTTTCAAAACGACAGGCTCCGTCGTTTCAAAACAAGAGCCGTTGTTTAGAAATGGCTTAAACCCCTTCTGTTTCAAAACGATGGTTATTTCAAAATGAGTCATTTCAAAATAATGCAGTTGGGACATGCTGTTTCGAAATGACTGTTATTTCAAAACGAGCTGTTTCGAAATAACCGTTGTTCAGACATGTTATTTTGAAACAAGCGTTGTTTCGAAATAACTGTCCTGACCTTCTTCCCAGGGTGCACAGCACCCAAGGGAAACAGGAAGTCCCTTCCCACGCATGCCTGCGATCATGCTGACAGCCCCGTGCAGGCACGGCAGCAAGTGGCACTAGTGCCCCAGGGGAGCGACACCGTGCCCCCATCTGGACAGCTGAGGAGGTCCATTGCCACCTCAGCATTTGGAGGAGGGAGGACATCCTGTCCTGGTTCCAGGTGAGCCACCGGAAACGGGATATATATGTGGACATCACCGCGGTGCTGTCCACTGAGGGCCACAAGCACAGCACCGAGCAGGTGCTCTTCAAAATAAAGGCCCTCAGGCAGGACCATGCCCGGACCAGGGAGGCACAGGAGCTCCAGGGGGCAGGTAGCAGTGCTACCTGCCCCTTCTATAACAAGCTCCATGCCTTCCTGGGGCCAGAGCCCAGTGGCCTGCCTGCCAAGGCTGTGGACACTGGGGCACACCACAGCTCGTCCTCCGGCCCTGAGGCAGTGGGCACAGGGTCTGAAGTCTCCATTGGGCAGCCTCCTGCCGCACCGCCACCAGCAGCGGAGGCCACACCAAGGACCCCTGAGCTGTTCCCTGGCCCCAACGCAGAGAGCAGCGTGGAGGAGCAGGGGCCTGAGACCATCTCAGCCCCTGCAGAGTCTGACATGGACACGGGGACATCGTGCCAGACCTCTGGAGCCCCTGTGGGTGAGTCTTCCTCTCCCTCAGAGGCACGCAGGACTGGGCCTGTCCAGGTCACGGGTGTAATAACCTTTGGGGAGGAAGAGGTTAACACTCTGGTCAGTGAGTCCCAGGACAGCCAATAAGAACAAAGCACAGCTTTTTGAATTGGAACAGCAGCTTTGCCTGTTCCTGTTTGGATGTAGCAGAGCTCCTGGAAGGATAAGGAGGAGGCCAGAGGGGCCTGAGGAAGAATCCAGCAACATCCTTACCAAAGATAAGTTAAGTTTGTTACTGACCAGGCAAGAGTAGAACAGGGAGTGTGTTAGATGTGGTCAGGGTATTTTCTTTGGTTTTGGTTTGTTTTTGGATTTCTCTGTGCTGAGCACATGTACTTCCTCCCTCTACCCTGTAACTACCTAGTTAGTTCCCAGAAAAGCAACTCTCTGTGTTTTTTTATCTGTTCTTTTTGATTAAAGATTTTACCTTTTAAGTAAGTTCTGGTTCTGTGCCCTGGAAGGTCAAGAGGTTTGTGTGCACGTGCCTCAGACTGCACAGGCAGCTACTAAAGGGGGCTCTGTTCCAGTTCCAGTCATATTGCAACTGGAGTTCAGTCACTTTCCTGAGGGAGGAATAAAAGTGATTGAGGATACCTCACAGGAAGGAATTTCCAAGTGCACCTTCCTGGGTTTCAAGAGGTTTTTTGCATTTGGGTGGTGACAGCGATACCACTCCAAGGCCAGGAACTGGAGGCCTTGGAGAGTTCTAAGATCAGGCTTTAAGGCTAGTGGCTTTTAAGGCCTGTTGTAGGCGCCCACCTTCTGTACTCAGAGTGCCAGAGTGGGGAAACAGTGTTGACAATGGGCAGCAAGGGGGTACAGGGCCGGGCACTGGGGCAGGTAGGGCATAGGGTTGGTGGGTGCAGAGGCCCTCCCATTGCCACAGGTACCTGAGAGACAGATGGCACCAGGGTCACAGGACCCTTTGTGCCTGGGGGCGGTTAACAGGGGCTGGGAGTCAAAGATGCAGCTGCATCTTGGACGGGGTGGAGAGCATGCAGGCCTCGCCACTGGCAAGTGGCCTTGGGAGACCCCCTAGAGCAAGGTGTGGGTGAGTCCAGCTCACCATTGTGGGCACCACTAGCATGTGTACCTCCAGGGTATGGTTACCAGATGTCAGGCAAAAGGAGAACATGGTCCCCTTTTTACCTTCCTGTTCTTCTGTTTATCGTCACATTCTCTGTCTGGCAGGCATTTCAAAATACAGGATTTTGTTAGGCTTTTTACTGTAGGGGTTGAAGTATCCTGGAATGCCATAGAATACTTATTGGTATGGGAAAGTGTTCCAGGGCCCCCTAAACACTGAAGAATATCACATCCATACTACATTTTCTCCCATGTATCCTCCAATGTCCTCCTTTTTGTACTTCCCTGGCCTCCTTTCGAGGCTGTGGGATCTGGTAGCCCTACCCCAGGGCAATGTCCCACAGGATCCCGAGTCCTGCTGACAGTCAGGGCAGAGGTGTGTGCTGCAGACAGGCTGCACACAGACAAGGCCAGCAGGTAGCAGGGGCCATCTGTGTTTTCTGCTGCCCTCCAGCAGGTCGCCCAGCCGCCTGCCGTGCCGCACCACCTGCCCTAAGCCTCAGCCCAAGACCACTACGGTGGAGGAGGAAGGCCTCCCGGATGCATGGCGAGATCCTCGAGAGCCTGGAGGAGCTGGGGCAGTGGGCAGAAGCGTCGACCCCCGCCTGGCGCCAAGACCAAGCCAGGCGGCAGGACTCTACCCTCCACCTGCTGCAGCAGGCGGCAGCAGCAGAAGACCGGGTGGTTGCCACCCTGGAGCACCAGGTGCAGGCCAGCGAGCACCAGGCACAGGCCTTCGAGCGCCTCTGCGACCGCTTGCCCACCGCGGTCGAGGCCATTGCCAGCAGCGTCCACCAGCTGGTGGAGCAGATGGCCTCTCCAGTAGCTGCAGGGGGTCCTCCTCCTGGCCTTCCCCAGAGGCGACCCCGGACCCAGGGCGGCCATGGGCAGGGGCGGGGAACACCACCACCCCCCAGAACCCCCCACAGGCCCTGCCTAAGTTCTCCCCTGCCACCGAGACTCCCCCACCCCCTTCCCCAGTCTCCTCCATCCAAGTTGCTGGCCCTCCCCCCAGGCTTCCCCTCCCCCCAGTCTCCTCCTTCCAAGTTGCTGGCCTTCCCCCCAGACTGCCCCCACATTGCCCCATCCCGTAACCCTCCCCAGCCCTTCCCTGCCCCAACCCCTGTTTTGTTAAATAAATGTTTGAAACGCATTCTTGGTTGTGCGTGGTTTTATTGGGGGTAGTTCACAGTGTGGGTGGATGGGTGGGGCTGGCTGTGGGTGAATGGGGGAGAGGGTGGTGTGGGGCAGGGCAGGCCCCAGTGGTCCATAAGGGCCTGCAAGATGATAGAATGGTACTCCTTGCAGTTTCTGTGCTCTGTGGCTCTGTGCTCCAGGGCTCGCATGGAGATGTGCGTGCTGTCCAGGATCCCCACACAACTGGGAAAGCCCAGTGTGGCCATGCCGGCAATGGTGTTCTGCAGCTCCCCTTGGGTGACCAGGTGTCTCAGCTGGATTCAGCTGATGGTCCTGGTGACCTCCAACAGAATGTTGCCAGTGGTGGACCTCCCGATGCCGAACAGGTGTGCCACAGACCTGTACAACTCCAGAGTGGCCATCTTCCACAGGGCGATGGCCACGCTTTTGTCCACAGGGATGGCAGGCCTCATGGTGGCATTCTTTAGGCACAGCAGCAGGGCGAGTTCTGCGACCAGGAGATTGAAGCTGGCCCTGGTCATGTGGAACTGCCCCTGCCACTGGTTGTGCCCCCAGGTTCACAGCACTATGTGCTCTTACCAGTCTGGGCTGGTCTCCCAGGCCCAGACCTGGTGACGCACAGAAAGGGGCAGGGGAACTAGCTCTGCTCTGCAGCCCAGCTGGACGACAGCCTCGGGCACAGGCTGGGCACCATCTGGGTCTGCAAGCACAGTGTCCCACATCAGCAGGACACTCTGAAGGAGGGCAGAGGGTCTGTTTGTTGCACGGCGCTGGCTGGGCAGCCGGGCAATGTCCATGTCTATCGCTTGCAGAGTCCTGCTAGCCAGAATGGACAGGGAAGTGAGTTCGGGGCCAGCTTTTATAGGATTGGCTGGCAACATGGCTGCCAACATGGCCCAGGGAGGTGGCCATGTTGCCACACCTCCCATGGTGCCCTTCCCCTAAAGTGAAATAGCAAGTCCCCTGTTTGGACATGCTATTTCGATTCCCACTTTTCCCTTATTTTGATTTTTTTTTCGTTCTTTCGAATTAAGTCGTTTTGAAATAAGGGCTTTATTTTGAAATAACTTGTTTCGAAATAACTTACTTTGAAACGATGCCCTGCATGTGGACATAGCCTATCTGTCCCATGCCTCCAGCAACTGGCTGCAGTGAGGAGAGTGTTGTGTTTCCTCTCTTTTACTGTCCTATGTGAGAGCAGGCCACTTCCTGCTCTCCAAAAGACATGCCCCCCTTTGGCTAACTTCATGGTGATTCTCACCAAACACAGCTGTACGTATTTGTGTCTAATACTGGGAATCTTAACATCTATTTTTAATCAATCTCAGCTAGTTTTCTGTCTCAGCAATCCATTGTTAAAGTTTTCCTAGCTATACTCCTGACACCAATGAGAATAAAAAGCATATCTGGAAATTATGTAGAGTCAATAGCTGGATTTCCTGGCATTTGAAGGGTTACAGAGGACTGTTAATGTCCACTTACAACTAAATAGTGTTAGTATAGACAAGCCCAATTTAACTTCTGTCTTATTTTCATTAAGTATATTTAATTAATATTTAGCATTATGGCTAGTGAGAGTTTCTCTCTGAATAACATACTTTGAGCGGCTGACCTCACCCTTTCTTTCTCCAACAGAATAAATTCTTATCAAAGTGCTTACAAGACTACATATGCTATGCTATGTGTTTGGACTTTTCACTTTACCCACTCCAAGGAGCAGCTCCTTCCACCACAGCAATACCACACTGCAGTTATTGTATGAAGAGAGGAAGCATTAACCACCTGACGTGGCAGGGGAATTTAAGTATTTGGAATGGATTCAAGTTGGAATTTACTCAAGACATCATGGGTAAGACCACTGCTCATGCAGAAAGAAAACCACGTTTTGTCTGGCTTTTAAACAGTTCCAAATGAACTGGATCTTGGTGTCAAATTCCAGCTGAAAAGACAGCACATCCTGCAAGCCAATCCCGCCTTCCCCCTCCAGCATCCTGGAGTATTGTTACATTCTGAAAGCTTTGAATCACTGATCATCTCATGTTTTCCCTTGAAGATTCTCACCCAAGTACTAACCTAGCCTGATGAACTTTTGCTAATGGGATAGGAGTGGACTTAAGCCCAAAGTGGTATGGTATAAATCTGTAGCATAAATTATACTCTGATTATCAGTGTTTCTTGTGACAAATACGCAGTGGAGTAGGTTGAGCATACAGAGGGTGGCCTTAATAATTAAAGTTAAATATGGTATAATGGTCTTAGATGTTGTTTTCGGACCAGCAAGGTTCGAAACCAAGAGATGTGTTACTATGAAAAAGGTATATGTGTAAACTTCTGCCTGGATGCAGGTTGGAACAGCAAGTTTTGTAGCTTCACTAGAGCCTTTTTATAGATGTGTGGTTCATTTGTCAGAAACTGGGTCCAGTGGATTGAATCACAATTACATTTACATCAGAATAAGCAAAACACAGTATAGAAAGCTGTTTGATTTTCTTGGTCACCGAAAAAACCAAACCAAACTAAACTAAAACAAAAAACCCTTCTGAAAACCCAAGATTCCAGTCCTTAAGGAAACGACCGACAGCATTTAATGAGAATAAACCCAATAGAGCTGAGTATTATTATTATTATACAGAAATATAATAGGGCCACAAACAAATGTAAAGAAAAATGTCCAAAACTTAATTTTAAAAATATCCTTTCTATAGACTTTCTAGTGGAGTTTTCTAGTGAAATTTATAGCAGGGATATAGGTTTTATGAAATTCTGCAGAATGTTTGAAAATTATAGAAAATGTAGCATTTCTCTATTAAGTCCCATATGTCTTTACTTTATAGGTGGAAAGGGTTTCAACTAACAGGAAGCATCACTGATTGAAGATTGATGCAGTTTATTATTGTTACAAAAGCAGTTCTGCTGAGCATCTGGGAAGTACCTTTTGGAGCACCACCACTCCATAGACCAGTGGTTCCCAACCAGTGCACTGGGGCACACTGGTGTGCCGCAGCAACACCCAAAGTGTGCCGCAACCATCCCCAAGAGCTGGAGTTAAAAGTTCCTTCCCTGCTCAGCCCAGCCACGTGGGCTGTGCAGGGCTGGGAAAAGGCAGGGGTTAAAGTAACGGGGAAGGCACTGGAACACAGTTCCAGGCCCCCCGTTTTTAGGCAGGCAGCATTCCAGCCCCCCTAAAAATAGAGGAAAGCATAGGAACATGGAGTTCCAGGGGTCCCCCTAAAAATAGCAGGAGCAGCCCAAACACAGCGTTCTGGTGGCTCCACCTTAAACCCTGCTCCACCTTACCCAGTCAGCAGACAGCTGTGGGAGGCTAAGAGTGTGTGAATCTCCCCCTGCAGGGTGGAGTAGCTTGTGTCAGCAACCTGCAGACAGCCCAGGTAAGGGCTTTGGGGGGGAGGGCTGCTGGGGGTTGTGTGGGGCAGGGGTGTGTGTGTGTAGCAGAGGTGGGTGCGAGTAGCTGTGTAGCAGAGGTGTGTAGCTGTGGTTGGAGGTGTGTGTAACTGGGGGAGGGGGCTGGGATGTCTGGGGGGGGGGTATAACTGGGGGTTGGAGGCCCAGTCCTGGCCCTGCAGTGATAGGAGGGTTCTTCACAGTCACCAGGAGACTGGGAGGGAGGACGGGACCAACTGGGGTGGGAGGGAGCAGCAGTGGGGTGAGGATTTGCCTTGGGTGTCAGGGAGCCAGTGTGGAGAAGGGGGAGGTGGGTGCTACCCCATGCTCCCCTGCCCTACCTTCTGACTCCCCAGGTTCCCCCCCACCACCACAAAGGCACTCTTTTTCTCCCTTCCTCTCTCCTCCCTTGCCACCCTTGTGCTGTTCCCCACATGGCTGCCCTGCTCTGCTCCCCACACTCACTCCTGCCACTGCAAATGACTCCTGACCTCCCCTGTTTTGCCGCCCCTGCTACCCTACATAGCAGCATTTCAGAAACACTGTGCCGTGGTTCATGAATATGCACAAGTAATTTAAGTTAATTTGAATATTCATATTTTTAATGGTGGTGTACCTCAAACAATTTGAAGGTATCAAGGTGTGCCATGGCAGAGAAAAGGTTGGGAACCACTGCCATAGACCACAGCTTGAGAATGGATATCACCTATGCACTGGGCATCAACAGGAAAACAAGAGATAGACCAGAGATGTCATTAATGATCTCCAAAAGATTTAAGGGAGCAAGGTATATAAAGTTCACAAATCCCTCTAGAGAAAATTCAGGACTGGATTCTATATAGATTATATGTGACAATATGGTGTGATGTTTCACCACCCCTGCAATCTGGTCTGATATGTATCACAGAATGGATATCTGTGCATCCAGGGTTATGATCTATATGATTCTTCTCTTCACTTGTGCACTGTGATTGTATGTTTTTATGCCAATTATGCCACAGAAGGGTTCTTTATGGATGCTCATAACCTATTCAACATGATTACTATGGTATCATGTTTCCTGCAGACTCATGCATGTGCACAGATGTGCAACATGTTTTCCATGACGCGAGGGGGTGAGAGACAGGCAGAGCTCTCTCCCACCAGCACGTAAACAACCAAAGCAGCAAGCAAGCTAGAACCTGGAGGGGGCAATGAAGATATGCTAATTAAGGTGGCTCAGATTGGACAAAGAGATCACTTCTGCCCCAAAGGGGAGGCGTTGAGGGGGTTTTGGAAACAAAGAGAGACAGTTGGTAGGATTTGGGGCTTTTTGCCTGGGAATCTCCATCTTAAAACAACTTCAAGCAAAATATGGGTTCTTCCTAGTCTCAGGCAGAGACTGGCTAATAAGCATCTGACAGCCAAACACCTTGAACATAAACTTGGATTATGAGGTCAGTTTAAATAGAAATATTAGGTTAGTATGTGTGTTTTACCTTTTATTTCCTTGTGGTCACTCCCAACTCATTTATATTATGATTCTTCCATGATTGGCCATATTCTCATGTAGAATTATAATCTGATCAATAAACTATTTGTTGTTTTTATCTAAAGCTGTGTGGTCCTTACCAGATGTGAGTGAAGAAGGCTGGGCACAATCCATTTCTTTGTTAAATTGATGGACTTGAATGTATGGTGAATGGGAGTGGGTCACAATCCTTGTGAGGCAGTGGTACTGGGGATGGGGCTGCTTGCTTGGGGACCATCCCTCAAGTAGCCAGAGTGCACACACTCACTGCTTGGGACCAACTGCATGCAAGAGGCTGGAGTGGACTGACTCAGGAGTGAGTAGTCACCTGGAAAAGTGGGGTGACTTGGGGTTCAGGAGTGGGAATCAGGGGGTCATAGCAGCACACTAGTCTGGATCTGGGAAGCAGCCTGTCACAGTGTGCCACTGTGCTTCCCTGATCTCCCATCCTGCTCCTGGACCTTGACTTACCCCACCTTAGTAGGTGGGCACCCACTCCTGGGTCTGCCCATATCAGTTTCCTGCAATGTAATCAGTCCCAGGTAGTAGATATGTACCCTCTAGCCACTCAGGGAACGGTCTGCCAGCAAGCACCCCCACCCCCAGATACCACATCAGGAACTTCTATTCTATGAGGGATCAGGACCCCTCCCAGGTCACTGCAGGGTCATATACTGCAGTCCATTAGTTTAACAAAAAAAACTGATATGCAACCAGTTTTTGCTCTGAGTTAGGCCTCCACAGAGCTATTCTTTCTCTAAAATCCACACAGCTTTAGGTAAAACAAACACTAGTTTATTGATTAAAACACAATTTTACGTGAGTATATAGCAAATCAATGCACAGTAGACCAATCAATCAGTCAGGCATTCATCACCATCAAATAAAAATATAAGATGCATTCTAAGCTAAAGTCACTACTATAATCATGTTCAGCTCACCATTCAAATTCAGCTGTGAGGGTTTGTAGCCAGTCTCTGCTGCTTCATGGGCAGGACCTAGTGCTTATACAGTTGCTTGTAAATCAAGATGTTTCAAGAGAGAGATTCTGTGGCCCAGTGCACCTTCCTTTCAAAGTGTGAGTAGTTCCCTCTTCAAACCCCCAGTTGGCCCCCCTTTCCTGGGTTGAGGTTCTTCTTTCCACATGAGCCAGGGAGCTTAATTTGCATAATCTTCGTTATTCACTTCTTCACAGTGTACCATCTGCCCCCAACTGAGCTATGTGAAATACATTGAGGCATGTTTCACATAGGCACATATGTATGATGCTGCAGGAAACATGCTACCATAACAATAACACAATAATATAGAATATGTCATGAGCATTCAAAAAAAAAACAACCTTGTATGGCATATTTTGAGTTAAATCATACAATTACATTGTGGAAGTGAACAAGAAAGTTATACAGATCATACTCTAGGGGGTACATCTACCCTTCGGTCGACATAAGGAAGGAAAGTTGACCTACAGATCCTGTGGCCACACTGGGCTTTTATTAAGTCAACTTAAGCATTTCCTTAATTTGACTTAATAACACCACCTCTTAAGGTCAACTTAATGCTTAAGTCCACCTTATTAAATTGACTTAAGCCACTGTAGACAGGGAAAAGCCCTTAAGTCAACCTAATGGACCTCCAGGGCCCCTCCAAGAGTTCCTGGCCACCAGGAAGGGTCAACCTTGCGCCTGCCAGGGTGGATGCAGGCAGTTGACAGGAGTTTTGAATGTGGACTTTCTAAGTGTACTTAACAAAGTCAACTTTAAGTCAACTTAATGTAGACCTTGTTAGGTTTACTTAACAGAGCCTCCAGTGTAGATATACTCTAGGAGAGCAGGGTGGTATATCTGGTGACATATGGCATATGTGAAGCACTGTTGGTGATCTTAAGATCACTATTGCAGCCTGGTCCACCTTTGCCACCATATTCAGTGGCATTCAAAGGGAGATATGCAAACTATGTAAAATAACTTGTGTATCTCCCTTCTACTTTCTAACACCCACTTATCTACATGTGTCGACTGTACTGGATCAAAGGCAAATTCTCTCCCTTCAACCCAGCACTACTCTTCTTCAGAGAGTGGACTTAAAAAGTCAAATTCCGCAACAACTGAGTGGATTTTAACTGACTGCTCAATCAATCTTCAAAGATATAACTGATGGCAGGGGCATCGCTGGCAAAAGGCTCACGGGTCTTAAGCCCCGTGTCCCAGTGCCTGAGCCCTGGCTCCACCGCTGGGCCACTCCCGGTGTCAGCCACTTGTGCAGCTCAAGCCCTGAGTCACAGCAAACCAAGCCCCAGGTCTTTTCTCTGGCTAGCGGCGCTTCTGACTGATGGTGGTGAATTTACAGCCGTCAGTGTAGACTTGACCTTTCTCACTACACTATATGGCAATAATAAGAGTTTGGATGTGTTAATGAGATTTAGACCACTCTTTTAAAATACCAACTAACCCATTTAATAGATCATCATAACACTTAACGTACACATGGATGAGAGCTCCTCTGGTAAAATGGAAGGTAATTTCCAATATTAACGTGTTTCCTCTTTGTGAGAAGGGAATTCCCTCACAGGACTCTACTGTAAAAGTGAATTTTTCCCATTTATTAGGAAAGGACTCTTTGGCCACAGCTTTGCACATCCACCCGGGGCTGATAGGATGGCGGGAGACTAACATCACAGCCCTGAGAGAACATGGTGAACAAAGATGACATTTCATAAAAAATTCAGAGCTGCACCCAGTGCAAGTGAGCTTTACGGTATCGTTGTTCAAAGCTTTTTCTTCATTTCTAAGCTAAGTCACTAGCCCTCCTGCAAGAGTACACAGTTAAAAGAGGTCTTCAGACAGAACTTCTGATCAGTAATGTTTATGAGATGGGGATTTTTTCCTTTTTGATTTAGGGTTTGGAGGAGGAGGTTGTGTGTAAAGACCAGTATTTTGGAAGCAAATTCTTAAGAATTGTAGAGATTTTGAGGAAAGAGAACATCAGACAAAAGTATGGAAAAGGGATTTGGAGGCCAATATAATTTGTAACAAAAAACTGATATGCAATAAGTTTAACATTTACATAGGGATTTAGTTTTTCAAAGTACTTCCCCAGCATTAACTTATGCTTACACCACCCTTCTGAGATTAGGTAGAGACAGTATGGCCCAGAAATATTGTCTTTTGGTCCTCAGCAGTGCAAAGGCAATAGAAAGCAAAAGAGATCTCCTCGACCTGGAATTCCACCAGTGTGGGGAGTACCTAGCTGGCTGCTACACCAACTGCCATGGTCCCTTTGCACTATTATCAGCTGCTGAATGGCCCTATCAACCAATATCTCTGTTGTCTGTGCTACTCAAGGTGTTGAATCATCTCATTTTTTTTCAGTAAAATAAGCAAAATGTCCTTAGTGTTTCTTGTTAGAAGTGGAGCCAATAGTCAGTATTAAGCAAGCTGTGATCAAGTGAATGCTTCAACAATGTTAGTCAAATGGTTTCCAGAAAAGCCTGAAGACAGAAGCCATATTTCTGGACTTAACAGTAGTATGGATGACATGGCCAGGTACAAGGGACTATTAGTCAAATTGTCAAGAGCACTCCCAGCAGGGTAGTCAGTCTCATTAACCTTCTTCTTCAGAAGAGATGTTTCCAAGTGCACACAGGAGACAGAATTAGCATAGTAAGAAGACCAAACCAATGGTTTACCTCTAGACTTTCTGCTGACATTAGTGCTTTCTAAACTGAACACAAATGACCCTGCACTTATTCAATCCCATAAGCTCACGTGTGCAGACAAAATTTGCTTAGGCATCCAAGCACAGTCATTTCCAAATTGCTGAGGTAGAAGAAGGGACGGTAGAGGAATGTAACGCACAAGGAATGTGGTGTGCAAATATTATGTGCATTCCATAATTATTTTTTGTGGTGGGACGTCAGGATTGGAGGTGAATTTTTTTGTCTGTGTGAGTTGTTTTAATTCTTATGTTAGATTTACTGAGGCGGGATTTAGCTAATGAGAAAGACAAAAAAAGGAGAGGGCACACTGATGGGTGGGAGATCAGAGAGGTAGGATGGGGGAATAAGAGGGTGGATAAGAAGGAAAGGAGAAAAGTGAGAGCATGAAAGGAGATGATGTGAAGAAATTCTGTTTGCTCTTATCTCTGCTGCCTGCTGATGAGTTCAACAGAAAGAACATCCAGAGAGAAAACTGTAAATGACTATGATTACATCATCTGTGTCAGATCATATCAACCTGAACTGCTTTTGCTGGCTAGGTGTGGTTTAATGGGTTGGTTGTTGTTGTGGATTAAGGGGTTCAACTCCCATCTCAGCACAGGGGTTTGTCAGTCTCCCATCTGTGAAGTGGGGATAATATAGCTTATCTCACAGGAAGCTGTGTTGTAAAAATAAAATTCATTAATAACTGTGAAGCACTAAGATAGATAGAAGACAGTGAGAATGGTGTGGCTTCACATTGCAAGTTAAAATATATTTATGTGAAATTCCAAAATATGTCTACTTTCAAATCCCATATATTTTATTCTAGGAATGCTTGTGACCAAATGTATGAGAATTCAGTTTCAAATCTGATTTTTTCCTTCCTGGTTAGCAGCAGACTGATACTTTCTCACTCCTTCAGTCACTTCCTATTGGAATAAAACTAAGTGATGTTTTGACGAAGATGGTTACCCTTGGCTTAAGCAGATATACTCATTAACAGCACATCCCTCAATTCTCTCCCCATCCAGTACCCAGACCACACACCACAAGATTCTCCACCTGTCATTGAGGTGAGGGGGTCACAACCCTCTGGTCAAAGATACATTTTTGGTGTCCACAGTTGGATGGGTTGAATGAACATCCTGAAGGTGACAGGAGCACAGTCATTCTTATTGGAAGTGAGAACTGAAGTCCTGGAGACAATCTATATTCATCTTCATGGAGAGACAGGATTCTAACTTATACAACACAGTCGCTGAATTATCAACCTCTGTTTTTGTTCCTCCCTGGAGAAAGATGGCTGCAGTGCTGATGTAAAGTGGAAAAAAATGAATTGTCGGAGCTCCAGGCATTTATTAGATATTGGGGCAGGCTATAAATGTCACTATGGCAGATGACAGCAGTGGGGGAGAGGAAATCAGTGATCACTGAACCTCTTCTCTTTTCAGTTCTTTCTTATCCTACTGCCCTAAGCTTTCAGCAAGCAATCCTGCTTCTCTTGAAATCAATAGTTTTGCCATTGACTTCAAGGGCAATAAGGATCCATCCCTTAATTTCTATTTCCAGTTATAGCCTCATTCTAAACCCCATTGCCTGTTTTGTTAATGAACTTTCCTAACTCATTATTTGTTCAAGCACAAGTAATTACTCCACCTTTGTTCTATGTAGTAAAATAAATGGAAAAATCCACTCAAATAATTGATAAATATGGACTGTGCTATTTATAGCCTCTCTGAAAGCTGTGAGGAGTGAGAAGGCGGCTGTCATTGCTGAAGCGTGAAAAGCTTCAGCCTAGGCAATCTGAGCATACAAACATGCTTCTCAGTGGGAGTGTGGGGTACACTGGCTTTCCTTCCAGAAAAAGAAATTAAAACTTTCTCTGTTCAGCAGTTGTTTTTGAACCATCTAAAATGAAACCCCTTTGCACTAAGTCTTATCTATCTCAGCTCCTACCACCTGGAAGAAAACCAATCTAAGTGAAACACCAGCCCCTTGCTGAGATGCATCATCAAGGAAAAAATAGCAATTTTTCATAAGTTGGAAATCTTTGCAATATTCACTTCAATGCATTTTCTTTTCTAGTCTAGCAGCTGAACAACCTTGAGATATATAGCAGTAGGGCTGTATGTACTGTTTAGTCCACCAGGTACACCAGGGATAATTGCAGACATAGTGTGCTGCAAGGCAAAATAAGTTGAGTTCCATGGGGATACCAGCATTCTTGGCTCCATCCATCTAGGGCCAAGTAAACTGTCTGAAGCATTCCCTCCTGTTTTCATCAATGGCTAGAATTTTCAGAGCAGCTGAAGGGAGGAGGTGTCCAGCTCCCTACTGCAATTCCCTCAGACACTTTGAAAATCTCAACCATTATTATTATTCTTTCTTAACCATGGAACTCTGCAAACACTATGACTGACACCCATTGTCTTCAGATAAATGTGTACAAACACTACTTTTCCTCAGAGCCTAGTCTCTAATGCTGTGTTTACATGAGAATTTTATTTCGAAACAACACCCATTGTTTTGAAATAAAAATTCTCATGTCCACACGCCATCTTTGTTACGACAGTATCTTTGTTTCGAAACAATGGGGCCCTGTTGTTTTGAAACAACACCCGTTGTTTTGAAACAGTTAAACCTCCTTTGCAATCAAAATAGCCATTGTTTCAAAACGACCATTTCAAAACAACGCGTCCGAATGGCTGTTTCGAAACAACGGGTCCAAAGACCCATTGTTTTGAAACAACGGGTCCTGAACTCCTGTTGTTTTGAAACAACAGGTCTTTGGGCCCATTGTTTTGAAATAACGCTATTTTGAAAGTGGCTTCCTGGTGACCTTCCTGCTCCCAGGGTGTTCAGGGGCAGGAAGTGCCAAGCAGCATGCCCCCACATGCTGCCAGCCTCAATGTCAGCCAGTGACAATGGCAGACAGCGGCAGGGGCACTGGCAGGGTGGGCCAACGCCATGGGTCCATTTGGACCTCCAAGGAGACCCTGGCCCTGATCAGAATCTGGTCCACTGAGATCAGGGCACGGTTCTGGGCATGCCACCTAAACATGAACGTCTATTCAGACATCGCCCAGGCCCTGGCGCAGGAGGGCTTCGAGCACACCACTGAACAGGTGCGCTCGAAAGTCAAGGGCCTGTGCCAGGACTATGCCTGGCTACGGGATGCCAGGCTCGTCCACGGCACAGCAGCCACCACCAGCTGCCCATTCTACGAGGAACTGGATGTGTTCCTTAGCCAGGAGCCAGGGGCCCCACCGCAACACATCCAGGACTCCAGGGACCTGCATGCCACCCAGACCTCACTGGAGCCAGAGAGGACCTTGAAGCATGAGGCCCCCCTCGAGGTTGGGGAGACCAGCAGGCCCAGCTCGGCTCCTCCAGTGAGCCCGGAGCTCCTGCCAGCGGCGGAACCCCAACCCACCAGCCCAGACGAGGAAGCTGAGGAGGAGGAGGAGGTGGCCACCGACGAGGGGACATCACACCGGACATCAGGCATCGCAGTCAGTGTGTGTCCCCCCTCCCCCCCAGACAGGGAGGCCCAGCAGTGCAGGGAACAGGTCCTGAGGGTGGCATGGCCCTGGGACGGTGAGCCTCAGGCCCGGGGAGTGGGGTGCACTGGCTCCCCCATGGATGTAGTTTGCAGAGGGCATGTGGAGACAGGGTCCCATGCCCAAGAAGGATGGGGGTCCCTCAGCACAGGAGGGGCAATAGGCAGGTGTGGCAGCATGCAGGGCAGAAAGCCTGAAGCCAGCACTGCTATCTCATGGCCTCGGGAGGCTGCCCGGGCCACATACAGCCAAGGACAGCTCAGTACTGTGGCCATGAGGCAATGTGCCTCCTGAGTGCAGTGTACACAGCACACAATGGGAATCCTGTTGGCAGTCAGGACAGGGGTTTGCAGCTCACAGGCTGCACACACCACCAAGGCCAATAAGCTGACACTTAACTGTTCTCCCTTCTGCCCTGCAGCTCATCCACCCACACGCCGGCCTTCTGTTCCGGGCCTGCTGAGCACCACACGGCCGAGGAGAAGAGCCCGCCTGAGCTGGGACGATATCCTGGCCAGCCTGCTGGTGAGCAGCCAGCAGGCGACGGAGGCGACCCGGGCGTGGCACACCGAGCAGGCCAGCTGCCAGCTTGCCACCGTCCGGCAGCTCCAGCATGCTGCTGATGTGGAAGAACGCATTGTGGCAGCCCTGGAGCGGCAGGCAGCAGCACTAGAACAGCAGGTGACCGCCCTCAACCTCCAGGCGACCGCCCTTGACCGCCAGGCGGCTGCCATCAACCAGCAGGGAATCGCCCTGAACAACCTGCAGGTTGCAGGTCACCGGATTGGGATTCGTCTTGAGGGGATGGACCCGGTCCCTCCCAGGGACCCAGCTGCCCCTCGTCGCAGTTGCCCTCGGACCCAGTAGCCTCGGAGAAGGCCTTGGGGCTGCGGGCCCTGCCCCAGGGGTGGCTCCCCCCTAAAATGCTCCCCCAGTTGTCCCCAAACCCCCACCCCACATCCCCTGTGCCCCCAGTTTTGCCACCACTCAACCCTTCCTGTCTCCCCTGTTCCGCCTTCCCATACCTCCTTGGTTGTATAAATAAAAACAGTTCACCCATGTTCAAAGTTGTTGTTCCGTGTTTTATTGGGTTGGATTCAGGGTGTGGGTGGGTTGGGTGGCAGCTGGCTGGGGCAGAAAGGGGGAGTGGGCGGTGTGGTGGGGCTCATCTGGCTATGTGGGTGGCATCAACAATCCCCCCCACACATTGGAAAGCCCAGGGCAGTGAATCCGGCGATGCTGTCCTGCAGCACTCCCACAGTGACGAGGCATGGCCGCAGGATTGGCCGATGGCGTGGGCGACCTGCAGCGGCAATTCCCTGACGGTGGACCTCCTGACGCTGACAAGATGGGCACCGGACCAGTGGGACTCGGGAGTGGCCATCTTCCAGAGAGCAGTGGCCACGCTCTTGTCCACAGGGATGCCTGCCCTCATCACCGTATGCCTTCAGCATAGGACTGGGGTGGGCTTGGTGACGAGGGTGATGGTCCCCCTGCTAATCTGGAGGTTCCTCCTCCAGTGCTTGCTGCTCCAGGTTCCCTGGACAACCCATTCCCACCAGTCTGTGCTGGTGTCTAGTGCCGAGATGGGGGACGAGGAGCTATTGGTGCAGTGGAGGGATCCCCAGTAGGTGGGGGGCACAACCTAGTGAGGCGTGGCACTTTATTTCTACACAGCTGCGGGCCCAAAGGCAAGTACCCAAGGGCCCCAAGAAGAGTGTACGATATTTGTCTACTGATATAAGTACACATATCACAATGCAGAAGCTCTTGCTAATAGGGAATTACGGTCTGGGCCTGGCCTTTTTGCACTAGAAGTCCCCCAATTGCAGCCCCTTCCTTTGACCCGCCTTGCTCATAGTCATCTGCGCCAGGGGCCTTTGGCCTAGTCTGACTGGCCCGAACAGCTTGCCCTTTATCCAGGTCGACTGACCTTAGCATTCTGCCAGTAAAATCCAATCCCTTCTGTCTCCAAATTCCAATATGTGGTCTGTCCGTGAACCATGGAGGCAAGCACAGCAAGGGTCCTCTGGCATACCTTATCTGTTAGGGGCTGCTACTGGCCCTCTTCCAGGCCTTCTTGTAGGGCAGAGCAAGTGCACACTTATTCCCCCCTCCCCTTTATAGGCATAGTGAGCTATCTGTGTCTCAATGCTGTTAGGCCTCAGCCACGGGGTTCTTCCACAGTGCTGTGAGGGCCACTGGATTAATGGTCCAGGGCGCAGCTCCAGGCTCATCGGGCTCAGGGAAACTGTGTCCCACAGCAGGGCAGCACCCTGCAGGCTACCAGCGGGTCTACCAGGTGCTTGAGGATGGTACGGGAGCCAGGGGGCATCCCTATCATCTCTCTCACAAGCATTTGAGGATCACAATGGACAGGGAGGGGCTGTCTGTTCATGCTTTTAAGTGATTGGCTGGCAACCTGGCTGGCAACATGGCCACCAACATGGCCCGGTGAGCCGGCCACGTTGCCACACCTCCCATGCTGCCCCTCACCTGAAATCAGAATAGCATGTCCACACACAGGGCATGCTATTTCGATTTGAAGGGACTCCCTTAATTCGAATTAACTTATTTTGAAATAAGGATTTTATTTCAAAATGAGTTATTTCGAAAGGGGTTCTTTCGAAATAAAATTTACTGTGTAGACATACCCTCACACCCACCCCATTATGAAAAAAAAAATCATACGCAGGTTCAGTGATCTGCCCAGAAGAATTGAGAGTTGGGTCCAGGTGTTAATTTGGAACAGCATTTAGATACCATAGTGATAGGCACCCTTTAAAATCTTAAGAAGAGGCAGAAGGGACAATTTTACTACAGCCATGGTTCTCAAGTTGTGCTTCATGGGGGACTCTCAAATTGCAGAAAATAAGCTGGTCACATGACATTGGTTCTCTTCCTTATTTCTAACTACTATATTGTGTTAGGATGAAGGTAAAAATGTTTTAGTCTTTATTAATATGGCTCTTTCATATCTACAATTGATGTAGTTACCACAGGAATGTCATGCTACTATAAGTGAGAGGGGAAATGATTCACACAGCTGTAATGGGAGAGGAGCTGGAGAAAATGTAATCCAAAGCAGGGACATCGCTGGCACCAGGCTTACAGGGCTCAAGCCCCAAGTCCCAGTGCCTGAGCCCCAGGTCCACTACTAGGCTGCCTGTGATGGCGACGCACTTATAAGGCTCGAGCCCCGAGTCATGGCATACTGAGCCCCAGGTCTTTTCCCAAGCCAGCGGCGCTTGTGATCTGAAGACACCCTCACACTATGAAAAAATTGTGTGTTTTTACACATTCATTAAAGAGATTTCTGGTTCAACCCTGCAGCCACTGAAGGTAATGGGAGAGATATCATTGATCCTTAATGGGTATTGGATGAAGGACATTATTCTGGTAACATAAACACAATATATTCAACTTATCCTTGCACAAGCCTTTGTCCAATCTGCACAAACTCCTTTCCACTGATATTTGTACATACTTCCCATTAACAGTGAAATAGGATAGGAAAGGTGACTGAACAAAGACTATATCCTCCAACATGATACTTAGCACACGTTTCCTTCTAATCCTCTCTCTCCCCACCTAGGACATGGGACCTGTATTTACGTCTATTACAGCAGCATTTTTTTAAAAAAAAATTCTAAAAGCTTTTTACTTAACCACTTCTTTGGGCTGTGCTCTGCTCCTGAGTTGGGAGAAAGAAGTGTTCTTGTACTGAATGAATTCTTTGAGACACTCATTGTTGAGGCAGAAGAGAGGACACAATTCACAGTGGACATTAAAGCAAAAATTGATCATCAGCCAGCACTGAATATAATAGATCCTGATCTACTCACCTATATGATTTGAAAGTGAGGGAGGAAAGAAGAAGGAATTCCATATTTGGGAGGAAAGAAAACCAACATCTTTCCTCTCCTCCTCCACATAAACATTAAAGATTTATTCAGTTTCCATCACAACCTCCTAACATGGAGTCTAGTCACTCAATTGTTGAAGTCAGTGGGTGTTCTACCTATTGACTTCAAATGGCAGCAAAATCAGGGCCCTCTCTTTCTTCATATCAAGACAGGAGAGTTTTAAAATAATTTCCAACCCCTTATTACACACTTTCAGCTTCCTTCAGCTGCAGGCATCTTGTATATTGATGGTGCACCTTGGTGGCAAGAGTATGTGTACTTACCTGCATAATTTGCTGTGAATGCTGTTTAATAGTGAAACTCCAATTGTGTGTGTTTTACAACAATCCTAGTCACCAAGAATCTTGCACCATGTGTGGTTTCTCCCCAGCGGTGCACCATAGTCGGGGGAAGCCATGGCCTCTGGGCACTGGCCTGAGGGGAGGCACTGGCCAGGCTCTTTAGAGTCCTATGTCAGGCACTCACAGCCTCCTTGGTGCAAACTCTAGCCACCCACAGTGCAGGCAGAGTCAGACCTGTGGGCCACTTCATGGGAGAGGGGGGCAATGCCTCAGTCACAGCTTGAGTCCCTTAGAGAGTGGTGGGGGGAACTGTTCCACTGCAGACTGACTGATCGCTGGGTTGCTTGCTCCAGACTGGGTTAGAGAGGACAGAAAGAGCAAATCCAAGTATGCGCTCTTGCACACCCATGGTACACCACTACTTCTCTCAGTCCCTTCACTGTGCTTCTGACTCTCTCTGGAGGCTCAGGTCCTTTTAAATAAATGAATGAATAATTTCTCCTGCTGTCAGACCTATTCCTATCCTACCTGTCAACCTGCTTCTGCTCTCCTAGGAGATATGGGTTTATATTTTTATCCTTTCCCTCAATTTTTTCTCTGCTTGTTCTTTTTCTCTCTCTCCCTCTTTGCCCCTCCCCAATACACCTAAGGGGTAGGATTTCCTGAAGCGTTCATCATTGGCCTGCTTCTACTCTCACTGAAGTCAATAGGGGTATGTCTACACTTATAATTAATTTGAACTAAATTAATGCATGGCTACACTGACTTCCATTACTCTGAACTAAGGAATCCCTTAGTTCAAAGTAGTAAATGCTTCCTTCAAAGTTATAAAACCTCACTTAACTTTGAAATAAGGATTAATTTGAATTTATTACAATGGAGCTGCATTAATTTGAACTAACCATTAGCTCAAATTAACCCAGTTTGACCTTCTTTATCCCAGGGTGCCTTCCTCCTTCTATGTATTGGGTGGGGGCATGGCCTTTCTTGGGAGCCATGTTGCCACAGTTCTCATGGTGTCCCCCTCCTAAATTGAACTAGCAAGTCCTGTCCATGGATATAATAGTTAGATTTGGGTGACTAGTGTGGCCATGTTCGTTCCAATTAACTTAGTTCGAATTAATTATTCATTCAAATTAATTAATTTGACATAGCCTAGGAGATTTACAATTGACTTCAATGGGAGCAAATGACAATGCTTTTTGGAAAATCTCACTGATACTTTCCCATTTGCTCCCTAGTCTTCAGAGTCCAAATTCCTCATCACTCTCTTTATAACTCTTTCCCACTTACTTGTTCAGGACATTTTTTCCCTGCCACTCCCATAAATAGGTTTCTTTTTGTCTTCCCACACCCCGTCATAATGCAGTTCATATTTCTGTTAACTGCCTTAAAGTGATCACTTTTTGGCTCAGTTGGCTTTAGGCTTGCCAGATGTGAAACAGTGCAGAGTCAGCATGAGGCATTGTGGGATGCTTCAGAAAAGGAAGCAAAAGTGCAAGGCCACATAGTGCAGCAGAGCCAAGAACAGAATGAAAGTGTGTGAGGGGGTGCAAACACCCATGTGGCAGTGTACACACATGTGTCTATGTGTGTGTGTGCATGTGCTCACTCACTCATTCACTCATTTGGGGACTCACAGTAATCCATAGCTTACAATGCCCTCATTCCTAGCATGCTCTCATTTAAACATTCTTATAAATTCTGGACAAAATATTTCAAAAGAAGAACAAACAAATAAAAAAAGTCCAACTACTCCAAGAAATTCAAAGGCAGCAAACCTGATATGGGTCTTGTTAAATGAAACAAACTTTGAGCAGCTATTTCAAGTAGTCTGAGATACAATGGTCCCTTAAAAGGAAAAAAAGGGCAATTTTTGAACAGCACAAAATGTCTAATTTTTCAAGCTATTATACCTGATAAATGCCTTGGATATTTTCCTCCTTTCCCTCTCCCTGGCCTCATTAAAAAAGAGGTAGGGATGGGCATTTCTGCTAGAAGCGTGCATATGAGAACTTTCAGACAGGTCAGTTGAGTTTTAGCCAAGTTAGGGTAGAGTTGAAAATGAGGGTTAAATTACATTAGTTTTAATATGGAGAAACTACCATCTTTGCATAATAAGGAACAAAAGATCATGGCTTAAGTGTCACTGAACAAGAGAACTGAAAGGAAAGCTAATGAAATGTTGATGTTGGAATACTTACATTAGTTCTGAAACAGTTGGCAATCAAGAATAGGAAAGACATAGTTTTATTTAAAGTAAAAGTTTTATTTCAATAATCTTGCCACAAGGGAGGGATTCTACAAGCTGTATAATGTATTTTCACAGATCTGCGGCTAGCCAGAAAAAGTCAGAATTTTCCATTGTATCTAGTTAGCGAAGTTATAAGGAGCTTTTGTTTAAAATAAAGCCTATGAAAGAATGCAAAATCCATTGACAAAATAGAAAAGATCTATTTGCTCATATAGTTCATTACCCTGCGAGTTTATGATTATGCCACATAGGACGTTTTCTAGCACTTTTGCTCTGTTTTAAAAATCCCAAGCAATATAGCTTGTACCAATTTCCTATACAAGTTACTGCAACTGTTTGTTTTGTTTTGCTTTTAATATCAAACCTGATTCTTCCCTTTTCTAAATCTTATCTTTCTCACTTTGTTTTTTTCATTTTTTCAGATAGTCGTGTCCTGATATGTTTCCCCATTTGTCATTTTTTAATTAAATGACCCATCGCTAACTTTCTTAATTTGCCAGACACAGAATCTGTGACTTCACTTTCTTAAATTTGTTGGCATCTTTCTGTTTACAAGGTGTACAAACAAGATACAGTACTTCTAGAGACATTGCATAACCGCCATAAAGAAGAGGACTGCTTTCTTCCTGTTGTGTGAAATACCTTTGCACATACAGCCCAAATTCAGACTTGCCTTTTTATATGCTATACAACATTACAAACACAGCTGATGAAGTGTGTTGGAGCCCACAAAAGCTTATGCTTGAAGAAATCTTTTAGGGTATGTCTACACATACAATTTAATTCAAATTAATGAGGATTACTTCAAATTAAATCAATGCATGTCTACTTTGGCTTTCATTAATTCCAATTAAGGAATTTCTAAATTCAGATTAATGAAAGCTTATTTCAAAGTAATAAAACATAGCTTAACTTTGAAGTAAGGGTTAATTCGAATTTATTACATGGAATTAAACAAATGTAGCTGTGTTAATTCAAATTAACCATTAATTCAAATTAACACTTTTTGACCTTCTTCCTCGCAGGGTGCCTTCCTCCTTCTATATATTGGGGGGGGATGTGGCCCTTCTTGGGGGCCATCTTGCCACACCTCCCATGGTGTCCTTTGTGACCCAGGCCTCCTGGGATAACCTTCTGAATGTGCCAAAACCAGGGGCCAAACCCCCAAACCACTGACAGGTGGCACTTAAACTAGTCTCCCAGTCAATAACAAAACATGCTTCTGATTCCCCACTCCGGTCATCACCAAGCATAACAAAATAGAATTAGCCCCCTTTATTGCACATCAGCTCCTCCAGTCCCCACCTAGCCACTGGGTCTCTTAAAGAAATAGGTTTTCCTGACCCCAAAGGGCCAGCCACACCACCCAGAACAATATAGGCTTGGATCTTACTGAAAATACCATGATGCCAGCCAATCCTTTATTAAGTACAACTAAAGGTTTAATTTAAAAAGAAAACAAACAAAATATGAGAGAGATGTTAAAGGATCAAAGTGAATCACTTACATACAAATGATTTTGAGTCCATAGAAAGCAAGTCCTTGAAGAATCTGTAGTTTGCAGGTTAGTCCAGTTCCCCTGGTATACACCAAACACCTGGGTGGGTCTCAGTCCTTTGTTCAGTGCAGCAGAATAGCTCCAGCGAAGGGTGTTGGTTGCAGACAGACTGAAGACAAAATGGAGATGGGGCCACTGCCTTTTATTACTTCTGCCTTCCCCAGTGCTCTCAGAGTCGTTGACAAATCAAAATGGAGTTGAGTTACATGGTCATTCTTGGTGACTGGTCAAATAGGTTTCTTCCTAGGCCCACTATAGCTGGGAGTTCCCTTAATGGGCAATTAAGAGAACAATGGTTTTGCAGACACCCAGTCTGTGATTGCCTTAGAATCAAATAATTTGGAACCAACATAAAACAAATACATTCCTAATTGCTAATATAGATATGATACCTACATATAAACCATATAATAGTTCCTAGCAGAATACAGTCTTTCTATTGCTACAAAACATGTTATATGACATATGCATTATTGCAGATATGAAATATTAATATGAGAGATGATCATAAACAGTCCCCTAAATCCACTCAACATCACACCCTTCCCCTAATTTGAACCAGCAAGTCTTGCACATGGACATGCTAGTTTGAATTGGTTTTCCTAGTGTGGCATTGTTAATTTGAATTAACTTAATTTGAACTAATCATTATTAATTTGAATTAATTAGTTTGAATTAAGTTAATTTGAACTAACCTTCTAAGTGTAGACATAGCCTTAGTCTTTAAGCTGCCACAGGACTCTTGTAGATACAAATACATTTCACTATGATCCACAGATCTCAGGCAACATTACTAACTTCTAGCTTTCTCTTTTATTCCAACTCAGTGTATGCTCTTAGATTACCAACTAGTTATATTAACTTTGCAATTTTCTGTCCATTCTTCTAATCTCTCTAGTTTCTTTATGTCACCCCACTTAATTATATTTGCAACTACTCCCAATTTAGTATCATATGCCAATTTCACTGAGGTACTGTTAACTTGCTCTTCCAGCTCATTAATGAAGATGTTAAATGAAATTAGTCTTAATGCCTATGCCAGAAGAAACCTACTATGTCATCTCTTGACAATTCAATAATTTGCTACCAATCAGTAGCCTTTGTTTACAATCTTTTCAGCAATTTTCAATTCATATGACAATTTAAGAGTAGCGTGCATGAAAACTAATTGTTCAACTAATATTGCAAAACACGGAATTAAATACTTAACTACAATGTCAATATGCTACTTCTGCTGCTATCCAGGCTTCCACTGGTTTGGTGATTTACAATAAAACAGTCAAGTTTGTTTGGCAAAATTTATTCTTAGTCTGTGCTTCTTTTTGCTTGTTATTCACTTGGACCAATTTTTTTTACCTTTACTCTGGTTCAAAACAACCTTAATCCACAAGTAGTTCCATAAAAATCAGTGCTATTACTTGTGAATAAATTCATGAATAACAGTGGAAGAATCTGTTTCTATAGATTTAGTGGGATTCTTTCTGTGTATTTGTTGTACTATGGCAGTAGTTTTCAAACTTTCTTTTTCAGGACCCAGGTGAAAAAATTAATTGTTGCATTGCAGGCATAAATGACATCTTTGAGCAATGCATTCCAGTATTTTGTCAGTGGGAGCAGGAGGCACTGCAACCCAGTACCTGAGGGTCTGCACCCCAGTACTGGGTCCCAACCCTATGTTTGAAAACCACTGTACTATGGATAAATTTAAATCTCATGGATGATGTTTGCTAGGATTGCTTTTATTTCCTTTTTTTGAAGTTTAGTATTATATTTGTTTACCTCCAATATCCCACTTCTTATCTATGTAAGGTAGGTCTTGTGGCTGGGCACTTCTCATGCTTAACAGCTAAAAAGGAGCCAACTGACCTGCATAGGCTTTGTATTTGTATGAGTACAATTAGGTATTTGCATAACCTCATTATAGGTAGGTGCAGGGTATGATGTAAAATTGCATGTGGGTTGATTTGATCACAAATCTGTCAATACCTGTAGTTTGACTGAAGAGGGAAATGAAATATTGTCTTGTCATGATATGCTACCTTTTGATTGTATAAACACTGTTTAATTTATTTGATGGAAAATTCACCATCACCACTGCAGAACTTGAAAGAGGGAGCAACTCTGTTTTTCAGTCTTGCGAGAAAGGGAGAAGGGCTTCGGGGTAGTATTAGCTATGCAAAGAGCAATGCTTTCGGCAGTGCCTCACTCCCTTCCCACTGTTAAAAGACAGACTTGATGGCTATGTCTACACTGGCAAATTACACTGGATTAAGGATGCTTAATCTGGACTAATTTGCTCCCTGTCTACACAAATCTTTGCCTAGTTCAAACTAAAAAACTGCTTAGTTTGAACTTATTTCGAACTTAAGTTTCAACTAGCACGATTTAGTCATGCTAGGTCAAACTAAATAAGTTCAAACTAGCAGTTAATTTGAATTAACTGTGTTTTTAACTAAAAAGTTAGTTCAAACTAAAAAAAAGCATGGCTAGTATGAACTAAAAAGTTAGTTCAAACTAACTTCAAAGTGGTTAGCAAGTCCACACTAAGCATTTAAAGGTAGGCATAGGCAATGGCTCCTTGTGGAGTCTCCTTTGTCATTTTGATCAGAGGTATTGTCTCTGGTGTCCTGAAGTCTGGAGCTGAAATCACAGAGGCTGAAATCCTCTCTAACAGCTGAAATCTCTGAAGAGTGACTATCCCGTAGTAGCAGCAACAGATAGTGTGAGCAGCCAGTGGAGGGTGTGAGTGACCAGCGGGTGGACCCAGCAAACAGTGTGAGCAGGCAGCAGAAGGTGTGAGTGCCCAGCAGGCAGTGCCAGCAGCCAGTGGTGGAGCCAGAGGATGGCACAAGCAAGCAGTAGAGGGTGTGAGTGACCAGCAGGCAGTGCCAGTAGCCAGCGGGTGGAGCCAGCAGACAGTGTGAGCAGCCAGCAGAGGGTGTGAGTGACCAGCAGGCAGTGCCACCAGCCAATGAGTAGAGTCAGTGGGTGGTGAAAATGGATCCACAGGTGGCAGAAGACAACCAGAGGGGAGGGCTGATGGCCCCCCCTTTTCGAGGTGGATGCTAAAACTATGATGGCCACTATGATGGTCAGTATGAGGGTAATGGCAAAGTGAGCAACATTATCTACATACACTAGGGTGGAGTAAGTGCTGTATTGGGTTTTCTAGGAATCCTGTTCTGCACTGATTCTTCAAACCAGTGCTGGTTTTGATATTGCCTCTATAGATTCTTATATGCTACCATTAAAAGTTCTATGTACTACACTCAGACTTGTGCTTGCAGGCAGGGAAGCATTGCCCTTCTACGGTGCCCAGAGAATAGTGCATGATTTCCCAGGAGACTGGGTGGGGGCTCAAGCCAGTTGGTGTTGTAACATTGTTTGGAGACCCCTAGCTATAGAAACCAGCCCTTGCTGCTGCCATCTCAGTCTGGCAGAAATGTTACGTCTATAACTTCTCACACCACAAAATTGGATCATTTATTTTAAATAGGTATTTTGGTTTAATCAGTTCCCAGTCAACATATATTAAAGTGAATTAGCCACACTTAAACATAAATACAAGCAGCTACACAGAAGTTTGCATTAGTTTTTAACTAAATCAGCTGACAATAACACGTCAGTTAACTTGGTGCAATTTCTACTGTGAACAACCCATGTAATTTATAAAATACAATAGTCAGTAATTAATACTCTACAATATCATTAAGATCAACAGAATTCACCATGCTCATATGTTCCAAGTGATTGTAAGCATTTTTCCTTCATTCCAATTATTTCAAACTTTTGAATATTGTGGCAAGGGACCTCTTATACCTCATAGAACAATGTGTTTCCTCCCTCCAGGAGTGTGAGGCCTAAGGCTAGAGTACATCAGTCCCACCCGGGAGGCTTCTTACTCCTCACTTGGGTTTATTCTCCAGTATTGACAAGGCAGTCCCAAGCAGTACTCTTCAGCCAAACAAACAAGATAAGTTCGTAACACAACAAAGGAATGCTTCTTCCTACCTTCTCTCTGTGGTCCTGTCTTGTCATGCTAGTTGACCTGAGATAAGCAGCTTGTCGGAGGAAAAAGGCTTTCTCCATTCTAGGGCTGACATATCTGACATCACCCTCTTAGGCTATGTCTACACTTACAAAATTAAATTGAAATAGTTATTTTGAAATAACTACTTTGATTTTAATTCAAAGTAATTATTTCAAATTAGCACTACTTTGGATTTATTATTTCAATTTAGGAGTCCAGCGAAGACTCTCTAATTCAAAATAAGGTAGGAGTTTTTATTCTGAAGTAGAGAGTCTTCACTAGACTCTTTGGCTATGTCTACATTGCTGAGCATTTTCAAAAAAAGGTTTTTTGAAAAAATATTTTGAAATATGTTCAGAATATTGATCTCAAAATAACTTTTTTCAAAAATGCTATTTCTGGAGAACAGTCCAGGTATGGTTTCTTGTCCCAAAATACCACAGCTTTTTTTTTTTTCCCAAAAGTGAAAGTCCACACCAGATTCTCTTTTTCAAAGAAAAGAAAGCCAATGGAAGAGATAAGCAGACTTTTAAAAAAAAAAAAAGCCTTTGTTGTGTCGGCAATGGTTTTTTTTCAAAAAAGGTATCTCATAAAGGGCTTTTTCTTTTGAAATAAATGTTGGGTTTAGCTTTTTCGAAAAAGTGCACCATTATCTTGAAATACTGAAGCGCTTTTTCGTGAATGCTAAACCTGGTATAGTTTTCGAAAAAAGCCTTTTTCAAGATAGCTTTTTCAAAAAAAAGCTATCGCTGGATGCAACAAAGGCATTTTTTTTTTTTTGAAAAAGCCTGCCTATCTCTGCCATTGGCTTTCTTTTTTTTGAAAAAGAGAGTCCAGTGTGGACTTTCACTTTTGGAAAAAAAAGCTGCAGCATTTCGGGACAAGGAGCCAGTCCCTGGATTGTTCTCCCTAAACAGCATTTTTGAAAAAAGTTATTTCAAGATAATTATTCCAAATATATTTTGAAATTTTTTTTTCAAAAAAAGTTTTTTCGAAAATGCTCTGCAATATAGACATAGCCTCTGATTCAAAATAGGGGAAGGGAGACAAAAGAAAAGGGCCATTATTTCAAAATAAGGCTATTCCGTGGCTTAGAATAGCTTATTTTGAAATAAAAATTTCAACTGAAGTGTTATTTCAAAATAAAAGCAGGTTTTATTATTTCAAAATAGAGCTTTGTTATGTCAAAATAAAGAAACACTTAATTCAAAATAACAAAATGCATGCATGGACAGGAAAGAATTATTTCTAAATAAGCCTCCTTATTTCAAAATACCTTCTAAGCATAGACATACCCTTACACCTGTTTGATCTGACTTTGTCACAATATATGTCACTCTTGTTGATAATCTGATAACAGTATAAATTATCTCAGTATCTTTTGTTGCATCACTACTTTCATTTTATCTTAATTTCTGTTAATGGGCCTATTTTCTCCCTGTTCCCTAATTTCTCTGATTCATTTCTAAAAGTACTTTGAATTCCCCTCAATAACTCTGCCGATGTTAAGTCATTTTGCTTTCTTGCTGCCTGGTCTCTTTGCAAACCTGAAACTTAGCAGGGGTTTACTGAAAGGTTCATAAACCTTCCAAGTAAGGCAATATCTGATTTCAAGTGAATTTGCTCCCATTTATGAATTTCTGTAAAAACCAAACATAACTTGTGGTTGTAGCAATAAGCCAAATTTCTCCCTGAGGTCAATGGAGTTATGAATTTCATCCAGTGTCTTCTGACAAAACCTTACAATTTTCTTGTTTTCTGTACACAACTAGCTCTGATTTTTTGATGAAGCTTTGTTTTGAATTCTGAAGATATTCAGCCCTGAAACTTAAAGTAAAGCTCAGGAGAGAAAAACCTCTGCAGATCAGAAATGGGGAAGGTGTTTGCATGAACCCCAGTTAATTGCAGCACCGCCTTTGATCCTGCTTTACTAGTTACTGAAAGTTCTGAGAGCTCTCACAATTATTTGAGAACGGTTCTTTGCATGAAATCTTTGAATTGGACAGCCAAATTATTTCTCCTAAAAAGACAGAGGTGGTCTAGGTAGCCTGAAAGATACACCAACTAATAATGGCACGAGGCATTATGCCAAAGCTAAAAAGCCTCCCTATGGCCTAATTTCCAAAAGACCTCAGCTCCCATCCAGGCCTCTAAATGAAGTGGTGATATTTTCTAAAGGAGCGTGAGCAGCTCCCATTGAGAACAATTGGCAATCTCTGCCTTTCCCCCAAGAGAACAGTGGGAATCACTGAATGATGCACTCCCTGGAATATCTGACCATTGCATTTAGGTTCCTAAATGGGAACTGAACTATTATGAAAAATCTAGCTTTTGATGTAGGTAGCACTTCTCTCCTGCCAGTAGGAACGAGATGTGTTTCTGGGTTTGCCCAAAAATGTTTTTTCTGGTCTAGCCGTCACTGCAGGCATTATAAGCTGTTCCCTCCCAACTCACATGTGTGAAAGCCAAGTTATGTCTGGCTTTTGCCAAATTTTCCCCAATTATGAATCCAACAGTGGTAGCTATAATTTACCTTTGATTGTTTACACATTCTGCTGTGGTGGGATGATTGGCCTTGATTATCCACCTGTTACACCAGTTTCATGCCAGAATAACTCCACTGACTGGTATACAGGAGTGGAAATTAGGGCCTTTTGTAATAGGAGTATTTTATTCATTAAGAGCTCTGTGTGTGTGTGTGTGTGTGTGTGTGTGTGTGTGTGTGTGTGTGTGT